>JAECYA010000080.1:0-19560 GCA_018153455.1 Drosophila parabipectinata
AATAACAAACACAATTTAAAATTAAAGAAAAAGGAGCCAATTTTATTCCATTTAAACTAAACTAAAAAGTGAAATTTTGATACCAGTTGTACCAAACCATGTGCCAAAGAAACTGTACTCGACCATAACCTGCCATAACGGTTTGTCAAATCGCCATTAAAAGTCTAATAAAATAGTCTGCAGCTCGCCCTTAAACCATTTAAACCATCAAATTAGTGCCAAAGCCAAGAATTGTGTTAAATCTGCAAGGAATTAATAGATTTCATCATCAATTTTAAGCCGCCATTTCCTTGTGCTTCCAATTGTGCACACACACACAAGTACCCGACAATGGTTTAGTTAAGAACCCAAAGCAGCGAATATAAAGTAAATATATTCCAAACGACCGTGCCCAGATGAACCAGCCATCGTCGATCCTAGCCATGAGGACCCAGCCATGTGTGGCCATACTGACCGTGCCCGAGTTTGCCCCTGCCAAGGTTTTGGCTATCAGCTTTGCACCAGCCAAAGGCGCCTTATAGTTCGTGTCGATCTATGACCCAGCCATGAATCCAAAATAACGTGGCCTTTGAGTCGATCTTTGATCAGCTTTCGCTGATCCAATTGCGTTTCAATGTTTACGCGCAATGTTCTTCATGCACCATAGCGTGGTCCTGCCATAATGCAATTTGTCTAACAATCTCTCTCATTACAGGCTCACCTGCCTTGAAATTCTTGTAATGCCTGTAATTTCTTTGATTGACCTGAAAGCAAGAACCTGCCATCGCTTCCAACTAAGGAGGATCCAGCCATATGCGCCTTTAAGCGCCCTCTGAATCATGTCATCAATGAACCAGCCAAGTTTGAGCCAAACACGAATTGCTATCAAGCCCGCGCCGCGGATGTCCAGTTATGCCAAGGAGGATCCAGCCACATGCGCCTTTAAGCGCGCTCTGAATCATGTCATTAGTGGCTCGGCCATGAGCGTCCCAATGGCCGTGCCCAGATGAGCCAGCCGTCGTCAGTCTAATCTGGGAATTCAACCATGCGCGGCCATTATGACCGTGCCCGCTTGATCAAGCCATCGTTGACCCATCTGCAAAGGACCCAGCCATGCGCGGCCCCATTGACCGTGCCCAGATGAGTTTACCATTATTGACTTGTCTGCGATGGACCCAGCCACGCGCGGCCCCATTGACCGTGCCCAGATGAGTCTGCCATTAATGACTTGTCTGCGGTGGACCCAGCCACGCGCGGCCCTTATGACCGTACCACCTGATCAAGCCATCGATGACCCATCTATGGAGGACCTAGCCCCGCGCGGCCCCATTGACCGTGCCCAGATGTACAAGCCACTGTTGATCCATCTGTGGAGGACCCAGCCACGCGCGGCCAATATGACCGTGCCCACTTGATCAAGCCATCGTTGACCCATCTGCAAAGGACCCAGCCATGCGCGGCCCCATTGACCGTGCCCAGATGAATCTGCCACTGTTGATCCATCTGTGGAGGACCCAGCCACGCGCGGCCCCTTTGACCGTGCCCAGATGTACAAGCCACTGTTGATCCATCTGTGGAGGACCCAGCCACGCGCGGCCCAAAACGACCGTGCCCAGATGAACAAGTCACTGTTGATCCATCTGCGGAGGACCCAGCCACGCGCGGCCCCATTGACCGTGCCCAGATGAGTCTGCCATTAATGACTTGTCTGCGGTGGACCCAGCTACGCGCGGCCCTTATGACCGTGCCACCTGATCAAGCCATCGATGACCCATCTATGGAAGACCCAGCCACGCGCGGCCCCATTGACCGTGCCCAGATGTACAAGCGACTGTTGATCCATCTGCGGTGGACCCAGCCACGCGCGGCCCCATTGACCGTGCCCAGATGAGTCTGCCATTAATGACTTGTCTGCGGTGGACCCAGCCACGCGCGGCCCTTATGACCGTGCCACCTGATCAAGCCATCGATGACCCATCTATGGATGACCCAGCCACGCGCGTCTCAACGACCGTGCCCAGATGAACAAGTCACTGTTGATCCATCTGCGGTGGACCCAGCCACGCGCGGCCCCATTGACCGTGCCCAGATGAGTCTGCCATTAATGACTTGTCTGCGGTGGACCCAGCCACGCGCGGCCCTTATGACCGTGCCACCTGATCAAGCCATCGATGACCCATCTATGGAGGACCCAGCCACGCGCGGCCCCATTGACCGTGCCCAGATGTACAAGCCACTGTTGATCCATCTGTGGAGGACCCAGCCACGCGCGGCCCAAAACGACCGTGCCCAGATGAACAAGTCACTGTTGATCCATCTGCGGAGGACCCAGCCACGCGCGGCCCCATTGACCGTGCCCAGATGAGTCTGCCATTAATGACTTGTCTGCGGTGGACCCAGCCACGCGCGGCCCTTATGACCGTGCCACCTGATCAAGCCATCGATGACCCATCTATGGATGACCCAGCCACGCGCGGCTCAACGACCGTTCCCTGAGGAACCAGCCATCGACGACCCTGCCATCTTTGATCCCCAGCCATCGTTGACCCCCAGCCATTGTTGACCCCCGCCATCGACGAACCAGCCAAGGAAAATTTTGTCCCGCCATGTTTTCTGTTTGATTTAATTTTAATTTTAATTCAAATTTATCGATCGCAGGTCGATCCATTCATTTTGTCTTAATTTTAATTTTTGCCATGTTTTCTAAAAATTCTTGTTTTGCTATGTTTAAATTAATTTTTGCCATGTTTAAATTAATTCTTGCCAATTTTGTTGGTTACATGAAATTTTGCCATGATTTTTGAATTTTTGCCAATCTTAATCTTAATTTTAATTTTTGCCATGTTTTCTAAAATTAATTTTAATTTTTGCCATGTAATCAATATTATAATGTAATTGCTGGTCTGGCGCGGCGGCAGCGCAGTCTGCCATGACCTACCCTACGCAAAAATGTTGCCACCTAGGTAATGAGTCGTAGTGGTATTGGCTGCGCTGCCCCGCTCTCCCGCTCTCCCGCCCACTCCAGTTTGAGCGTCGTGGGCTGCGGACTCTAGCGATCGACCGGGACGCGACGCGCCAGCCAGCCTGAGAGGCTTCAGCGAGAACAGCCAAGCAACCACGATCAATAAACATAACAAATACAATTTAAAAAAAAAAAAAAAAAAATGCGGTTGTTCATTCCTCGCCAAAAGATCTGGCCAAAACTCCGCAGCGCAATGTTGTGTTCACCAGTGATATGTTCCCTTCTCTCCCTGCCCTGGCAAAGACGCCAGTGTTCAAGAGTAAATTTGCTCAGGCCTTGTATAGGGATGGTTTACAAATGCGCAATGAAACTGCTTCTGCTGCCACCAAGCCTAAAGACGCTGCAATAGATGCCATTCAGTCCTTGCCCTTGACTCCGGTAACGACGCCGGCCACTCACAAGCCCAAAACTCCGTCTAAGCAACGATATCTTCCATCTTTGACCCGTGCCAACCCTTTGACACAATGTCACAGGTGCCAGGGATTTGGTCATATGAAAGCTGATTGTAGACGCGAGTTTGTGTGCATGAAATGTGCTGGCTCCCATCCGACCTTTGCATGCAGCAAGCCCAGACACACGGCTGCCTGCTGCGGCAATTGTAAGGGTCAGCACATTAGTGCATATAGAGGCTGTCCGGTCTACAAGGACATTAAGTTCAAACTATATGGCTCTCAATTCTCTGCCAAGTCCCCCAATCATCGCTCAGGGTTCGCCAAGTATTCTCAACATTCTAGACCCAAAACTAATGCTAACCACAGACCAAAGCATCAACAACAGCGTAGTTCACATGGGCCCAGCAACAATAATAACAATTATTGGAACATTCTTCGGCAGAGTCACTCTAAAATGGCTGGAAGCCCAGCTTCTCACCCAAATAGCCAGCACAGGAGCCAGGATCGTCGTCATGATATCAAACCCAATCCCTTTAGGAGCGGCAACCGGGCCAATGCGAGCCGCAAAAACGCAGCAAAGTCCAAGCGAGCCAATCCGGCTGAGAAACATCTAAGCAAATTTCAGGCAAAACTCAAGATGGAGCAAAGTTTGAAGGATACAGCCCAGACTCGTAAACAATTTGGCCGTCGGCAGCATAATGCGAGTCAGCAACAGCAGCAGCAGAAACTAGATCAGCAATCTGTGGATGATCTGATCTTGCTTCATAAAAACACCCACACCAAACTGGATCATTTGGAAGGTCTATTCAATAGGCTCCTTCACACTCTTGGCAAGGTGACTGCCATGTTGGAAATCACGGATATATCTTTCAACAACAATCTCTCTGCGGCAGCCTCAGGTTCTGTCATGTCTGCAGAGATGCAGTCCTTGCTGGGGCATGATTCATTTATTGATGCCATTGCTGCCAATGAATCTATCTACGTTTAGATTCATTCTTGTACCCACTCCCCTAACTCTCAGTGGTCAATCTCCTTCTGCTACCCTTGTTTCTTTGGGTTCCTGAAGGTCTTTGGGGGTGGGTTACATGCCTCGGTGGTCATACTTTGCTGCCGTATTTTGCTTGCCATGCTAATAGTATTCCTTGCCATTGATGAACCTACTCAGGTGGACCCAGCCATGCCATATGCGGTCTACTAGCCCTGCTGAGAATGACGGCCCCAATGCTCGTGCCCAAATGATCCAACCATTGACGATCCTTGCTAGGTGGACCCAGCCATGCGCGGCCATGATAACCGCGCCCAGTTGCACCTGCCATTTTTGAACCATCTGTAGGATGAACCAGCCACGCGCGACCCAAATGACCGTGCCCAGATGAGCCAGCCATCGTCAATCCTAGCCAGGTGGACCCAGCCACGTGCGGCCATTATAACCGTGCCCAGTTGCGTCTGCCATTTTTGGCCCAACTGTTGGATTGACCCAGCCACGCGCGGCCCAAACGACCGTGCCCAGATGAGCCAGCCATCGACAATCCAAACCTGGAGGACCCAGCCACGTGCGGCCCAAATGACCGTGCCCAGATAAGCCAGCCATCGACGATCCTAGCCAGGTTGACCCAGCCACGTGCGGCCATGAAAACCGTGCCCAGTTGCGTCTGCCATTTTTGGCCCAACTGTTGGATTGACCCAGCCACGCGCGGCCCTAACGACCGTGCCCAGATGAGCCAGCCATCGACAATCCAAACCTGGAGGACCCAGCCACGTGCGGCCCAAATGACCGTGCCCAGATAAGCCAGCCATCGACGATCCTAGCCAGGTAGACCCAGCCATGCGCGGCCATTATAACCGTGCCCAGATGAGCCTGCCATCGACAATCCAAACCAGGAGGACCCAGCCATGTGCGGCCACAATGACCGTGCCCAGTTGCGCCTGCCACTTTTGGCCAAACTGATGGATGACCCAGCCACGCGCGGCCTATATGACCGTGCCCAGATGAACCAGCCGTCGTTAATTCTAGCCAGGAGGACCCAGCCATGCGCGGCCATACTGATCGTGCCCAGATGCACCAGCCATTGGTGATCCAATCCACGCTGACCCAGCCATGCGCGGTACCGATACCTGCACCAGCCATATCAGGCACATATACTTTATGCCAAGTATGAATCTGCCACACTTGGCCCTCAAGCCCTTGCCGAGTTTTCCCCAGCCAAGGTTTTGGCTGTCAGCTATGCACCAGCCAAAGGCGCCTTATAGTTCGTGTCGATCAATGACCCAGCCACGAATCCAATATAACTTTGCCTTTGAGTCGATCTTTGATCAGCTTTCGCTGATCCAATTGCGTTTCAATGTTTACGTGCAATGTTCTTTATGCACCATAGCGTGGTCCTGCCATAATGCAATTTGTCTAACAATCTCTCTCATTACAGGCTCACCTGCCTTGAAATTCTTGTAATGCCTGTAACTTCTTTGATTGACCTGAAGGCAAGATCCTGCCATCGCTTCCAACTAAGGAGGATCCAGCCATATGCGCCTTTAAGCGCCCTCTGAATCATGTCATCAATGAACTAGCCAAGTTTGAGCCAGACACGAATTGCTATCAAGACCGCGCCGCGGATGTCCAGTTATGCCAAGGAGGATCCAGCCACATGCGCCTTTAAGCGCCCTCTGAATCATGTCAGCAATGAACCACACGAGGCCCATTGACTGTGCCCAGACGAGCCAGTCATCGAAAATCCCAGTCATGCGCGGTATTTACGACCGTGCCCAGATGAGCCTGCCAAGCTTGGCCTACTAAAGGATGACCCAGCCATGTGCGGCTACAATGCCCGTGCCTAGATGGGCCTACCAACCTTGGCCATTTGTGGATGTACCAGCCATGCGCGGCCCAAGCGACCATGCCCAGATGAGCCTGCCAACCTTGGCCAGCTGAAGGATGACCCAGCCGCGCGCGGCCATATTGACCGTGCCCAGATGTACAAGCCACTGTTGATTCATCTGCGAAGGACCCAGCCACGCGCGGCCATTATGACCGTGCCCACTTGATCAAGCCATCGTTGACCCATCTGCAAAGGACCCAGCCATGCGCGGCCCCATTGACCGTGCCCAGATGAGTCTACCATTATTGACTTGTCTGCGATGGACCCAGCCACGCGCGGCCCCATTGACCGTGCCCAG
Organism: Drosophila parabipectinata; assembly: GCA_018153455.1. Classification (NCBI taxonomy): domain Eukaryota; kingdom Metazoa; phylum Arthropoda; class Insecta; order Diptera; family Drosophilidae; genus Drosophila; species Drosophila parabipectinata. The sequence continues at coordinate 6,565 of JAECYA010000080.1, forward strand.
ATGAGTCTGCCATTAATGACTTGTCTGCGGTGGACCCAGCCACGCGCGGCCCTTATGACCGTGCCACCTGATCAAGCCATCGATGACCCATCTATGGAGGACCCAGCCACGTGCGGCCCCATTGACCGTGCCCAGATGTACAAGCCACTGTTGATCCATCTGTGGAGGACCCAGCCACGCGCGGCCCAAAACGACCGTGCCCAGATGAGCCTTCCACTCTGTTTATGGCCATCTGTGGATGACCCAGCCACGCGCGGCTCAACGACCGTGCCTTGAGGAACCAGCCATCGACGACCCTGCCATCATTGATCCCAGCCATCGTTGACCCCCAGCCATTGTTGACCCCCCGCCATCGACGAACCAGCCAAGGAAAATTTGTCCCGCCATGTTTTCTGTTTGATTTAATTTTAATTTTAATTCAAATTTATCGATCGCAGGACGATCCATTCATTTTTGTCTTAATTTTAATTCTTGCCATGTTTTCTAAAATTCTTGTTTCGCTATGTTTAAATTAATTTTTGCCATGTTTAAATTAATTTTTGCCAATTTTGTAATTGTTTACATGAAATTTTGCCATGATTTTTGAATTTTTGCCAATCTTAATTTTAATTTTTGCAATGTTTTCTAAAATTAATTTTAATATTTGCCATGTAATCAATATTTTAATGTATTTGCTGGTCTGGCGCGGTGGCAGCGCAGTCTGCCATGACCTACCCCTACGCAAAAATGTTGCCACCTAGGTAATGAGTCGTAGTGGTATTGGCTGCGCTGCCCCGCTCTCCCGCTCTCCCGCTCCCCCGCTCTCCCGCCCACTCCAGTTTGAGCGTCGTGGGCTGCGGACGTGCCTAGCGATCGACCGGGACGCGACGAGCCAGCCAGCCTGAGAGGCTTCAGCGAGAACAGCCAAGCAACCACGATCAATAAACATAACAAATACAATTTAATTTAAAAAAAAAAAACCAGCCACGCGCGGCCCCTTTGACCGTGCCCAGATGTACAAGCCACTGTTGATCCATCTGTGGAGGACCCAGCCACGCGCGACCCAAAACGACCGTGCCCAGATGAACAAGTCACTGTTGATCCATCTGCGGTGGACCCAGCCACGCGCGGCCCCATTGACCGTGCCCAGATGAGTCTGCCATTAATGACTTGTCTGCGGTGGACCCAGCCACGCGCGGCCCTTATGACCGTGCCACCTGATCAAGCCATCCATGACCCATCTATGGAGGACCCAGCCACGCGCGGCCCCATTGACCGTGCCCAGATGTACAAGCCACTGTTGATCCATCTGTGGAGGACCCAGCCACGCGCGGCCCAAACGACCGTGCCCAGAAGAGCCTTCCACTCTGTTTATGGCCATCTGTGGATGACCCAGCCACGCGCGGCTCAACGACCGTGCCCTGAGGAACCAGCCATCAACGACCCTGCCATCATTGATCCCAGCCATCGTTGACCCCCAGCCATTGTTGACCCCCCGCCATCGACGAACCAGCCAAGGAAAATTTTGTCCCGCCATGTTTTCTGTTTGATTTAATTTTAATTTTAATTCAAATTTATCGATCGCAGGACGATCCATTCATTTTGTCTTAATTTTAATTTTTGCCATGTTTTCTAAAAATTCTTGTTTTGCTATGTTTAAATTAATTTTTGCCATGTTTAAATTAATTCTTCCCAATTTTGTTGTTTACATGAAATTTTGCCATGATTTTTGAATTTTTGCCAATCTTAACTTTAATTTTTGCAATGTTTTCTAAAATTAATTTTAATATTTGCCAGGTAATCAATATTTTAATGTAACTGCTGGTCTGGCGCGGCGGCAGCGCAGTCTGCCATGACCTACCCTACGCAAAAATGTTGCCACCTAGGTAATGAGTCGTAGTGGTATTGGCTGCGCTGCCCCGCTCTCCCGCTCCCCGCTCTCCCGCTCCCCCCGCTCTCCAGCCCACTCCAGTTTGAGCGTCGTGGGCTGCGGACGTGCTTAGCGATCGACCGGGACGCGACGAGCCAGCCAGCCTGAGAGGCTTCAGCGAGAACAGCCAAGCAACCACGATCAATAAACATAACAAATACAAAAAAAAACTAAGGGAACCTCCTCTGCTACAAGTCGATCTTCTTCGCCGTTATTCAACTTTAAACCTCGTGTCCCGGCTGCCAACAGCGCGTGGCCAAAGACTTTTACCTCAGGCGGCTGCACACCCAACGACGTTCCCGAATCATCACCCATGGCTGACAGCAACACCAACCAGAAATCCCCCGCCGTGGGGTTGGCCCCGACGAATCCAGCTACGGGCCCTGCAAATTCTGTCGCCAAGTCTATGGAAAATTCTGGTACGCCTTCTCCGTCTACCCCTTTGAAGGCTATCGACCAGTGTAATAAACGGCAGCTCACCAAGTCCTCGGCGTCTATCGCCAGTGCCCCAAAGAGGACTACTCCTGCCAGAATCCCGCTGAGTTCTAGCAAGGTTCAGGCTCTGCAGAAATTTTTCGACAGCCTGAGACCTGTTGACAACGCAAGTAAGGAACCTGTAACGTGCAAGCCCACCGCCACCTCAGATGACATCAACTCAAACCGCGCCCCCCCCAATACCTCCTCCTCTCTGGATAATGGCCCCCAGATCATCACTACCCATGCTGATGTACACCAGCCGTGTGCCAACGACTCTTCGCCAATGAAGCCGTTGGTCTTTGTGGATGCCAATGTCCCGCTTCCACCCACGACAGCCATTACTCCCCCGAATGAGAGCAAATAAGCAAATAATCCAGCCGTCAAACGTAAAATTGTTTTTGAGACTGGATCTAATAATGGCGATGATGTCGCTGCAGCCAATAATAAAAGGCGGAAAATTCAACCCCCCCGTATGGATGCTGCAGGGAGTGACTCCGCCAGTAAACGTGTAAGGGCCAGACAATTGCTGTCCCAATGTCATCGGTGCCAATCGTATGGCCACACCAACAAGACCTGTGGCCTAGACTTTGCCTGCATGAAATGTGCGGGCAAACACCCAACGACCTCCTGTAAGAAGGCCAAAGGAACGCCACCTACATGCTGTAACTGTGGCGGCCATCACGTCAGCTCCTATAAAGGATGCCCCAAGTTTAAAATCCTGAAGCCCCAATCACCGCAGCGTAGTTCGGCGAAGACGTCGCCAGTTTCCAAGGAGCCAACGAAGCTGGAACAACCCCGGAGCAGTGTTTCATCTTCTCCAAGACGACTGGCAGTAAATGGCAAACGTGCCCAACTCCCCCGGCCCCGTGAGCCGGCCGAGGAGAATTTTATCCCTCTCCAGTCAACTGAAGTTCCTGCCAAGAGGAACAATGATGGGCTTAATCTCCACCCCATCGAGAGCCAACCGAAGCAGCAGCAACCCCCAGCCAATGTGGCTGAACTGTACAGAGCGACTCAAATCAGACTCGGTAAGATAATGGATATTGCCAATGTACTACTGATGTCTCTCTACGAGATGGAATTGCCAACGGAACCTACTGTCCCCGTACTCCACAACAACCTGGTGGAGGGTCAAACCAGTTCCACCATCGCTGCTGCTGATAGGACTTCCGATGCCAAGATCAACCATGCATTGGATGCTATTTTGGGAAAGGACCCAAAATATGCCTAATTCCTATCAACCGTATACCCAAACCCCTCCGTCGTTTTGGATTTGGCCCCATATTGGGCCTTCGGAGTGGGTGCATTCTGAAACCTGCATAAACTATGGTTTTGGAAGACAATTATCATGCTGTTTGGAGCTCTTTAAAATTCCTGGATGCCAGCAAATTTTCCGTTCGGATCATATTCACCTGGACTCCAGCTACTGACGAGCAACAATACGCATCCGGATGGCCAACATTATCCCATTCGGATTGCATCATTCACCTGGATATCAACTACTGACAATCAACTATAATATCCAGTATTCCAGCTACATTATACTTCTGGACTTCGTTTCGTTTTATACCCATGGACGTCATCCAATGTTTATTTTATTTGGAATTCAACTTACCTGGATCTCAGCACCTACAAACTGGATCCCAGCTAAGGTTCCAATTATTTTTACATCTGGATCACGTTTATTTTATGTCAACCTGATGCCAGCATGTCCCTCATCTGGAAGCAGATTTTATACCTGGATCCATTCTACTGACGAACAAAATTGAATGGATCCCAGCCATGGTTCCAACCACACTTACAACTGGATCCCGTTTATTTTATCAACTGGACGCCAGCTTGTTTTCACCTGGAACTCAACTCGACCTGGATCCCAGCCTCTGATGAATAATACTATACGGCTGTCTCACATCGGAGCACATCACAATTGTACTACACATGATTCCATCCGCAATCCCATTTGGAATTCATCATTAAACAGTACACCCCGGATACCAGCGTCTATTCCCATTGGTTTTATATTTATTTGGATACCTGAAACGCACTAATAATCTTTATACTCAGGTCTCCAGTCGCCGTGCCAATTGGGAGTCAACAAGTAAACACACGTGGATCCCTGAAGCTGACCATTAATTACACAAATCAGGATCCCAGCTGCCATTCCATTGGATTTTTTAACCACCTGGATGCCAGCCACCGTTTTTTCCATTTGGAGCCTTAAATTTTGCCCGGTTTCCAGCTGACTGACGATGTAAACCATACTTACCTGGAACCGCGCCACTACTCCATTTGGAAACCAAGTCAGCTATAATAACCTGGATACGCCACACTCTCCAGGCTGCCAGTAGCTATTATTAAATAGCATAAAACTGGCCAATGGCATCGTACGTGATTCAGCCAGCAAAAGCACCCAACCAGATGCCCTCCATATTTCTCCAACACCCGGAGCAACACGTTTAAATATGGAGAAATGTATTCCCAGATGCTTTGCTCCCCCTACGATACCTAAAGCATCCCGTACTAATGGGAATAACTCAATTGGCTGCTCAGCACATACTCGCAGCCAGTCACATGCAAGATGCGTACCTGGATTTCTTGCCAACACTCCCCAAACACCTGGAGGACCTGTCAACGATGGAAATTCGCCTACCATGATCCCCTGGCCAATTTTCCAATACATTCATGGCCCAAGGGGGATCTCGGATCGACATTTGTGGAGTGATGAGACGACCCTCCAATGTCTCTGGCCACCTCGGAGCTACCTGGACTCACCTGGAGCGACCGGAAAAACCTGGATTCCAGCACCACCTGGATTTAATAATTGTTGCCGCCAAGAATACGCCCCACAAATTTGTGTAATCTTCCATATGTGCATAACCTACCCCAATATTTGCGCATACGTAAAACGGATCCCGGCCGGCAAATAAAAAGTAAAATTAATTGGCGCTTTTAATCAGCTCAATGCAATCAAGAACCACCACCTGCTAAATAGCCAGTTTGAGAGTGCTGCCTATTAGCCAAGTCATCAAGTTTCCTGGATTATTATAATATGTACATCGCCATGAATATGTGCATAGCCATTATTCCTTTCTAAACCGCCGCTGCAGTGGATCAGTCCCGGTCATTAACAGAAAGATGAGATCATAATTAGCCAGTTGAAAAGGGTAAACTGCTAGTTAAACACCATTCAATTATAGACTAAAGCTATAGATTGAAGCGTTCCTGGAAATCTTGATTGAAACTACGATGTACATAAGTGGCCAGTCTTATGTGCACAATTATACGGTTCTTTGATCTGCCATGAGTGACTTTAAATAGTGCCATTAATTCACCTAAATATTGCCAACTGGATACAGCAACTTTAGCGGCAAATTATAATCCAAAATAAAAGCGTGTTTACCACCTATATGAGTGTGCCCGTCTACAATGGATCCTGACCAGCAACATGCAAAATTAGTTGCCATTCTCCTCAACACCTGGAGGACCTGTCATCGTTGGAAATTCGCCTACCCTGATCCCCTGGCCAATTTCCCAATACAATCGTGGCCCAAGGGGGATCTCGGAACGACATTTATGGAGTGATGAGACGACCCTCCAATGTCACGGCCACCCCGGAGCTACCTGGATTCACCTGGAGCAGCCTGGAAACCCGCAAGATCCACACCTGGATATCTTGCCAACACTCCACAACACCAGGAGGACCTGTCTACGTTGGAAATTCGCCTACCCTGATCCCCTGGCCAATTTCCAATACAATCATGGCCCAAGGGGGATCTCGGAACGACATTTATGGAGTGATGAGACGACCCTCCAATGTCACGGCCACCCCGGAGCTACCTGGATTCACCTGGAGCAGCCTGGAAACCTGCAAGATTTTCACCTGTATATCTTGCCAACACTCCACAACACCTGGAGGACCTGTCTACGTTGGAAATTCGCCTACCCTGATCCCCTGGCCAATTTTCAACACAACCATGGCCCAAGGGGGATCTCGGAACGACATTTATGGAGTGATGAGACGACCCTCCAATGTCACGGCCACACCGGAGCTACCCTGACTCACCTGGAGCGACCGGAAAACCTGGATTCCAGCACCACCTGGATTTAATAATCGTCGCCGCCAAGAATACACCCTACAAGTTTGTGTAATCTTCCATATGTGCATAATCTACTCCAATATATGCGCATACGTAAAACGGATCCTGGCAAATTAAAAGTGAATTTAATTGGCGCTTTTAATCAGCTCAATGCAATCATGAACCACCACCTGCTAAATAGCCAGTTCGAGGTAGCTGCCTATTAGCCCAGTCAACAAGTTTCCTGGATTATTATAATATGTACATCGCCATAAATATGTGCATATTCATTATTCCTTTCTAAACCGCCGCTGCAGTGGATCAGTCCCGGTCATTAACAGAAAGATGAAATCAAAATTAGCCAGTTGAAAAGGGCAAACTGTTAATTAAACACCATTCAATTATAGACGAAGCTATAGATTGAAGCGTTCCTGGAAACCTTGATTGAAACTACGATGTACATAAGTGGCCAGTCTTATGTGCACAATTATACGGTTCTCTGATCTGCCACGAGTGACTTTAAATAGTGCCATTAACTAACTTAAATATTGCCAATTGGATACAGCAACTAAAGCGGCGAATTATAATCCAAAATAAATGTGTGTTTACAACCTTATGTGTGCCCGTCTACAATGGATCCTGTCCAGCAACAAGCAAAATTAGTTGCCATTCTCCTCAACACCTGGAGGGCCCGTCTACGTTGGAAATTCGCCTACCCTGATCCCCTGGCCAATTTTCAACACAATCGTGGCCCAAGGGGGATCTCGGAACGACATTTATGGAGTGATGAGACGACCCTCCAATGTCACGGCCACCACGGAGCTACCTGGATTCACCTGGAGCAGCCTGGAAAACTGCAAGATTTTCACCTGTATATCTTGCCATTCTCCACAACACCTGGAGGACCTGTCATCGATGGAAATTGCCTACCCTGATCCCCTGGCCAATTTTCACAAACCCGTGGCCCAAGGGGGATCTCGGAACGACACTTATGGAGTGATGAGACGACCCTCCAATGTCACGGCCACACTGGAGCTACCTGGATTCACCTGGAGCAGCCTGGAAAACTGCAAGATTTTCACCTGTATATCTTGCCATTCTCCACAACACCTGGAGGACCTGTCATCGATGGAAATTCGCCTACCCTGATCCCCTGGCCAATTTTCACAAACCCGTGGCCCAAGGGGGATCTCGGAACGACACTTATGGAGTGATGAGACGACCCTCCAATGTCACGGCCACACTGGAGCTACCTGGATTCACCTGGATCCACCTGGAGCAACCGGAAACCTGCAAGATCCACACCTGGACTTCTTGCCAACACTCCACAACACCTGGAGGACCTGTCTACGTTGGAAATTCGCCTACCCTGATCCCCTGGCCAATTTTCACAAACCCGTGGCCCAAGGGGGATCTCGGAACGACACTTATGGAGTGATGAGACGACCCTCCAATGTCACGGCCACACTGGAGCTACCTGGATTCACCTGGATCCACCTGGAGCAACCGGAAACCTGCAAGATCCACACCTGGACTTCTTGCCAACACTCCACAACACCTGGAGGACCTGTCTACGTTGGGAAATTCGCCTACCCTGATCCCCTGGCCAATTTTCAACTCGTGGCCCAAGGGGGATCTCGGATCGACATTTATGGAGTGATGAGATGACCCTCCAATGTCTCTGGTCACCTCGGGAGCTACCTGGATTTACCTGGAGCAACTGTAAACCCGCAAGATCCACACCTGGATTTCTTGCCAACTCCCTCAACACCTGGAGCATCTCGTCACTACTGGAATCTTACCCGCCTTGGAGCCTCAGTTTACCCACTCAAAACTGGTGGCCCAAGGGGGATCTCGGAGCATCATCGACGCAGCGACGAGACGGCCCTCCAATGCTTTTGCTACCTGGAGTCATTTGGATTTACTGTGGGATATCTATACGAGCTTCTCGCCATCCAATTAGTGCGCCATTTCAGAGTCCCTGCCTAGTGACCCACCCCTGGATCCCCTGGATAACCTTCCCACCCCTTCGTGGCCCAAGGGGGATCTCGGATCAACTATATTGGAGTGATGAGACGACCCTCCAATGTCACGGTCACCTCGGAGCTACCTGGATTCACCTGGATCCACCTGGAGCTACTGGAAAAATGCAAGATTTTCACCTGTAATTCTTGCCAACTCTCCTCAACACCTGGAGCACCTGTCTACGTTGGAAATTCACCTACCCTGATCCCCTGGCCAATTTTCAACACAATCATGGCCCAAGGGGGATCTCGGAACAACAGTATTGGAGTGATGAGACGACCCTCCAATGTCACGGCCACCCCGGAGCTACCTGGATCCACCTGGAGCGACCGGAAAAATGCAAGATTTTCACCTGTAATTCTTGCCAACTCTCCTCAACACCTGGAGCACCTGTCATCGTTGGAAATTCGCCTACCCTGATCCCCTGGCCAATTTCGGATCGACATTTATGGAGTGATGAGATGACCCTCCAATGTCTCTGGCCACCTCGGGAGCTACCTGGATTTACCTGGAGCAACTGTAAACCCGCAAGATCCACACCTGGATTTCTTGCCAACTCCCTCAACACCTGGAGCATCTCGTCACTACTGGAATCTTACCCGCCTTGGACCCTCAGTTTACCCACTCAAAACTGGTGGCCCAAGGGGGATCTCGGAGCATCATCGACGCAGCGACGAGACGGCCCTCCAATGCTTTTGCTACCTGGAGTCATTTGGATTTACTGTGGGATATCTATACGAGCTTCTCGCCATCCAATTAGTGCGCCATTTCAGAGTCCCTGCCTAGTGACCGCCCCCTGGATCCCCTGGATAATTTTCACACCCTTTCGTGGCCCAAGGGGGATCTTGGAACAACATTATGGAGTGATAAGACGACCCTCCAATGTTTCTGGCCACTCCTGGAACCATCTCCTCCAATACATTTGGATCTGGATGGAAAATTGGCACAATACATACTAGGACATTTTGCCAATTCGCCATTCACCTGGAGCGCCTCGACAATGATGGAAATTCGCCTACCCTGATCCCCTGGCTGATTTACACATATGTAGCCCAAGGGGGATCTCGGACTGATCATGGACCTACCCGGATTGGAGTGATGAGACGACCCTCCAATGTTCCGGCCACGTTGGAGCTACCTGGATTCATCGAGGGATTACATCTTTCTGCCATCCACCACAGCACCAACAACACCAGCAATTGTCGGATTTTAGCCTACCTTGCTCCCCTGGCCAATCTCCGCAGTACAGCGTCGGCCCAAGGGGGATCTCCGAGCATCCTAGTTGGCAATGAAGGGACGACCCTCCAATGTTTTATGCCGCGACCGGAACGCCCCCGCCATTGCACCTGCCATCGCCTTCCGTAGAGCGTCATGGCCCCCTGGCGGCATCGCGCGTTCCCAAATAGAAGATGTCGCCTCCCGTGTGCCTTGGCTGCCGATGAACGCGGTCCCCAGTGCCCTTCCGGCACTAATCGTCCAGTGTCCTGTTGTGCCCCAGCAACAGCTCCATTCCGGCTTTTCTTCGTTGGATTAGGTTAAACATATAATTAGCTTTTGTTTTTGTATTTTTATTTGCCAATGTTCAACTAGAATCATTTTTAACGTCAGCCACTCTAAATAACGTAACGTAACGTAATTGAATTCCATTTAAATTGTATAATTAATATCCTTAAGTCTATATTTCTCGTGCCTAACGTTGTGAGTCCTCACCCGCCTTCTGAGACAGCGCAAAAATGTTGCCGAATAATTATGGTAATGGGACGCTGCTCTTGGTTGGTTGGAGTGTTGACGTGCACGTATTTGGACAGTAGAAAGGACAATTTTTGATTTTGATTTTTGATATTTTTGTAAACCCAGCCATGCGCGGCCATGATAACCGCGCCCAGTTGCACCTGCCATTTATGAACCATCTGTAGGATGAACCAGCCACGCGCGACCCAAATGACCGTGCCCAGATGAGCCAGCCATCGTCAATCCTAGCCAGGTGGACCCAGCCACGTGCGGCCATTATAACCGTGCCCAGTTGCGTCTGCCATTTTTGGCCCAACTGTTGGATTGACCCAGCCACGCGCGGCCCAAACGACCGTGCCCAGATGAGCCAGCCATCGACAATCCAAACCTGGAGGACCCAGCCACGTGCGGCCCAAATGACCGTCCCCAGATAAGCCAGCCATCGACGATCCTAGCCAGGTTGACCCAGCCACGTGCGGCCATGAAAACCGTGCCCAGATGCGTCTGCCATTTTTGGCCCAACTGTTGGATTGACCCAGCCACGCGCGGCCCTAACGACCGTGCCCAGATGAGCCAGCCATCGACAATCCAAACCTGGAGGACCCAGCCACGTGCGGCCCAAATGACCGTGCCCAGATGAGCCAGCCATCGTCAATCCTAGCCAGGTGGACCCAGCCACGTGCGGCCATTATAACCGTGCCCAGTTGTGCCTGCCATTTTTTTTTTTTTTTGGCCAAACTGATGGATGACTCTGCCACGCGCGGCCCAAACGACCGTGCCCAGATGAGCCAGCCATCAACGATCCAAACCTGGAGGACCCAGCCACGTGCGGCCCAAATGACCGTGCCCAGATGAGCCTGCCATCGACAATCCAAACCAGGAGGACCCAGCCATGTGCGGCCACAATGACTGTGCCCAGTTGCGCCTGCCATTTTTGGCCAAACTGATGGATGACCCAGCCACGCGCGGCCTTTATGACCGTGCCCAGATGCACCAGCCGTCGTTGATTCTATCCAGGAGGACCCAGCCATGCGCGGCCTTACTGATCGTGCCCAGATGCACCAGCCATTGGTGATCCAATCCACGCTGACCCAGCCATGCGCGGTACCGATACCTGCACCAGCCATATCAGGCACATATACTTTATGCCAAGTATGAATCTGCCACACTTGGCCCTCAAGCCCTTGCCGAGTTTTCCCCAGCCAAGGTTTTGGCTGTCAGCTATGCACCAGCCAAAGGCGCCTTATAGTTCGTGTCGATCAATGACCCAGCCATGAATCCAATATAACGTGGCCTTTGAGTCGATCTTTGATCAGCTTTCGCTGATCCAATTGCGTTTCAATGTTTACGTGCAATGTTCTTCATGCACCATAGCGTGGTCGTGCCATAATGCAATTTGTCTAACAATCTCTCTCATTACAGGCTCACCTGCCTTGAAATTCTTGTAATGCCTGTAATTTCTTTGATTGACCTGAAGGCAAGATCCTGCCATCGCTTCCAACTAAGGAGGATCCAGCCATATGCGCCTTTAAGCGCCCTCTGAATCATGTCATCAATGAACTAGCCAAGTTTGAGCCAGACACGAATTGCTATCAAGCCCGCGCCGCGGATGTCCAGTTATGCCAAGGAGGATCCAGCCACATGCGCCTTTAAGCGCCCTCTGAATCATGTCAGCAATGAACCACACGAGGCCCATTGACTGTGCCCAGACGAGCCAGTCATCGAAAATCCCAGTCATGCGCGGTATTTACGACCGTGCCCAGATGAGCCTGCCAAGCTTGGCCTACTAAAGGATGACCCAGCCATGTGCGGCTACAATGCCCGTGCCTAGATGGGCCTACCAACCATGGCCATTTGTGGATGTACCAGCCATGCGCGGCCCAAGCGACCATGCCCAGATGAGCCTGCCAACCTTGGCCAGCTGAAGGATGACCCAGCCGCGCGCGGCCATATTGACCGTGCCCAGATGTACAAGCCACTGTCGATTCATCTGCGAAGGACCTAGCCACGCGCAGCCATTATGACCGTGCCCACTTGATCAAGCCATCGTTGACCCATCTGCAAAGGACCCAGCCATGCGCGGCCTTATTGACCGTGCCCAGATGAGTCTACCATTATTGACTTGTCTGCGGTGGACCCAGCCACGCGCGGCCCTTATGACCGTGCCACCTGATCAAGCCATCCATGACCCATCTATGGAGGACCCAGCCACGCGCGGCCCCATTGACCGTGCCCAGATGTACAAGCCACTGTTGATCCTTCTGCGGGGGACCCAGCCACGCGCGGCCCAAAACGGCCGTGCCCAGATGAGTCTGCCATTAATGACTTGTCTGCGGTGGACCCAGCCACGCGCGGCCCCATTGACCGTGCCCAGATGAGTCTGCCATTAATGACTTGTCTGCGATGGACCCAGCCACGCGCGGCCCTTATGACCGTGCCACCTGATCAAGCCATCGATGACCCATCTATGGAGGACCCAGCCACGCGCGGCCCCATTGACCGTGCCCAGATGTACAAGCCACTGTTGATCCATCTGTGGAGGACCCAGCCACGCGCGGCCCAAACGACCGTGCCCAGATGAGCCTTCCACTCTGTTTATGGCCATCTGTGGATGACCCAGCCACGCGCGGCTCAACGACCGTGCCCTGAGGAACCAGCCATCACCGACCCTGCCATCATTGATCCCAGCCATCGTTGACCCCCAGCCATTGTTGACCCCCGCCCTCGACGAACCAGCCAAGGAAAATTTTGTCCCGCCATGTTTTCTGTTTTATTTAA
>JAECYA010000082.1:600000-976295 GCA_018153455.1 Drosophila parabipectinata
TGGAGGTGTTGCGATTATAGTAGAGAACAGTATTCAGCATGAACAAATCAATAGTATAAAGACCCATCTTATAGAAAACATTGCTATAAAGATAAACATTGACTCCAACAATTCTCTCAAAATATATTCAGCCTATTTTCCTGGTGCTTCAGCTAAATGCCTAAACAATCCATGCAACTTTCCTATAACAAATAAACACATAAAAACTATGTTCAGGGCCGACCTAGTAAAATTTTCACAAATTGATGGCCATTACATATTGGGTGGTGACTTGAACTGCAGAAATCGTTTATGGAATTGTGCCAGAGCTAACTCGTTTGGAAATTGCCTTCATGAGCTTTTGTCAACAGGAAAATTCTTGCTTTTATACTCCAAAGATCCAACCTATATACCAGCTAACTTTAGTAGCAAGCCTTCAACTCTTGACATTTTCCTTACAAATTCACCGATAAATTTCTCCGAGCCAATTGTACATACTGATCTCTCATCGGACCATTTACCAGTACTTTGTAAGTTTACTAAAGGAGTTCATTGCAAAAATGTTACACACTTGCAATACTCCAAAGCAAACTGGAAAAAATTTAAGCATATCCTCAATGTTGCTACCTTAGCCAATCTCGAAGCTCTTTCGGATTTTGAAGCGGAGCAAGAAGTAATAGATTTAATGGTCAATATTCTTCAAGCTGACATACATAATGCAATAAAGCAGTGTGTACCGGAAGCGCCATAGTTCTGAAAATTCCACGATGGATAAAAAATATAATCAGTGATAGAAACAAAAATCAAAGAAAATGGATTAGAACCAGACAACCCATCTTTAAGGCTAGGGTAAACTATTTGAACCACATGATTCGCCAGAAACTATTTGAGCTTAATGAAATGAGCAATGAAAAATGGAATCTTAAACTGTCTAAATTGGACAAGAATTCCAGACCATTTTGGAAGCTTACTAAAATTACTAAGAACAAAAAAAAGTTTATCCCAAGTTTCCTTCACAATAATATAGTGTTTACTACAAGAGCAGAAAAAGCAGATATCTTAGCAAAAGTTTTTGAATCAAAACATCACATTACTGACAGTTTCTCTGACTATAATACCTCAACTGAAGTCCAAAACACTTTAGCGAATTTAACAATTTGAATGACCTGACATTCACACCTGAAATCACTTCTAAGGATTTTGACGTCATAATAAAGTCACTAAAAAATAACAAATCACCTGGCATTGATGAAATTCCAAACATTTGTCTAAAAAACTTTCCAAAAAATGCGATAGACTTTCTTGCTCTAATCATGAATAAATGCCTTCAAATTGGTTATTTCCCCAAAAATTGGAAAATTGCTAGAATTATTCCAATTCCTAAGCCAGGGAAGCCCCCGGATTGTCCAAACAATTACCGTCCGATAAGTTTGCTATGTGGTTTTTCAAAAATTTTTGAAAGATTAATTAAATCTAGGCTCAATCTGCATGTGGAAGAAAATAACATTTTACCCCCAGTCCAATATGGCTTTCGTGCTTTTCTGAACTGTATTCACAGTGTAGCTTCATTCACAGTGTATGTAGCTGCTTTTGATACTGTTTGGCACAATGGTCTAATCCATAAGCTTATCACTTGTAACAGCCCAATATATTTAACAAAGATCATCCAAAGTTTTCTCTCAGATAGGTACTTTTACGTCAGTCTTGATGGTACCAATTCGAATAAAAAACTAATCAAAGCAGGTGTCCCACAGGGCTCTGTGCTCGGACCAGTCCTTTATAACATTTACACCTATGACATCCCCCTATTTCAAAGATGTCATACACTTATATTTGCCGACGACACAGCCCTGTTTAGCTCTGGCACTACTTATAATTCGATAGAAAATGAGCTCCAAATGTCCTTAGATGCAATATCTTCTTATTTTTATAAATGGAAAATTAAAATAAATGCCTCAAAAACAAAATCCATTTTCTTCACCAAAAAACGGAAACTGTGTTTTCTGCCAAATAGTAAACTTAAACTAAATAACACTGACATTAAATGGGAAAACTCCATAAAGTATCTTGGCATTAATTTTCACAAAAACTTATTTTCAATGGCCACATAAGTCATACCATTGACAAAATAAATAGGACCATCCGAATATTGTACCCTTTTATAAATCGCAGATCAAATCTGTCAATTCACAATAAGCTGACAATATACAAACAAATATTTTTACCCATAATGCTTTATGGATCTGAAATCTGGGGCTGTAGTGCCAAGACCCATATAAATAAATTACAACTTGCTCAAAATAAAATCTTAAAAATGATCTATAATTTACCTTTTTTCTATGCGACCAACCGTCTACACTTAAAAGCAGATATTAAAATGATCGATGCATTCATCTCTCATTCAACAAACAAATTCAACATTCGCAAATCCTATATCGCACATCCGCGTGCTGACAGGTCCTTCCCTTCCTAGTATTACGCTAGTAACCACGAAGCACCAGTCTTAGTTTTATCTTTATTCTTTAAGCCCATTGAGCCAAGTTTTACCATTTTCTTGGGTTATTAAATGTAAATAAAAATGAAAAAATAAATATTAAATAAACAAAATATAGAATATTATAGTTGTAAAGATAGTTAATAGGTCTAAACTCTAAGTAAAAATTTGTTAGCTTTAAACAAAATTGAAAATGATATTGGAAAATAAAGCAAAATTATTGAATTGAATATAAGTCGGAACGGCCGGGATCGGTCGACAATATTCTATAGCTGCCATATATGTGATTGATAGGAAATAATATAACTCCGATGTTTTTAGAGTTAGAGTCTGATTTTTAGTAATGCTATTTTTGACAAAATAAAACGACCCACAAAAATTTTGAAAGGATCGGCCGACTATATTTTATAGCTGGCACACAACTGAAAAATCGGAAATGACAAAACTTTCGTGTTTTTGAAGTCAGAAAGTAGAAACTACAAATACAGATGTTATTTTGTCTCATTTGATCCTACCTACCAAATTTCATAACGATCGGCCGACTATTTCTTATAGCTGGCATATAACTAAAAGATCGGAAACGATATTTGGTAAAAATACGAACTTTGGTATTTTTGAATATAGAAGTTTGGGACTTTTTATACCCTTGCAGAGGGTATTATAATTTTGTCCAAAAGTGTGCAACGCAGTGAAGGAGACATCTCCGACCCTATAAAGTATATATATTCTTGATCAGGATCACCTCCTGAGTTGATATGAGCATGTCCGTCTGTCCGTCTGCCCGTCTGTCTGTCCGTCTGTCTGTTTCTACGCAAACTAGTCTCTCAGTTTTAAAGCTATCGTCTTGAAACTTTGCACACACCCTTCTTTCCTTTGCACGCAGTATATAAGTCGGAACGGCCCGGATCGGCCGACTATATCCTATAGCTGCCATATAACTGATTGATCGGAAATGGTATAACTTTGACGTTTTTAAAGTTATAGAGTTCAAATTTGACATGAGATCATTTTTTGGCAAAACATTACGACATGCCAAATTTCATAAGGATCGGCCGACTATATCCTATAGCTGCTATATAACTGAACGATCGGAAATGACCCAACGTTCGTGTTTTTGAAGATAGAAGTTTGGGACATTTTTAGGTTTGGTTTTTGTATTATAATAAATTGGGTTATATTATCATATTCTCATAAGGATCGGCCAACTATATCCGATGTTTGCGATATATATCTGCAATCTATCTGGTTTTAACTGCAAGGGTATATAAACTTCGGCTCCGCCCGAAGTTAGCTTTCATTTCTTGTTTTAGATTTTGTTTTGTTATGAATTGGTTATATTATGATATTCTCATAATGATCGGCCAACTATATCAGATTTTAGCGATATATATCCGGCTATACCTGCAAGGGTATATGAACTTATATGAACTTCGGCTCCGCCCGAAGTTAGCTTTCCTTTCTTGTTGTATTTAGCCAGTTCGTTTTTGGCGACGTCAGAATGAAAGGGTGTTCGGTTATTTCTTAGCTTGAAAGATGCGTTAAAAGCAAAGGCGAGTGGTCTGATGATAAGTCCGAGACAGCTTTGGCACTTATTAGATGGCGAGGTATGTTTTTTGTCACCGCAAAATCAATAAGGTTTTGGGAGCTTGCGTGGGTCGGTTAGCCAGTATGTGGGACTTCCTGGGGAAACGTAGTCTAGTTTATTTTTCACATTTATAATTGCATTGTACAATTGTCTTCCTTTGGGAGTCACTAGACGTGATCCCCAGTTCGTATGTTTGGTGTTGTAGTCTCCTGCGGTTATAAAACGATCCTCAAGTGAATTGTAGAAGTCCATAAATTGTCCTTCCCAGATTGAGAAACGAGGAGGGCAGTAAACGGCAGCGATTGAAAGGATTCCGTTGCTTGACTGAATTTGTATCAATGTGGCCTACAAGAAGTTAGCTGCAAACCTTTTGTGAAAATTGTGTTTAATGCGTTCTCTAATTAGAACTCCAGTTCCGCCGTGGGCTTTCCCATCTGGAGGATCTGTGCGGTAGATTGTGTAGCCTCTTATTTGGAAGTTGTATTTGCTTGTAAGATGCGTTTCCACCAGTAGCATAACGACAATATAGTTTTCAGTCAAGAATTGTGACAATTCTAGTTTATGCCGTGAGACACCATTGGCGTTCCACATTGATATTCGTAGCGCCTGCATAGATTATTTAGACTGTTGTGCTACGAGCAGCTGTATCACCATGTTCTGGTTTTGAACAAGCGTTTGCATGGTCGTTTTCATGAATGACATAAGCTCCATCATACTTTGTTGGAGGGTAAGCATCATAGTTTCTATTTTGCTGTGTGGCTGTTCTGGGGCCTGTTGAGCGCTTTGAGAGTAAGGCTGAATTGGAATTTCCCTTCCAGATCGTAGAGCATCGGCATAGGAGAAGCCGTTGGTGGTGTTTAGTGGACCGAATGAGGATCTCGCAGCTTTGGCGAAGAAGACGTCTGGCGTAGTTTTTGACGCAATGTACGCATTCTGTGGATTTTGGTTGCGCGTTGCGGTCGCTTGACGCATGCGACTCTTTAACTCCTTATACACAATACATCCTCTATAGTTTGCCGTATGGCTGCCTCCGCAGTTTCCACATTTCTTCACGGTACTGTCCTTGTTTGTAGTGCAGCAAGCGGACTTGTGGGCGTCCCCGCAGACTACACAGACAGCCCGAAGTGTGCAGTAAGACCTTGTGTGTCCATACTCTTGACAATTAGTGCATTGCACTGGACCGTTGCGTTTATGTGGCTCTTCAACAGTGATTTTCCGATGCAAAAGATATTGCAGGTTGTAAATTGAGTGGACTTCGTTCTTCTTCAGCGACCTGCTTTCTGGCTCGAGCTCGACCTTGAAGAGGGGTTGTGGCTTTTTATCTTTATTTAGAATGTTAATAACATTCTTGGCGGCGAAGCCCTTTTCTTTTTCTATTCCCTTTACTACCACTTTTAGGCCCTTACTGCTTTTCAGCTGGTACGAGTAATAGTTTTTCTGTACAGTGTCCAGATATTTGGACACGATTCGGAAGTGCTCTTCAGTCTTGGTTTGCACCTTTGTTTCATGGATGTTCCCTTTGATAAGCGGAACAACATGAAAGTTGTCACCGTTCCCGATCAACGACGCAATTTTGTTGACCAGGGCACTCGAGCTTTTTTCCCTAATATAGATTGGAGGGGGCTTGGGTTTTTTTGCGGTGTCTTGGGCTGGTTGGTTTTCCTCAGCCTCCGCCAGTAGGGCAAATCTGTTAGTAGTGGATCTGTCTGGTTCATTATCGTTATTCAGGACACGGTTAATTTTTGTTTTGTTGCCTGCCGGATTACTGTGCGGGCTAAGCTTGCGCTTAATTTGGATGTAGCGATCCATTCCAGTCTGTGTGGCCGTTACCGCTTTGGCACTTTCCGAGGTTGTTTTTTTTGTACTCGCTGTAGTCGTTGACGTCGCGGTTGGTTTGAGTTGCAGAGGTTTTCGCCGTTGTTGCAGAAGTTGTAGCGCTGCTAGTTGTTGGTGCGAAATTTGTTTCCGATATTGGAGGGGGGGTTTTACACTGCGAACTCCATGACGCGGGAGTCGGAGTGACCAGTGCGGGTGAACAAGACCGTGCCCTTTGGGTTTCAACGGTTAGTAAAGCCGGGTTGCTTATAATCGCCGATTTTTCCACTTCGGTATCGCGGGTTGAAAAGTAAGAGTAGAAGCCGTTTCTTTGGCTCACTGAACTTCTACTCTCGTTATTTTGATCGTTGCTCAATGAGCTCATTGCGTGGCTCTTACTTTTTTTTTAACAATGCACTAGTTTTGGTTTAGCACATCACAACTGTTATAAAAAGCTTGTCTGTCGCTTTTAGTAAATTGTAGTTCAGCGTCTTTTCGCTTATATTGTTACCCCAGTTTTTTTTGGTTAGCTGTATTATGGTGCAGTTTTCCTGGAGCTCGGACAAAGCACGTCCGCTCAGTTCGGTAGTTCGTATACCCAATAAAAAAAATAATAATAAAAAAAACGATTTAATAACCGTCGTTTAATAATTCAGGCACACGTGACTGAGATTCTGGGCCGAGATTCAGTCTGTTGGAAAGTGGCTTAATAGCAGCTTTTCGAGGTCTTTCCAACAAATTCAATGCCCATATGCGAGCTTTAATGAATTTGGTTTCGTCAAATCAGATCGCTGCATCATCGTCCAGGTTCTGCTTCAAAGGTTGGACCCAGATACCCAGGCTAAGTGGGAGGAGAGCCAAAACTCCTCAGGTTCAGACGCCATTCCTACTTGGAAGTCGATGGCCTACTTGGAATTTTTGGAGCAGCGATGTAGGACGCTGGAGGCTATGGACGTGACCATGACTGCATACGCCTCGGGCGCTCACTTGGGAAGGCGTCGAGGTGAAAACAACAGTAGATCATCCTTTACTGTCACTAATTCGCTTCCCTCTGCCTGTGCTTTATGCGGTGGATGGTCCCATGTAATGGTCCCATGAGATCCGCCTTGGTGTCGGAAGTGTCTACAAATGGGCCATCACATGCGTAAGTGCCTCGCTGCTTATTGTCGCTGTTGTGGAAGGAGGCATCACAGCCTGCTGCATTTTCTGGAACCGCATGTTTCTAGCGGCCAGCCTATGGTTGGTCCTCCCACGTCAGCCATAGCCGAGTGCGCCGAGCCTGTTGCCTCTTCGCTGTCCGGTGCTAATGCACTAGTTGCTCAAAGTCGCAGCGGCGATATATCTTTGCTTGCTACAGCGAGCATTCTTGTTCGTAGTCGCGCTGGATCCCGTGTTCCATGCCAAGCTCTGTTGGATTCTGGGTCGCAGGTGCACGTGATCCCTTCCCGGCTGGCAAATCAGCTGCAGCTCCAGGGGTGCAAAACATTCATGGCGGTGTCTGGTATTGGCGATACCAGCTTTGCGACAGACGGATTCTCTGTTGATGTTCTCCTAAAGTCCTCATCGCCGCCAATATCACGGACCTGCAGCCTAGCTTCAGTTGGAATATTCTTGGCAATCTTTCTTTGGCTGATCCTGATTACAGTCCACAGCGCATCGATCTTCTTATCGGAGCCAGTCTTTTTTTGAGCTGCTGGGTGTTGGGCAAATTAAGCTCTCAGCTGGCCTGCCGTTGCTGCAGAAAACCCGACTTGAATGGGTCGTGTGTGGAGGCGGTTCACATGTCTCTCCTTTCCCACTGATCCCAAGAATGTTCCGAAGAGCGCAACTATGCTGGATAATCAGTTGGATTATCTACTCCGCCGGTTTTGGGAAATCGAAGACTGCTCCGAACCTATTGTGAAGCGGACTAAGGAGGAGCTAGAATGCGATGCGCATATTGTCCAAATGTTGCTCGGCTGGATTCCGGAGCTTACGCTGTGAGGCTTCTGTTGAAATTCGGTTCTAAGTTGTTCGACGACTTAAAGCCGGCTTCCACCAAATAGTGGCTTAATAGCGGCCGAGAGAGAGAGAGAGAGACATAAGACGGATTTCTCAATAAACAATGGTAAATACGAATTCTGCAGATTACCATTTGGACTAAAAAATGCTCCGAGCATTTTCCAAAGAGCTATCGACGATGTCCTACGAGATGGAATGTCAAAGATATGCTATGTTTATGTCGACGATGTCATAATATACTCAAAGAAGAAAGAGGACCATCTTAATGACATAAGATGGGTCCTAGGAAAACTTTACGACGCAGGTATGAGAGTATCTCAAGAAAAATCAAAGTTCTTCCAAAAGAGCGTTGAATACTTGGGATTCATAGTGACGCAAGGGGGCTTGCGGACATCACCCGAAAAGGTCAGGCCCATCAAGCAATTTCCCCAGCCAAAGACTCTTTTCGAGCTGAGATCTTTCATAGGGTTGGCTAGCTACTACAGATGCTTTGTTAAGAATTTTGCAGCAATTTCAAGGCCTCTTACTAGCATTCTTAAGGGCGAAAACACTAAGATAAGCAAATACCAATCAAAAAAATAAGCATTGAAGTGAACAAGGAACAGATGGAAACATTCTGCAGACTAAGAGAAATCCTAGCATCAGAAGATGTTTTACTTCCCTACCCGGACTATAAGAAACCGTTCGATCTAACAACGGACGCGTCAGGTTTTGGTCTAGGGGCGCTTCTATCGCAGGGTGGTCGCCCAATTACAATGATATCACGCACTTTGCGTGATAACGAAAATAACTATTCAACCAACGAGCGGGAACTCCTCGCCATGGTCTGGGCAGTACAAAACCTCCGCAATTATTTGTATGGAGTAAAAAATTGACAAATCTTTACCGACCACCAGCCACTCACTTACGCCGTCTCTGATAAAAATCCTAACGCTAAACTAAAGCGCTGGAAAGAAATTATTGTCGACCACGTTGCAAAGGTGATTTATACACCAGGCAAAGAAAACTTTGTCGCTGACGCGTTGTCCCGTTGTAAAAACGTTAACGCTTTAAAGGAAGAACAGGACTCCGATATGGCTACCATATATAGCGAGGAATCGCCAACGTATACCATAGCCCCAACGGACACCCCGGTTAACTGTTTCAGGAATCAAATAATAATTGAAGAGAGTAACAGCTCGTCCGTAGACACGTTCATTTTTTTTAAAAGCAAAGTTAGACACATAGTAAAAATAAATGGCCGCGGTAACCTACTGAATACCTTGCAAGAGGTGGTTAATGCCGAAGTGGTAAACGCAATACATTGCTCCCTACCAATCCTGTCATTTATTCAACAAAAACTCGTGCAGCCATTCCCGAACCCTACGTTCAGACAACAAGCTTTGTACAGGACATAACGGACGGAACCGAACAGAAAGAAATCATGGTAACCGAACACAAAAGAGCGCATCGAGCAGCACAGGAAAATGTGAAACAAGTCCTAAGGGACTATTTTTTCCAAAAATGTTCCGACTAGCAACAGATATAGCATCAAACTACAAAATCTGTTCTATGGCAAAGTACAAACGCCACCCATCCAAACAAGCAGTAGCACAAACACCTATACCTAATTCTGTGGGGATAATCCTCCACATTGACATTTTTTCCACAGACGGAACTCTTTTCCTTACGGAAAAACAAATTCACAAGTGGACAAATTCTCGAAATTCGCCACAGTACAGGTGATCGCGTCAAGGGCTATTGTGAACGTAAAAACTCCAATAATGCAAATAGCAAATTACGTTAAGAGAAATCCCCAAATTCCGAGACCATAAAGTCCATTCTCCTGAACAACTATAATATTACCGTTTCTAACGCACCACCTCTACCAGCACCTCAAACGGCCAAGTAGAGAGATTTCATAGCACCCTGGCCGAAATATCACGATGTTTGAAGCTAGAGAACAAACTAATTGACACCACCGAAGTAATTCTTCTTGCAACTAATAAATACAATAAATCCATTCACTCGGTGACTAACGAAAAACCCATAGACATTTCACCCTCAAAATCCGCGGACTTTGAGGCAGAAATTAGAAAAAAAAAATTCAAGAGGCTCAGAAGAAAACCCTCGATCACGTAAGCAAAGATAGGACTCATAAAACTTACCAAGTGGGCGATAAGGTTTTCCTGAAAGCAAACAAACGCCTGGGGAATAAGCTTACACCACTGTGTTCGGAAGAGGTTATTGATGCAAACCTAGGGACCACGGTCCTTATTAAAGGGAGGGTGGTCCACAAAGACAATCTACGAAATATTTTTTAATTTTCATACTAACGGCTATTAGGACGGACGCGACATTAAGACTTATCGATTACTCGAACGCAGACCAGACAGACAGAACACCAGTTATAGCAACGGACCATAGACATATTCGCAATTTGGTGACCACCCTTAAGTTCCACCACAGGGCTACTAGAAGTTTTAATTTAATTGGTAGGGCTCTCAAGGTTATTGCAGGTACGCCTGATGTTAATGATTGGGAGCAGGTAAGATTTAAGGATGTAGTCTCATGTGTGAGGTTGAAAAAATCGATTTTTTTTTGTCACATATTTCGAAAGTACTGTTTATTAAGAATGTAGTCTCGTGTGAGGTTGAAAAAATCGATTTTTTTTTGGCACATATTTCGAAAGTACTGTTTATTAAGAATGTACTGTTAATTTTTCAAATAAAAAAATCAAATAATGACAGCGATACAGCCCATAATCGAGAGCGCGCCTACACCGAAAAGTATAAGTTTCTCGGTAGCGTCTAAACTTTAAACGCGTTTCTCGGAACGACATTTTTGTGTGCGGCGCAGGTGATTCACAAAATTCTATGGTACCGATCTAGCTGAAATTTGGATATGTTGTTCTAAAAAGTAACACCGCTGTCCCGTACTAGAATCATTTATTTTTAATGATTTGTTTTTTTTTTATCATTAATAAAAGATAAATTTTTTTTTAATTTTTTGTTTTGTGAGTTCGCCATTTTGTTGTTTATTGATGAAAATATTTCATTCTAGTACGGGACAGAGCCATAAGCTTACAAAACAATAATCTATTCTAATTTTTTGTTTCGGATGACTCTAGCAGTCGAAATCACCTGCGCCAGGGACCTACCTTTTTTTTATATGCATACTTTGGCATGCTATAAAGTGTAATTAACTACACAAGAATAAATTAAACAAAATATTTTCGAATAGTTTATGATGCCTATAAAAACATATTTGAATATTGAAACGATCGCACTATTTTTTATTACAAACACATTTTTTTAAAATAGCCTCTAAAAAGTAGGCCGGAACATGAGACTACATCCTTAATCAGAACCGGTTAACGAGGGCAGATGAAGGTCAGATAGAATTAAATATAAAATTTCAAGAACGTCTAAATGAGCTCGCTAACGCAATGAATCAGATTCAGAAATACGAAACAAATAAAGAAACACACTTGTAAGAAATCATTTTAGCAAAGAATAGAATCATCATTACAGACTTAGGAAACATCCTTATGGGCCCAACCCTAACAAAATTAAATATTGTAAGCCCAGCTATTCTAGATGGTGCCGAGGTAAGCGAATTCAGAGTCGAACAGCTTATTAATATTAATATTTATTTGGTAGAAATATTAGAAGTATCTAGCATAAGCGTTTTTCAAAATTCTACCATTCTGCACTTTTTCATTAAATTTCCTAATCCTAAGCTCGTATGTAAGAGAATAACAGTCTACACGGTTCAACGCCATAATAGAATCCTGTGCATTGGCAAATATCACCTGAAGGCCAATCGCCGCAAGAAATTGTGGGCCGACGACGATGTAGAACGAGTGGGTCCCCGGGACGACGACTATTTAAAGGAGGGAGGAGTTGCTGACACTGCAACTGGGCAACTGCGCCGCAGCCCAACGAAGGCTTCGAAGTACAGCCCGGGTAGTATTTTAGTTCAGTCTTAGCTTGCGCTATATTTTATCTTTGTCAGTAACACTAATCCTAACGGGCTTGTGCAAAACAAATGATCAATAAATTTTGTAGAACTCCACAGCCTTAGCTCGCGTTATATTTTATCTTTGTCAGGAACACTAACCCTAACGGGCTTGTGCGAAACAAATGATCAATAAATATTGTAGAACTCCGCAGCCTTAGCTCGCATTATATTTTATCTTTGTCAGGAACACTAACCCTAACGGGCTTGTGCGAAACAAATGATCAATAAATATTGTAGAACTCCGCAGCCTTAGCTCGCGTTATATTTTATCTTTGTCAGTAACACTAATCCTAACGGGCTTGTGCGAAACAAATGATCAATAAATATTGTAGAACTCCGCAGCCTTAGCTCGCTTTATATTTTGTCTTTGTCAGTAACACTAATCCTAACGGGCTTGTGCAAAACAAATGATCAATAAATTTTGTAGAACTCCACAGCCTTAGCTCGCGTTATATTTTATCTTTGTCAGGAACACTAACCCTAACGGGCTTGTGCGAAACAAATGATCAATAAATATTGTAGAACTCCGCAGCCTTAGCTCGCATTATATTTTATCTTTGTCAGGAACACTAACCCTAACGGGCTTGTGCGAAACAAATGATCAATAAATATTGTAGAACTCCGCAGCCTTAGCTCGCGTTATATTTTATCTTTGTCAGTAACACTAATCCTAACGGGCTTGTGCGAAACAAATGATCAATAAATATTGTAGAACTCCGCAGCCTTAGCTCGCTTTATATTTTGTCTTTGTCAGTAACACTAATCCTAACGGTGTTGTGCGAAACAAATGATCAATAAATATTGTAGAACTCCGCAGCCTTAGCTCGCGTTATATTTTATCTTTGTCAGTAACACTAATCCTAACGGGCTTGTGCGAAACAAATGATCAATAAATATTGTAGAACTCCGCAGCCTTAGCTCGCGTTATATTTTATCTTTGTCAGTAACACTAACCCTAACGGGCGTGAGCGAAACAAATGATGAATAAATATTATTAGTAAAACCCACACACAGATAATCTATTATTAACTTATACACCCGCCGAAAGCCTTAACTTATTTGGTCTGACAACACAACCAACTTTGTCGGAGCCAAAAACGAGCTAAAGGAGCTCGTTTTCTTTCTCACATTTATAAGAACATTGTACAATTTTCTTTCTTTGGGAGTCACTAGACGTGATGTTTGTCGTAAGTGCGTATGTTTCGCGTTGTAGTCTCCTGCGGCTATGAAACGATCCCCAAGTGAATTGTAGAGGTCCATTAATTGTCCTTCCGAGATTGAGAAACAAGGAAGGCAAGAAAGGTAAACGGCAGCGATGGAAAGGCTTCCGTTGCTTGACTGAATTTGTATCTGATGTGCCCTGCAAGAAGTTTGTTGCAAACCTTTTGTAAAAATGGTGTTCAATGCTTTCTCTAATTAGAACTCCAGTTCCGCCGTGAACGCGGCTAATTTTTGTTTTATTGCCTGCCGGATTACTCTTCGGGCTAAGATTGCACTTAGTTTGGATGTAGCTATCCATTCCAGTCTGTGTGGCCGGGGCCGCTTTGGGACTTTTCAAAGTTGTTGTTTTTGAATTCGCTATAGTCGTTGACGTCGCGGTATTTTGAATTGGAGTGGTTGTCGCTGTGGCTGCAAAAATTTTAGCACTGTTTGTTGTTGGTGCGAAATTTTTTTCCGCCATTGGACGAGGTGCTTTAGACTGCGAACTCCATGACGCGGGTGTTGGAGTGAGCGGAACGGGCGAGCAAGACTGTTCCCTTTGCCTTTCAGCGGCCAGTAGAGCCGGAATGCTCTAAATCGCCGATTTTTTCATTTCGGTATCGCGGGTTGAAAAGTAATACTAGAAGCCGTTTCTTTGGTTCACTGAGCTTCTACGCTCGTTATTTTTTGATCTTATCTCAATGAGCTCATTGGGTGGCACTTATTTATATAAAACAATGCAATATTTTTGGTTTAGCACATCACAAATGTTATAAAAAGCTTGTCTATTGCTTTTCATAAATTGTGGTTCAGCGTCTTTTCGATTATATTGGGTTACCCCAGATTTTTTATTTGGTTTACTGTTTTATCATTTTTTTAAACCACTAATATATTGCAGTTTTCCGGAGCTCGGGCAAAGAACTCCCGCTCAGTTCGGTAGTTCAATTGGTAGTCCCAAAGTTTTATTCTTAGCCGATCATTTTGCTCCGCCGAACGATCGGAAATGACCTAAGTTTCGTGTTTTTGAAGGTTTGAACTTTCTACAGATTATAATTTTTACCAATTAATTCGATCTAGCAAATTTGAGAAAGATCGGCCGTCTATATCGTATAGCCACCATATTATTGACCGATCGGAAATGGCGTTTGGTGAAAATACCAATATAAACTTTAAAATGTTGCATAAGAAAAAAAATCAATCGTTCAAAATATAGTAGTGAAAATTTGCAAAACACACTACTGTCTAAATAAATCTTCTAAAAATGTTTAAGCGATTGATTATTATAAAGTAATATTGAAAGAATTTTTTAGTATTTAAATGAACCGTCTTTTTAAACCACTCTATTCCAAAAAAAAACTAGTGTGCTTCCGTTCTTTATCCTTTTAAAAATTAAAAAAAAAGTGCCATGTCCTCTAAGAAATATGAAAGTATCACTTCGCTTAAAATTTTTAAGTAATGGTGACGATCTGTGATGTTTTGACCCAATAAATGGTCGAGCTTAATAGTATGAAACACTCGATACAATCAATTTGGATGAAAAAGTTTTTGAATGTATGCTTTGGGGAACATTATACTATGTATATGTTGCAACATACTTCTAGGACCCACAGCCAAAAAAAAAAACTATTTTTGACTCATTTTAGACAGGATGTTCGAATGCCCGTTGCCGAACGTGAAGAGCTTGACTTCGTGTTTTTTTTTGTTAGAGAAACATTTTTCCCGGACTTTTATCTTAGAAATTATTTTCTCTAAGTTGTTTTCCTGCTGTTCCCAAACTTTAAGCAATTTTATACATACATACATATATTCAAATCCGGATCGAACGACCGAAAATAAAACGCAGGTTTTTGACTTGGTACTTTGCCAAATATTTTTTTTCGAAGCCAGCACAAAATTTTAGATTTTCGTAACTTTTTAGGCCTTAGAAAATTGGGCTATGATATATGGATGGTGGTGAGTGGTTATACACACCGTGTCACTGTCACTTTTTTAGGTGATAGCCCGGGGACTTAGTTTATAAATTTAGCCCAGGGACGGAAAAATGGTTGAAGAGTACACATGTAACATTTACAAAAAAAGAAATTAAATTTGAGGTGGGTGCTAAATAAAATGTTGTGACGTTATAGTTCGCCTTTACTAAGTTTAAGCCTAACTTATCTATTTCTGAAAGGCGTGGGTTACTCGCACAAGAGCGAATATGAGATTTCGCTTCCGCTCCGCTCTAAGTTACCTTGTACTAGATTTCAATAACTAACAAATTCAAATTAAAACCAATTAAAAATTCGAATTAACCGCCAATAATAAATAAAATTTAGTAATACGGCATATCCGCGGCATGTATAATTGTATCATGTATCCGCCTACAACTTCGATAAAAATATTTTTGGTACAATGAAAAAAAAGACAATGAATGCCAGAATAAGTTTTTCATATATAAAAAATTCTTTAAATGTCGCTTCGAATAAAACGGTTGCATTTTATGCACTTTACAGGACAACATTTTCATAATAAAAAATGTGTTTCTAATAAATTGGTTATATATGATATTTTTATAAGGATTGGCCAACTATACCCGATGTTTGCGATCTATTTGCATCCAATTTTTCAACTCCAATTGTCGTTTCTGGAAATGCTCGCGTATATTAAATTAAAAAAATGCATCTTTGCCGTTTAATTTTTCTAGTTTTATTTTTAAAAAGTTTAAGAAATTTTAAACAAGTTCCTAAGTTTAAGGGTAAAACTTTCTTTTATTTGGAGCTTCATTTTTCCGCCCATTCCGGCGCAAAGGTTTCGGCACAAATTCTTCATCGTATTCATTAAGCCGTCGTCGCCAAGGATTAATATTCCGTTCGTAAAATCGACGTTTTGCTTCCATAGGCCGTGATTTGTTATCTATTTTATAGAGTTTCTCCCATAAGAAAATTTCCGGTAGCTCAAGATGTCGTGGGCGATTTGATGTTAAATGTTTAAATCTTTGATCAATAAAGTCGCTTTGATCTGAATTTTTAAACTCTGATAAGCGTGAAGATACAAATGGCTGTAGCTCTTCCATGGTACGCTGTAATTTTGGAACATTGGCATAAAAGTTCAACAACTGCCTAAACGTTTCATCGTTGAAGCCCAAGCACTTTCCCGTAGAGGAAACCTCTGAAAAAAGTGATAGAGCTGGGGATCCTCGACAGAAGTTAACTTTTGGGTTCACAACTTCATTATAACCATGCATTAGCAATGTATTTAATTGGTATTCATAAAAACTCCATTCCTGACCGTTCGTAATAATAGTTTGGGTATTTAAAGGATAGGTAAGGTCATTGTAAGTGTTAAAACCGTTATAACTAGCATGGGCCAAGAGCAGAGAGTATGAAGCTTTTATCGCTAACGCATCGAGGGCTTCCTGTGTGTCATGTTTGCCATAAGAGTATGGTCGATTTTGAAGGTGAGCTCGCGAGTGTATGGACAAAAATGGAAAACTCTGTTCATTTATGCAAGGCCAATGGCCGGGAATATTTGTGGCATGCTGATGTTTTGTGTTATAACCTAGACAACGCACATCGTATTTAAACCGCGGCAAGTTTTTGCTCAACCTTTCGTTATTACTTTCAGGGAGGGTTTTCCAAGATGCTAACTGTTTTTGATGACGCAGACACACATAAGGATGACCAGAATATTGTACTAGACGGTCGGCAGAATTTTTCGCCTCTTTCATTTGCCATTTGCATCCATTTTTTGAATTCACGACGTTTTTAGTTGATTGTACACCTCCTACTGTCCAGAAAGCTTCATGACGAGGATTGTAATCTATTTCGACTTCACTTAAGTGTGGGTATTCTTGGCTCAAAACTTTCAAAAGGGCTCTATTCAATTGCTCAACAACTATTTGACTGAGCTGTTGTTCACGGGCAACATAATCAACTGAGGTACACATTGTTATCCTAGCTAAATGCCTGAAATAAGATTGAATTATTATAGGTAATACTTTAATGTGTTTCATTACCTGCAATAGTCGTAAGAAAATTCTACCGCTTCAATAGCTTCTTTACGTGCCGCAGTAAATATACGCTCAGGGTTTTTTTCCGTAAAACCTGTAATAGGCGTTTGAAACTTTTCCGTAACAGTGCGTGTATAATGTTGAGTTAGAGGCAGGGCGTTGTAAGGAGTTTTTGTGTCACTAAAATTTACTACCTTATACCCGTAGTATCGGGGCATATTAATTTTGAGTATTTTTTCCTCAACTGTCGGTACTTGGTAAAATTCTTTATGCCAATCTTCAGCATTATTCTGTTGTCGAGCCTTTAACGACACATTTTGTATTTCTGGATAATGAGGCCCTCGTTTCGCGGGCCGTGGGTTAATTTCGCTACATTTTTGTGTGAGTTTTCGTACACAAGCGAGCTTTATTAAATTAAATGGAAGTAGCTTCAACATTTAGACAGAAAAACTTCCCTGAAAATGTTCGAAATGGTTACGAAATAATCGATTCGATAACCGACAGTTAAGATAACGTCGGGGTTTTTAGGCATAGTTTTACAGAGGAACAATGTGGTGGTAGCTTATTATTAGTGGATAGCCTATTATAGAATTCGCGCACTGAGTCCATCCTTGTAAAAAAGTGGCCATTTTGGACAATTGTGAGGCAACGATTACCACTAAGAACTACCACCAGACCCAACATCCAATAAAATCTTATTTAAATTGCTTTGAGGAATGTGTCACACAAAAAACTGTAATGCGCTTGATAGATTGCTGTTATGCGTTTTTTATGAATAAATAATTTTCTTAGTATTATGTTTTTCTTTTATTATATTTTCTTACAAGAAAATATTTAAATAATTTGCTTTTGTCATATATCTTTATTTCTAAAATAAACTGAATTTTGAGAATCTCTTAAAAATTGCAATGGATCTTTTTGTAACTTTTCAGGTCTTTTTGAGATATTTTTTGCGAGAACAGTTTTGCGGCCCCGTCTATGTCCTTTACTTTTCCCGTTTTCCCGGGGGGCAGTGCGCAAGTCATGGGAGTGAGCGAGAGGCAAATAGATGAAAAATAGTTTCTGACGGGGTCTGTTCGCTCTGGTCTAAGAACGAAAACGATTAACGATCTAATTATATAGTAGAAATTTTCTCGTCATTTAAGATTTGTAAGAAAAACAATATTTCGATGCTAATTTCATGGCAGGATATTGCATCAATTTAAAAATAAAAATCATTTATAGCTATTGTGCTACGGTCCAACCAACTTTGGGTGCTACGGTCCGCTAATCGGCATCGGCTGGCTCCGGCTAGCTGATTCAGGACCGTGGCTCTGAGAGCTTGACCCTTCCCACTAGACCGCTAACAATAATTTTGTCTAATTCACACTTATATCTGCTACATAATAATATAGCGCTACAACTTTCAAATTTAAATCTCCTACCTCTAAAAAAAATTTAACGCTTATCCTTACTCTTATACATAACAGACTCTTTTTTTTTATAATACTCCAGTTGACATGGATCATTGTAGCCCATCCTTAGCGGAACGCTGGCCTTTTTGCGCGTCCGCCCCTACTTCCAAACAACTCCATCCTCCTCTAACTTCTTATGACCCCCTTGACTTACTACACCTTACTAATTTTTTTGATGTTTAGTTAAATATAAATTTAACAAATGTACTCTTACTTCTAAGACTTCGTTCCGGAGCTTAGGGGTTTGTAAACAAACCCGTAAATTGGGTCATATTCTTCCCTACCTACGAGAGCTCTCCTCAGAAATTAGGTACAGACAACGAATATAGGGAAATTACTGTTAAACCTATCTTTCAGCTTCCATCGAACATCGAACAACGATGTAACCAACAAAAACAAATAAAAATAAAAAAATAAATCATTACACAATAAATTAAATAAAATTTGTTTTAAATATTTCTCAATTGAGAAATCCACCAAGGGTGGGATATTGCTTCCTTTTTATATTATTTTTTTATGGCTCTTTAGTGGTGTCTACGTCCAAGAGTACGGGTCTTATCTATTTCTCTGCAAATGTCAGCTTGACAGGCTTAGGGTGTATCTTATCCATGGCTAGAAATCCATTAGCCATGGCTCTTTTTCCTGGACCGACCTTTTACCTGTAGAATTCGCCGATCCTGCTTAGCGTGTCCATATCCTGGTCTTCTTTGCTCTTCTATCTTTAATTTTTAAGTTTTTTCCCTTCCGCATTTTATTCCTTACGGGGAATGCGCTTTGAACTTAATTTTTCTAAGACAATGCTCCCGCACTACTTGATTCTCGCTTTAAGCATAGTACTGAGTTGACGAAAATCCGCTGTCCAACGAGTGACAGCTGTCAAACTCCATATAAAAAAAAAACGGTGTAAAAAAGGAAAGAAGAAGACATTTTTGCCTTCTAGATTTTGCGGGTACTGAGTTGACGAAAATTTTTGTTATCGATTTTAATGGTGTTGCCGGATCAAAAAAAATAAACAGCTGCTCTCGGGGTGTTAAAATAAATATTTCAATTTATTTTTATAGGTGTGACATGGAGGGTCAATTGACCAAACAAAAAAATAGTCGGCCCGAAAAATTTTCGACGCGCCAGGACAAATTAAAATTAATTTCTGCGGTCAAGACGAAGCCCATAATATGGGATTTGACCCACAAGGGGCATTTTCATGCCATAAAATGGCATTGAAATGATTTGTGATTGATTTTGATTTTGACCCAGTTTTCTATTTCTTAATCAGCTCGTCAGCGGCGAAATACATAAACAAAACACCAACATCCAATAGTTTTGAATTCATTTTTGCTTATTTGTTTTTTATTTACAAACAACAGCTGTTCAGTATAACCTTATTTCTTCATTTTTTTGGTCACACTAGCTCGGTAGTTGAATAAAGCTATCGCTATCAGAATTTCAACAGCGGATTTTCGTGAACTCAATACTATGCTTTAAGTTTAACCTTTTCTCACAATTCTTCCTCGGTGTCCCGGAACGCTTATTTGGATAGGCCGTTGTTCTGGGTCAAGAACCCACAAAATCCGAAATTTCCGTTTGGAACTAGGTGGCATAACTGGGGCCTTCCATCTCCATCAGGTGGCATCACCTCAGATCATCACATCAGAAACAAAGTTAATGTATATCATTTGGGGGCAAAACGCACTTATGTTTAAAATTTGAGTGTATGCGTAGCAGTGTTGCCATTTATAGTAAAGGTCATTTATAGCAGTAAAGACAATAAAAATAACCAAAAATAGCTAAATTTTTTCAAAAATAGTAAATTAAAATAGCTGTTAGTTTTTAATAACAAAATTTAATTTTTTTCTACATTCAGTGTTGATTTTTTAATGATTATTCTTCGTTAAGCAAATTCGTTAAAATTTGCTCAATTTCGACCTCCTCGAAACTCAAATACTTTCCTATTGTACCAATCTGTGAAAGGCTCTTATGGGGGATTTCCTACTGAAAACAGATCCATATCTGAAAAAATCAGAATCCATATCTGAAAAAAATTTATGAATTTTTAACTGGCTTTCAGATTTGCGTGCACAAATTAAGGTGGTCAACCGAAGTATTTTGACTCACAAACAAGCAGAGAGCAGCTTCTGTTGAGGATGCGAGCGCGAAACGATGTTAAGAAAATACCAAGTATCCAAAATAGAGCTGTAAACAATTCTACCTTTTGAGAATCGATTATTTTCGATTCAATTCTTGAAAAGATCGATTAAATCGATTTAAAATCGAAAACTGAAAAAAAAAATTTTTTTCCAGGAAAAAAAGCATTTTTTGCTTAAGACGTGGTAAGGAAAATAGAAAATTTACCTTTGCCAACAAAAATAAAATTCAATAACAATATATTTTGAGATATTTATTAGTTTACATAAGTTTTATCACTTTAAAATAATTTTTTCGGTTAAGCCTAGTACTGAGTTGACGAAAATCCGCTCTTCGAAATCTGACAGCTGTCAAACTCCATATAAAAAAAACGGTATAAAAAAAAAAAGAAGAAGAATTTTTGGTCTTCTAAATTTTTTGGGTACTGAGTTGACGAAAAATTTTAGGTCTTCGATTGAATGGCGTTGCCGGATCAAAAAAATAAACAGCTGATTTTGGGTCTTGAAATAAATCATTTTATTTATTCGAAGAGCTAAAACATGGAGGGAAAATCTATGAAAGGAAAAAATAATCGGACCGAAAAATTTTCGACGCGCGAGGATAAAAGGAAATTAATTAGTGCGGTCAGGGCGAAGCCCATAATATAGGATTTGACCCGCAAGGAGCATTTTAATTCCATAAAATGGCATTGAAATGATTTGTGATTGATTTTTATTTTGATTTTGACCCAGTTTTCTATTTCTTAATCAGCTCCTTAGGGCCGAAATACATAAACAAAACACCAAAATCCAATTGATTTGAATTCATATTTGCTTATTGTTCTTTTGTTTACAAACAACAGCTGTTCAGTATTACCCTATTTCTTAATTTTGTTGGTCACACTAGCTCGGTAGTCGAATAAAGTGCAATTTGACAAGCGGAATTTCAAGAGCGGATTTTCGTCAACTCAGTACTAGGCTTTACTTACATTTATCCTGAAAATTTGTTTGTAAGGTGAAAAAAAAAAAAAAAAAAAAGAATCGATTCTTTCGCCCATCCAAAAAGATCGATTACATCGATTAAAAGATTGAATTGTTTACAGCTCTAATCCAAAAGCTACATAGCGGTAAATAATATTTTAGTATTTAAAATTCACAATTCGGTCACGCTGGGCGGTAAACGTGGTGTGTATGTATCGATGGCCACAAACAATGTCTCTATTGCCAATATACGATTTCCGAAAATTAAATTTCGACGGTTTCTTAGTCGACTATAAATAAATACATAAATATAATCAACTATTACAAATTATTTTAAATAATGCAAAATAACAAAATTTGGCTAGAAAATAGCTAAGTTGGAAACACTGATGCGTAGCAGCAAAAAAAATGAGAGCAGAGAACTATCGAAAAAATAGTTTTTTTTTTTGATTATTTTTTGTTAATTCAAAAGTTCGGATGGGCACTAAATTAGTAAATTATCTCTTAAAGATTTTCTAACAACAGTTTTTAAACAAATGAAAAACTACGCTTCCTCATTTATATTTTCCTATGGAAAAAACTTGTTCCAACCAAATTTCTGAGAAAATTTTCTCAGTGGATGTTGGGATCCCAAGTAACGAAAAATGGGAGCAAATGAGAGAGATTCTAGTAAAATTTGAGCGTGCTCACACTGTCGTGTGCCGACAGCGCTGCGGCACAATTTCCGACACTATGCACCCGTTCTATGGAAAAAGGGATTTTGCTCACCACTGATATAGACGTACGAATTTTTCGGTTTCCACTCGTCAGATTATCTGTTCAAATTTTTATTCATCAAAAGACTATCTTCATGAAGCATCCTAGTAGACAACATGTTTTTTAATTTAACTTATCTATGCGTACTTGCTTTTGTGCCTTTCAAATTCAATTGTTCAAATTGACAAAAACTGTTTTTCAGTTATGGGAGTCAGCCAAAAACAAGTAGGCTAAAAACCGTTTTTAACAGGGTCTGTTCACCACAAAGTACTGAGATCGGAAAAATACCATAAATTTACATGGGGATGCCAGCCCGCACCGAAGAATGTTTTACGGGTCCTTAGCGAAAGATGAAAAATCTTAATCTTCCATGTTTCACAGGGCCTTGCAATAAATTTTTGGTGCTTTTTGTTATTCTAATAATGTAGAAAAATGGTGTTAATGCTAAAGTAGAGTTAACGGTTCGAAGTGCTAGAAATCATCTAATATCAAAGTAGCATATTTTATTCTAAACATTTTTTATATGTGGAGCAAAAAGTAATGTTCTTACGCCCAAACACATATGTATGTAAATACATTTAAAATCAAAGGACGGAAATGATTTTTAAGATCTGTTTAAATCATTTCTTCCCAACTTTGCCTATTTTTAAATGCAAATCAAAATTATTTTCCCGTAGAACCGTGGTACGTAAATTGAAAAAGTTCGTTCACATTTAAACGAATATACCTACGAAGATCGAAGATGGTTTTCAATATGCGTACTAGGCTATTATGAAAAAATAAAACACAAAAAAAGTCTTGCAAGTCAGACATTGACGAAAGGTTCACAAAATTTAAAACTTATAATCTTTCGAGAATCTCTGGTATTTTTTTGTCGATCTGAGAACTTGGTGACGTACAGACCCTGTCAATTTTTTTCTTCTTTCTCACTCTCATTGCTGAAAAGAAAATATTTTCGATTTGACTCTAAGATATAACAAGAAGTGGTTGATGTATTTTCATCTCGCTCTTACTCACAGCAAGTCTTCTTGTTGATTTAAATACTAGGCTTAAACCTGTTAGTTCAATCGGAGCTACCTGTTGATTTTCATGGGCTGTTATTTACATTTAACGTATAACGTGAACTCAATGTGTAATACAAAAAGTACTGTTTATTTTTATGTTTAACAAAGAAATTAAACTACGAATTCATTACTATTAAATTTGAAAGTCTCAGCAACTGAAAGTACTCGATAAGTATGTTTTTTCTATTGAGATTATTTGCCTAATGTTTAAAATATACTATTATTTATTTTGATACATTTTTATTTACGTAAGTATGAATTCACTAGTTAAAAATTTCTGCATTTCTTTAAGTATCAAAGTTAGGT
The DNA here is from genome assembly GCA_018153455.1 of Drosophila parabipectinata. Classification (NCBI taxonomy): domain Eukaryota; kingdom Metazoa; phylum Arthropoda; class Insecta; order Diptera; family Drosophilidae; genus Drosophila; species Drosophila parabipectinata. The sequence goes on from JAECYA010000082.1 coordinate 623,746, forward strand.
TTATGTTTTACCGGTTGTCCGAAAATGTAAGTGTAGTTCCCTAGGAGTTTTATAGTTGGCATATACATTTATATATGTACATAGAATGTATTTTCTTATACACTTATGCAAAAGCCATTATTATTTAATTATTTTTTTTTTTAACTGCGCCTTCGAATGCGATGTTCTTGAAAGAAATTTTTTATTGAATTTTTTTATTGAATCGAACGTTCATACAGACTACTTGGCTACCCATAAATGTAGCTACACATATGTTCATCCACTCGGTAGTGTACATACACACATATTTATTTACGCAATTCCATACATACATATGTTCATACATACATACATATGTAAGTATATAGACCCTTTCTTTCAGACCCTTTAGAACCAGTGTTTAGGACTTCACAGAGGAACTTCCTAGTAACCGTTGACAAATCATTGAGAAATTTTTGTAAGTATGGGGTGTCCTATGCATCAGTAACCTCTAAAGTTTTTTTTCTCAACGGAGTAGGGAATTAACACGAATTCATGCAAAGAAATCTCAATAGAGTTCTTGGGAAATATTTGCAAAAAACTCCCAAGGAAAATTGAAAATAAAGGAGAAGTCTTATTGACCCACCAAATATATTAAAAATATGATATATAATTTATTTATTTTTATTATTTCTAAAATTATTTAATTACACAGTGAGAAACTGATTTGGAACTTTTAAAGAGACATATAAGAAATTGTTTATTGAGTCGAATATAGCACAAAACCGTGTTTGAAATATTTAACACCCTCAAAATCTTGATTTATTTAGAAAAACCGTTTTTCAGGACATTTTTGCGGTTAAAAGTTCCTAAACGCGTAATTTTAAGCCGATTTTAAAATTTCCGACGTCTTTCAATAGTTAAATGTTGTAGTTTTGAAATCTTCCTTTAATGTTAGGTTCAGGCATTTTTTATTGAAAAATGTGCTTATTTTGAAAAAGAAATGGTTTTTCATCAAGATGGGGATCCGAAGCACACTTTGAAAATTGTTAAGGAATGGATTGGAAGGCAACCATTTAAATTAATGGGATGCCCAGCATAAAGTCCCGACCTCAATCCAATTGAAAATCTTTGGTCAATCATGAAAAGACGGCTCAGGCAGTACGAAACAGCTCCATCAAACGGAAAATTTTTGGGAGCGTGTTGTAGCTGAAAGGATTCGTATTCCCAAAGATATAATAGAAATTTGTAGAGAGCATGCCTGAAGTCGTACAGGAAGTCATCTCAAATAAATTTCTTTGGACAAAATATAAATATTTTTTTTGGAAATTAAAACTTTTTGTAACGTGCAAAATTGAGTTTATGTGGGATTTGTTCGTTTTTAATTTATGTCTCCTTGAATTCTTCTGTATCATCATTGTCAAAACAATTTTTGGATTTGGTTGTGTGATTTTGTTATTATGGGTGACGAAAGTCTGAGTCGTGAGAATACACTCAATTTTGCTCGCCACACTCCGTCATAGATTTTATATTTGAATTATAGTTTATATTTGAATAATGAAAACATTAGAATTAGTGTTGAATAATGTTTGGAATTTGTTTCAAAAAATTCTAGATGTTAAGCTATTCGATATTTGTAAAATGGCGGAAAAACGAGGCGTCTATTATCGCTAGGTGAAGCTAGCGAGGGGTGGGAAACGGATGAAGTTTTTTAGCGCACGCCACACAGCATTGATTTGAGTAAGAATAAAGGAAAAATAAACCAAACCCAACCAATGTTGCCTTAAAAAAATCGTGTAGCAAACTAGCCCCAATCACAAAATTTCTGAAAAAATTCCTCCAAAAACTTCGTTATTAGAGGATTAAGGCGGAGAAACAGCGTTGCGTCGCAGGCAGAAAACAGCTAGACCGACTGGAGGCGAAAAATGTCTGAAAAAAACTAAGGCGTCGCGTCCCTAGCAGCTAAGAGCTATGTTAAGTGGAGCACCTCATTTTTGAGGAAAACCAGAACTCCTGTGGACCTGGGCAGAGGTAAAGACTCTTGCGGATAAAGGCAGAGGTGAGTTGTCGCGTCCCTAGCAGCCAAAACAAAAACGAGACAGCGTCGGAAAATTGGGTACAGTGTGACGTTTGCGAAAGGTGGTACCATTTCGAGTGTGCCGGCGTAGACGACATTGAGAGCAAGGATTGAAGTTGTGATTGCGGTCTTGCGGGTTGCAGCCACATAGAACCGTACAGCCTCAAACACGAAAAGACGCAATGGCTACCCTTGAACCGCACGGCAAAGCGATAGCCGTCGATACGCTAATCGGTATAACCGGCAACGGAGAGAACATGTGCGGGAAGGCAATTCGGACATGGACAAGAACCATCTATTGTTAAAGATGCTCGAGGAGAAAAGACCATCTCATGCAGATGAACCCCGCTGACGTAGCGGTAGCTGGGATGTTTCGAGGCCATCCAGATCACCAGACAAGTAATAGAAGTACGTCACAGAGGCGGACTTGAGATCCGTATTTGGTCGTCGAATTCGGAAGAAGTACTTAAAAGCTTGCAGGATAATGGCAACGTTGGAAGCCAAAAGCCCGTGGATTTTTATTTAACAGAAAAGATACTTGGTGTGTCCTGTGACCCACATAATGATATGTTTAAGTTTATCTTCAGATTTTCAGAAAGCTGACGCGTGAAGTGCTTGCGGAAAACGCAGTCCCTACCAAGCGAGAAGTATTAAAAGTTCTGATGTCGAATTTCGATCCATTGGGATTTTTATCATGCCAGACGATTGGGCTAAAAATACACCTCCAGCACATATGATGGCAAAATTTTGAATGGGATCAAGAGCTACCTGAAAGAATGCTAGAAGAATGTCGCCAATGGAAAACCATTTTGCAAGAGATAGGGACTATCGAGGTTCCTAGATGCTTTGCCCCAGCCACCTCGGAGCCAGGTCAAGTTGGACTCCACACATTTTTCGACGCCTGCGAGCAAGCGGATTCTGCAGTCTGCTACTTGCGTTGGGCAACGGATGACAGAGTCGTCATGTCGTTGGTTATACCGAAATCCAAGAGAGCACCTTTAAAACCACTATTCCGCGCATAGAGCTGCAGGCAGCAGTTATGGGAGCACGTTTAGACCACATGGTGATGAGCACAGGCAACCTACGAATCGACAAAGCCACATACTGATCGGACTCCAAGACAGTGTTGCAGTGGTTAACTATGGACCCCGCAACTTTCATCAGTTCGTGATGTACAGAGTCGCCGAAATTCTGGAAACAACACTGGTCAAGCAATGGCGGTGGATTGCTTCAAAGCTGAACGTAGCAGATGGAGCAAGGTCACCGGGCAAACCCAGCAAGAGACGTGGATAACGGGCCCGGAGTTTCTGAAGACCGATGCAAGCAACTGGACAACATCCAAAAAGCAGGAGAGCATCATGGGTACTTCGGAGATACGGAAGCATGTGATGACGACGCATACGAGATCAGCGGTTACGTTTAACGCGCACGAATTCTCCAATTGGCGGCGATTATACGGCGAGTAGCGCTAGTACTCCTGTTCATTGATCGGCTGCAATCGAAATGGCTCATGTAAGCAAGGCAAAGATGCTGCTATACAACCAATCTGAAGCCATCGCCTTCGCAGAAAAACTAAAATCGTTATCCGCGGGACCGGTGCTCCTCAAGGGAAGCAGATTGACCGGATTGAACGCATACCTGGACAACAATGGAGTACTGCGAACTAGAGGCAGATTGAACGCAGTTGACATAGCTGAGGACGCCATCATACTAGCTCCTGTATGCCGGATTACCAACCTCATAGTTAGAAGCTTCCGCGAAAAGTATCACCATCTCGCTCATGAGACTGTAATAAACGGCATCCAAAATTCGTTTTATATCAGCCGGCTACGAGTTCTGAATAAATTTTAACGAAACACATGCCAACGATGTAAGATTAATAGAGCAGTTCCCAGACCACCCCATATGGCACCGATCCCGAGGGCAAGAGTTGGAAACTTCGAGAGGCCGTTCACCTATACAGGCGTTGACTATTTTGGCCCGTTATTGGTGAACGTCGGCCGGCGCAAAGAGAAAGGTGGGTGGCTCTGTTTGCCTGTCAGACGTTGCGCGCGGTGCATTTTGAGATCGCCTACAGTCTGGATACTAGTTTATGTATCATGTGCCTAGCCAATTTTATGGCCCTTCGAGGAACACCGAAGGAAATATTCTCGGACAACGGTACAAATTTCAGAGTCACGGAAAAAGTCGTGCGCGAGGAGCTGAAAAATATCAAGCACGATATGATCACCGTAAGTTCGACGCCATAAAGTGGTGATTCAACCCACCAGGAGCACCGCACATGGGTGGAGCATGGGAGAGACTCGCCCGGAGAACTAAAGGAATCTTGAAGAACATTTTCTCAAGTTGCTCTTTCAACGACGAGGGGCTGACAAACGCATTGATGGAGGCACAATTTATTATCAACTCGCGACCTCTCACGTTCGTAAGTTTGGATTCCAAGGATGACGCCGACCTGACTCCAAACCACCTGCTGCTAGGATCAGCGAGCGAATATAAGCCGCTGCCCAAAGAGGGGATAAATCTATGCGCTCGTATTAACCAGGCGCACCAAATGGCTTGAGAAGGTACCAATCACCAACGAAAGCACGTCGTAGTCGTAGATGAGCTTCTCCATAGGAACCTGTGGTTAAAAGGACGCGTAACTGATTACGTAGAGCTCATCTACGACAACGACGTGCTCATTGATGGCCAAGAATGGACAAATTCGACGCGTGACCATCAAGACGCAGCATGGCGTTATGGAAAGACCAGCAACAAAGGTAGCAGTTCTGGACGTCGGCTTGGAGAATGGTAACTGAACACGTATCGGGATTAATTACGGGGGAGGGAATGTTACCGCCGTCATAGATTTAAGTTTATATTTGAATAATGAAAACGTTAAAATTAGGGTTGAATAACTCAGCTCCCAAAAAAAAAAAAAAAAAAATTCAGAGATCAGACCATACCTCCTATATGGATTTGGGGTCGCTGAATCCGAATCCGTGGTCAGTTGGTCGCCATCACGTCAGGTTTTCGAGAAAATAACGGTTGAATAGTCGAAAAACGCCGTTTTTGGCCATTTTCGAAAAATCGTACCGCAAAATTCTGATGTGTTACAAACCTAATTCAAAACGGAAATGAAAGGCTGATTTGTGATCTTTAAAACGAGCTCCATGACAAATTTTTCGCTTGGACCGTTAGGACAGGGGGTGCGTTTATATGTAGGCATCTTAGCAAAAAATGTATGCCGAACACAAAAATTTCAAAATTCAGCATATTCAAACAAAACATGGTACCCGGGGGTTTTTGGGGTCGCTGAATCCGAATCTGAGGTCAGTTTGACGCCATCACGTCAAGTTTCTTCATAACCTCAAAAAAACCTCAAACCTCATAACCTCAAAGTTTGACGTGATGGCGTCAAACTGACCTCAGATTCGGATTCAGCGACCCCAAAAACCCCGGGTACCATGTTTTGTTTGAATATGCTGAATTTTGAAATTTTTGTGTTCGGCATACATTTTTTGCTAAGATGCCTACATATAAACGCACCCCCTGTCCTAACGGTGCAAGCGAAAAATTTGTCATGGAGCTCGTTTTAAAGATCACAAATCAGCCTTTCATTTCCGTTTTGAATTAGGTTTGTAACACATCAGAATTTTGCGGTACGATTTTTCGAAAATGGCCAAAAACGGCGTTTTTCGACTATTCAACCGTTATTTTCTCGAAAACCTGACGTGATGGCGACCAACTGACCACGGATTCGGATTCAGCGACCCCAAATCCATATAGGAGGTATGGTCTGATCTCTGAATTTTTTTTTTTTTTTTTTTTTTGTGGAGCTGTGTAATGTTTAAAGCTAGTTTTGAAAAATGCTAGATGTTAAGCTATTCGATATTTGTCAAATGGCGGAATAACGAGGCGTCTGCCATCGCTAGGTTAAGCTAGCTACGCGAGGGAAACGGACGAAGGTTTTTAGCGCGCCACACATCATTTATTTGAGTAAGAATAAAGGAAAAATAAACCAAACCCATGTTGGCTTGAAAACTCGTGTAGCAACCTCGACCCGATCCCAACATACACTTAAAAGTTCCTCAAAATATTTTTTTGGTCGCACTATGTTATTGAAAGCTGTAATGAGATGACATTAGGAGCTGTAAAATGTTGATAGTAAATAAAAACAAGAAGGAAATCTAACTTCGGGCGGAGCTGAAGTTGATATACCCTTATAGAACAAAATCTAAAGAAAGTCCCAAGCTTCTATCTTCAAGAACACCAAACTGTCTTTACCAAATACCATTTCCGATCGTTCAGTTATATAGCAGCTATAAGATATAGTCGGCCGATCCTAATGAAATTTTTCGGGTCGGATCAACTGACCAAAAATAGAATCTGTACAAAGTTCCAAGTTTATATCTTTCAAAATACGAAAGTTGTATCATTTCCGATTGTTCAGCTATGTGGCAGCTATAGGATTTAGTCGACCGATCCTTATAAAATTTGACATGTCGTATTATTTTGCCAAAAAAAGCATTCTTACCAATCTTACCATCTTACCATCTCAATTCTCTAGCTATAAAAACACCAAAGTAATAGCACTCGCGATCAATCAGTTATATAGGATAGGATAGGATATAAGATATAGTGGACCGATCCCGGTCGTTCCGACTTATATACTACGTGCAAAAGAAAGATGGGTGTGTGCAAAGTTTCAAGTCGATAGCTTTAAAACTGAGAGACTAGTTTGCGTAGAAACAGACAGACGGACAGACAAACGGACGGACAGACGGACATATCATACTTATATCAACTCAGCAGGTGATCCTAATCAAAAATATATAAACTTTATAGGGTCGGAGATGTCTCTTTAACTGCGTTGCACACTTTTGGACCAAATTATAATATCCTCTGCAAGGGTATAACAAGAAAGGAAAGCTAACTTCGGGTGGAGTTGAAGTTGATATACCATTGCAATTTAAATCGGATATATATCGCAAAAATCGGATTAAGTTCATATATTATGGAAAAGGTTGCTTAAATATACAGTGAGACAATGAAATGAAATGAAATCCGGAAAGGCAGAAAATACTACAATTTTAGTTTTTTTTTCAGCCAGCGGTTACTTTATGGAGTAAATCTGTTTTAAATCGATGAAATTAATATAAATGTTAATTCAAAACGTTTTCTTTTAAATTTCATTTTGTTTTATTTGATAATAAAACGTCTACTTCAATATTTGATGGAATTAATAAAAATGTAGGCAAACAAAAAAAAAATGTTTTTTTGTAACTATTCCAAAGTAACAAACATTTTTGAAAATTATTTCTGAATAGCTTAGTATTCAAAAATAATTTGGTTTTTTAGTATTTAGTTGGTCTTCCTTGAGCTTTTAAGGATGTAGTCTCATGTTTTTTTTAGAGCCTACTTTTTAGAGGTTATTTAAAGAAAATTTTTTTTGAATAAAAAATAATGCAATTGTTTCAATTTTCAAATACGTTTTTATAGGCATCATAAACTTTTTGAAAATATTTTGTTTAATTCATTCTTGTGTAGTTTAATACACTTTATAGCATGCCAAAGTATGCATATAAAAAAAAGGTAGGTCCCTGGCGCAGGTGATTTCGACTGCTAGAGTCATCCGAAACAAAAAATTAGAATAGATTATTGTTTTGTAAGCTTATGGCTCTGTCCCGTACTAGAATGAAATATTTTCATCAATAAACAACAAAATGGCGAGCACACAAAAAAAAAAATTTTTTTTAAATGTATCTTAAATTAATGATAAAAAAAGTAATCATTAAAAATAAATTATTCTAGTACGGGACAGAGGTGTTACTTTTTAGAACAACATATCCAAATTTCAGCTAGATCGGTACTAGAGGTCTGCATGAATACAGTCAAAGCAGCATTTGGCACTCTCACTCAAAGTTCTGACTGCTTGAGTGAGACATTGAGTAAAACGGATTTGGCAAATGTGGTAAAGGCATGAGTAAAAAATTTACTCTATCCGAACGGCGACGCAATAACCAAATGAGTTTTGCAACCGAGTACTCGGTTAGTTGTGCGTCGCATCTGTGACGTCAAATTTATTTTTTGTTTTTGGTTTTGTGTTGCTTTTCAATACAAGAAATAGAAAAATAGAAAGGCATGGATTAATTATTATATATACATACATATGTATGTCATTTATTTAACTTTTCATAACAGAATGCAAAAACTTAATTTATTTTTATTGTATCTGCATTGTTAGCAATAATACATCGCTTTTCAGAAATTAAATTTCTAGCATCAGAAAAGGCTTTTTGCAGGTAGCTGCTTGCTACCGAGAAACTCATTCTTTTCGGTGTAGGCGCGCTCGATTATGGGCTGTACCTCTGTCATTATTTGATATTTTTATTTGAAACATTAACAGTACATTCTTAATAAACAGTACTTTCGAAATATGTGACAAAATGTGTTTGAACAATGATATGTGTTCGACGAACATGCTCGCCTACTTGAATTTCATTTTTCCCACTAACTAGAGCCAACATTCGTGCGAACATCATTTTTCAACAAATTTTCAAACTGTCAACATGTCAACGGACAACGACAGCGGCACTGTAATTGCACTTATGGCAATAAGTATTTGCTTAGAAAAAAAGAAAAAACAAAATGAAGCGAAAAAAAAGGAAGCACAGTATGTGGATGAAGGAATGGTATGCAAAGCGGATAAAATTCACACATACGAAGCTTTTAAAGGAGTTGCATGAAACGGTTCCTATGGATTTAAAAATCTTTCTTCGAATGGACAGTTCTACATATGAAGAACTGTTAAATTTAGTAGTGCCTGAAATACGAAGACAGGACACACAAATGCGTGAGGCAATAAGCGCAAACGAACGCCTTTCTGCGACTTTGCATTTTTTGGCTAGTCCGCTTCACACCTTTGTTGCATTGCGCTAATGTTGTCCAAGTGCGCTACTGCTTTCTGTAGGAAATTTTTTTTTTTTTTTTTATTTTAACGTTGCTTTTATTTCTTGAATCTTCCCTTTGCGAGACTAACAAGAGGTGTATCAAATCTTATATTTTTAACTTAACTAACAGTCATATTGACTGATACGGAGTTAGACGGCCCTAAAAATCGATTGCTGGGTTGGGAGGTCGTTGCGTCTAAGGCGGGATACGCTAGAAACCCGAGTCAATCCCCGAGCGAGAAAATTTGGGTGCGAAGACAGTTTTTCTGTGTATGACTCTTTTTGCTTCTGGATTTCGTCTTTCACTGCGAGGATGCCCAGATCCCGGTGGATGTTTTCGTTGCGAACATACCAAGGTGCCCCTGTGATAGTTCTCAGGATTTTTGATTGTGCGCGCTGGGAGCCATACGTCCAGATTGGCTTTAGGACTGAATTGTACAGTAGTAACTTGTAGTCCAGGCACAGTGGCGATCGTGAGTTTATGATCCAGTGGAGGCTGCTGGCTTTCAGTTTTAGATGCATCTTTTTGCATTCGATGTGCTTACGCCAGGTAAGTCGTCTATCAAGGTGAACGCCAAGGTACGTTACGTCGTTAGCTTGAGGGATCTGCATACCGTTTAGTAAAAGCGGAGGGCATGTTTGTCTATTAAGAGTAAACGTTATATGTTTACACTTTTGTTCGTTTATTTTAATGCGCCAGTCGGACAGCCACCTTTCCACTATTGTGAGATGATTAGCCAGTTGGGTTGTTGCCTGCGTTGGGCATCTGGAGCGACTAAGGATAGCGGTATCATCGGCGAACGTTGACGTTGTTAGTTGTGCGCTCGTAGGAATATCCGCAGTATACAAAACATATAGACACGGCCCGAGTGCGCTTCCCTGTGGAACTCCAGCTTCGATGGTGTAGTCGCCCGAAGTAGCTGCGTTGCATCTCACTGAGAATACCCTATTGAAGAGGTATGATTCCAGTAGCTTGTGGGTGTATGTTGGCAAATACGTTTTAATTTTGTGCATGAGTCCGATGAGCCAAACTCGGTCGAAAGCTTGATATACGTCGAGGAAAATAGCGCTGCAGTATTCTCGTTGTTCGAAGGCTGAGCGTATTTCGGATGTTAATCTGTTCACTTGTTCGATGGTTCCATGGTTTCTTCGAAAGCCAAATTGGTGTGCCGGGATGATATTGCAAGCTTCCAAATGTGGTATTATGCGAGTTAACAAGAATTTTTCAAACAGTTTAGACAAACAAGATAGAAGGCTTATTGGTCTGTATGATGACGGAATTGTGTGGTCTTTTCCAGGCTTCGGAATCATTATAATAATGGATTTCTTCCACTTTTTTGGGAAATAGCCAAGATTAATGATTCTATTAAATAGTTTGCAGACGACCTCTATAGCGCATTTTGGAAGTTCGATCAGCATCTTTGGGGTCAATAGGTCACCACCGGGAGCCTTTTTTGGTTTTAGCCCTCTTATGACTTTTTCGATTTCGTTCGGCCGGAATGGAGGTGCGGCTGGCTGAGGGGAGGACTCTGGCTGAATTACTGGCAGGAGGAATGAATTTGAGGCTGGGTTTGGCTGGAAGACACTTTGGAGATGTGTGGCGAATGTTTCAGCTCGGTCTTCGTTGCTGCGAGCCCAGCATCCCGAAGAGTTTCTTATCGGGGTGGTCGTTTCAATTGGGGCACTAAGATTTGGGTGGGCCCACCACAGGGGGTACTTTGTGCTTGTTGGCGAGAGATTCTGGATGTACCTCAGCTGTGCATTTTCTTCCTGTTGGTGAAGAGCCTGGTCGAGTGATCGGGTTGCTTCCTTAAGGCGTTGTTTTGAAGCTGGTGATCTGCTGTTTTGCCAATCACGACGCGTGCGCCTCTTTTCTCGCACGAGCTGTTCGATTTGCTGATTAGATTTGAAGTGTTTGTTTCGGTCTACTTCTTTCCTATGAGGAGTAGAGATTTTAGCTGCCGCAACGAGTACTTCTTCCAGGGCGCTCGTAGTGTAGTCGATGTCCGATTCCATGTTAAAATCCGGGGCGAGTTCTATGTGGGCACTCAAGTACTTTTTGTATTTTAGCCAGTTTGTTTTTGTCGTCGTCAGACTGAAGGGGTGTTCGGTTATTTCTGGGCTTTGAAGAAGCGTTAGAAGCACAGGCGAGTGGTCTGATGATAAGTCCGAGACTGCTTTGGCACTTATTAGATTGCGAGGTATGTTTTTTGTCACTGCAAAATCAATAAGGTCTGGGAGCTTTCGTGAGTCTGTTGGCCAGTATGTGGGACTTCCAGGGGAAACGTAGTCCAGTTTATTTTTCACATTTATAATTGCATTGTATAATTGTCTTCCTTTGGGAGTCACTAGACGTGATCCCCAGTGCGTATGTTTGGCGTTGTAGTCTCCTGCGGCTATAAATCGATCCCCAAGTGAATTGTAGAAGTCCATAAATTGTCCTTCCGAGATTGAGAAGCGAGGAGGGCAGTAAACGGCAGCAATTGAAAGGATTCCGTTGCTTGACTGAATTTGTATCGATGTGGCCTGCAAGAAGTTTGTTGCAAACCTTTTGTGAAAATGGTGTTTAATTCGTTCTCTGATTAGAACTCCAGCTCCGCCGTGGGCTTTCCCATCTGGATGATCTGTGCGGTAGATTGTGTAGCCTCTTATATGAAAGTTGTATTTGCTTGTAAGATGCGTTTCCACCAGTAGCATAACGTCAATATGGTTTTCGGTCAAGAATTGTGACAATTCTAGTTTATGCCGTGAGACACCATTGGCGTTCCACATTGATATTCGTAGCGCCTGCATAGATTATTTGGACTGTTGTGCTACGAGCAGCTGTATCACCATGTTCTGGTTTTGAACAAGCGTTTGCATGGTCGTTTTCATGAATGACATAAGCTCCATCATACTTTGTTGGAGGGTAAGCATCATAGTTTCCGTTTTGCTGTGTGGCTGTTCTGGGGCCTGTTGAGCGCTTTGAGAGTTAGGCTGAATTGGAATTTCCCTTCCAGATCGTAGAGCATCGGCATAGGAGAAGCCGTTGGTGGTGTTTAGTGGACCGAATGAGGATCTCGCAGCTTTGGCGAAGAAGACGTCTGGCGTGGTTTTTGACGAAATGTACGCATTCTGTGGATTTTGGTTGCGCGTTGCGGTCGCTTGACGCATGCGACTCTTTAACTCCTTATACACAATACATCCTCTATAGTTTGCCGTATGGCTGCCTCCGCAGTTTCCACATTTCTTCACGGTACTGTCCTTGTTTGTAGTGCAGCAAGCGGACTTGTGGGCGTCCCCGCAGACTACACAGACAGCCCGAAGTGTGCAGTAAGACCTTGTGTGTCCATACTCTTGACAATTAGTGCATTGCACTGGACCGTTACGTTTATGTGGCTCTTCAACAGTGATTTTCCGATGCAAAAGATATTGCAGGTTGTAGATTGGGTGGACTTCGTTCTTCTTCAGCGACCTGCTTTCAGGCTCGAGCTCGACCTTGAAGAGGGGTTGTGGCTTTTTATCTTTATTTAGAATGTTAATAACATTCTTGGCGGCGAAGCCCTTTTCTTTAAGGGCGGTTTTTATTTCCTCGACGGTAACATCAGGTTCTATTCCCTTTACTACCACTTGTAGGCCCTTACTGCTTTTCAGCTGGTACGTGTAATAGTTTTTCTGTACAGTGTCCAGATATTTTGACACTATTCGGAAGTGCTCTTCAGTCTTGGTTTGCACCTTTGTTTCATGGATGTTCCCTTTGATAAGCGGAACAACATGAAAGTTTTCACCGTCCCCGATCAACGACGCAATTTTGTTGACCAGGGCACTCGAGCTTTTTTTCCCTAATATAGATTGGAGGGGGCTTGGGTTTTTTTGCGGTGTCTTGGGCTGGTTGGTTTTCCTCAGCCTCCGCCAGTAGGGCAAATCTGTTAGTAGTGGATCTGTCTGGTTCATTATCGTTATTCAGGACACGGTTAATTTTTGTTTTGTTGCCTGCCGGATTACTCTGCGGGCTAAGCTTGCGCTTAATTTGGATGTAGCGATCCATTCCAGTCTGTGTGGCCGTTGCCGCTTTGGCACTTTCCGAGGTTGTTGTTTTTGTACTCGCTGTAGTCGTTGACGTCGTGGTACTTTGAGTTGCAGGGGTTTTCGCTGTTGTTGCAGAAGTTGTAGCGCTGCTTGTTGTTGGTGCGAAATTTGTTTCCGATATTGGAGGGGGGTTTTACACTGCGAACTCCATGACGCGGGAGTCGGAGTGAGCAGAGCGGGTGAGCAAGACCGTGCCCTTTGGGTTTCAGCGGTCAGTAAAGCCGGGTTGCTTTTAAGCGCCGATTTTTCCACTTCGGTATCGCGGGTTGAAAAGTAAGAGTAGAAGCCGTTTCTTTGGTTCACTGAACTTCTACGCTCGTTCTTTTGGTCGTTGCTCAATGAGCTCATTGCGTGGTACGTATTTTTTTTTTTTTCAACAATGCACTAGTTTTGGTTTAGCACATTACAACTGTTATAAAAAAAAAAAAAGCTTGTCTGTCGCTTTTAATAAATTGTATTTCAGTGTCTTTTCGCTTATATTGGCGAAAATATAAGCGAAGTGAAGTTTTCCCGGAGCTCGGACAAAGCACGTCCGCTCAGTTCGGTAGTTCGATTACCTATCTATCCTATTCTGTAGGAACTGCGTATTTCATATTTTTTTTAGATTCCAGGAAATGAAAAAGAGTGGAAAGAAACTGCTGATGATTTCGAAAAACAATGGAATTTCATAAATTGCATAGGAGCTATTGACGGAAAGCATGTGCATATTAAGAAACCAAAATCATCAGGATCATTCTATTTTAATTATAAAAAAACGTTCAGCATTGTCCTGATGGCTATAGTAAATGCACAATATGAATTCATTTGTGTGGAAGTTGGAGCAAATGGCAGGGCATCAGATGCTGGTGTATTTGCACAATCGGAATATAAAAGGCGCTACGATGACAAATCACTATTCATTCCGAAGCCTCGCCAAATAGCAAATACATCATATGAACTGCCATATGTGCTAGTAGGGGACGACGCCTTTCCATTATCACAAAATTTGATGAAGCCATACAGTCGTCAAAAATTGCTAAAGGAGGAGCTGATTTTCAATTACCGCCTCTCAAGAGCTAGGCGTATAGTGGAAAATGCATTTGGCATAATAGTGACCAGATTTAGAATACTTCTTAATACTATTTCTTTAGAGCCGGAAAAGGCTTCGGTGATAGTTCTATGTTGTTGCTATTTGCACAACTATTTGTCGGAGAGAAATGGAGCTGTATATTTGCGAGGTTCAGCAGATCCAGTCAATTCATTTGGAGGCAATCATTACAACCATCAAATGGACGATTTGCAACCGTTGACAGGTGGCAATTGCCCAGAAAATGCCAAAAGAATTCGTGATAACTTTCGCGAATATTTTAACACAATTGGAGCAGTACCTTGGCAGAATGATCGAATTTAATATAAAATTATGTTCTTAATATGCACAATAAACCTTTGTTTTCAATTTTTTTAAAATACTTACTATGGGATTGTCTGGGCCGTCATCAAAAGTGCTGATTCCATCCACTGAGAATTCTGTTTCATTAAGAAAAGACAGGTCACTGAAGTACCAGAAGCTCGGCTGGTAAACATCGTCCGCTCCAACGCCTGATTTTTCACTTCGATGCACCTTTTGTAGTTCTCGTCTATATGACGCACGCAACGAATTGACTTTCTTCTTAACGGTTTCTAGTGTGGCGTGCTCATCGAACTCTTTATATTTTTTGAGTAAAACTTCCCATGCATTATTACGCGATTGCTTATTTTTTTATGCATCGCTTTTGGCGTTCCATAGCGCAGGCTCATTTTTTAGGCTATCAATAAAATCTAGCAGGAATGTTTTGTTCATTTTGCTCAACAAAAAAGTTTTTCCAACTGACGTTCGTGCCAACATTGCCATCCATTTACGAACATGTTGTTGCCAACGTTGTCAAAATAGAACGATTTCAATTCCATTCGAACATTTTGACGAACACAAAATTTGACAACGAACACTACCATCCACAGGAAAAATTTCGGCGAGCACAACAAGTTCGTCGAACATGCTCGCCTGTGGATGGGCCCCTTAAGGGGTTATATACAGTTGTACCACGCAAAAAAATGAAATTTCATCGATTTTTTTTGACACCATAAAAATAATTATTAATTATTAAAAATGTTTTGCCGACGTTTTTTAATACATGTTTCTTGGTACCTATATTATAGGTATATTATGAAAATTTTTTCATAAAAAAATATTAAATAATAAATAATAAAAATAATAATATATTTATATTTATTTATTTATAATATAAATAATTAAAATATTAAATAATAAAAATGTTATGGCCGAATTCCAAGATCTTCTTTTTTCGATGGTGACTTGCGGTGGACATCACATCCCGAAAACGGTTCATCCGAAATCAAAAAAATTTCATTAGTATATTGTATTGCCTGGACTCCATGGACTGACAATGGATTTGTAAAAATTTTGATTTAAAAAGAATGGCGACGGTTTTAACAAAAAATGTACTTTTCCAAGGTATACGATTTTCAATTTTTATGCTCTAAAAAAAGGGTTTTCAAAAAAATTGAAAATCCTTCGTCCAAGGGCTAGCTATTATTATAATAAATAAGTGGTCAAAATTTGGTGTTAATCGGATAAATAGTTTTTTAGTAATTGTGTCCACCGCAAAGGTAATTTCGGAAAAACTAGATTCTGAGATAATCGCGTTTAAAGTTTCAAGTTTGTTCAAGTTTGATGTGCTATAAATAGCTAAAACTTCGGTTCTATTGCTCCGATCGTTTTGAATTTTTGTGAGAGTATTCCAGTGTTGGGCAAACTCTCATTTTACATAGCACGCGTCTATAGGGTAGGAAATTCTGCCGCAGCACTGCCGGTACACAGAGTGAGCACTCTCAATTTTTTTTAAAAGCTCTCTCATTTGCTCTCATTTTGACTCATTTGACAGCCAAAACTTAAAAATCAAAATGTTTCCACTGAGCCAGGCCCCGACGGAGTACCAGGGTGTGTGCTAAAATACTGCGCCAGGGCTCTGTGCAAACCTCTTCAAAGACTTTTCAACTTATCTTTGGAAACCTCGATTTTTCCCCTTAAGTGGAAGAAATCATTTATAATTCCCCTACATAAAAAAGGGAAAAAGTCCGAGGCTGCTAACTACAGAGGCATCTCTAAGTTGTCGGCAATTCCAAAGTTATTTGAAAAATTAATTACCCCTCATTTGCAACACCTTTGCTCTTCGATTATCACTCCTTGTCAGCATGGCTTTATTAAGCGTCGCTCCACCACCACAAACTTATTGGAGTTGACATCCTTTGTCATAGACGGCTTTTGTAAGGGATATCAAACCGATGTAATTTACACAGACTTCAGCAAAGCATTTGATTCAGTTAATCACTCACTTTTGTTGAGTAAACTGAATATGCTGGGTTTTCCTAAAGACCTCTTAACGTGGATCTCCAGCTACCTAGATGGAAGGACACAAAGAGTCTTATTTAAAAACATACAGTCCCGTCTGGTCCGTGCTACATCCGGCGTCCCTCAAGGAAGCAAAACTTTATTCATTTCTTTGGTCCGTCCGATACTAGAGTACGGTTCATGTGTCTGGAGTCCCCAATATGGAGTACATAAGGACCGCATAGAATCCGTACAAAAGAACTTTTTAATATTTGCACTTAGAGGTCTATACTGGGATGCAAATCTTCAGCTTCCATCCTACAGTAGCAGACTTTTACTTATTAACTTACCTAGCTTAACAAATCGTAGGACAATGCTCGGTGTAGTTTTTCTGCATAACCTTATTAACGGGGATGTAGATAGCCAGCATTTACTAACACGCTTAAATTTCAACATTCCTAATAGAAGGACTCGAAACTTTAGTCCTCTGTTCCTTAGCCGTTGTAGTTCGACATATGCACTGCATGACCCTTTTAGGGTATTATGTTCGAACTACAATGGTCTCTACTCTATTACATCTCTTTCCTGTCCCTCTAATTTAAAATATAGAATTTTAAATTTCCTTACTAACTCCTCTTAGCTTAATAATTAACCAATAACTTAATATACTCTAACAAATCGTTTCTTGAGCGCCCCTCGGTCGTCTGGGCCTCTAAGCTTTATGATGAATACAGGAATGCTAGCTGATGCTCTTATTGATGCACAAGCCATTTCCAAATTCTGAAAGACCGCGAAAAAAAAAAAAAAAAAAAAAAAATGGAAAAAATTTTGTTCATAAATTTGGTTGGTTAAAGTTTTCTTCATGGAGAATATAGTAGTTTAGTAGTAGTTTAGTAGTTTTTTATAGTAGGAAGCGTAGTTTTTTATTTGTTTAAGAAATGTTGGTAGCAAAGCTTTTTTTTCAAATAAAATGCTACATTTTAGTGCCCATTCCAACTTTTGAATTAACGAAAAATGAAATAAAAAAATACGTTTTTTTCGCTCAGTGAATTCTCTGCTGTCATTGTTTTTCTATGCTACGCACACACTCAAATCAAAAAACATGTGTTAGTTTTGCCCCCCACTGGAGTATTCTCATACTTTAAGAATATGCAAAAAAAAAATCGATTTTTTTATCTATCACAACTGTATATAACCCATTAATACGGGCTTTATTCTTGATGACATAAAATCTACCAAGTGTTCGTTAGTTTTCTTGATTATGTCTTTATAACAGAAACTTTCCACTGTCAAAATAAATTATCTTATTTTTTTTGGGTTTCTTTTTATGTATTTAAATTTTTAAAATAGTCCAACGATTTTGAATCGGGTAGGGTCAGGACTACTGCCTGGCCAGTCTAATGTTGATGTTCGATTTTTTTCTGCAAATAATTTATTACCTAAATTTAAAAAAAAATACTAGACATTTAAAACTTTAATTATCGTTTTAACAAATCCTTAAAGAATTAAAAAAAAATATGTCCATTTTCTTTTGCACGACCGACCCTTTTCTTTTGCATGCTCCTTGCCTGACCGTTCGCCGTAAGCAATTATTTTTGAAGCGTTTGTCGCATTTGGGGCGCACGCAGTTCATACTATTGTAAGCCAAATGGATTATTTTGGTGTCGTTAGAAAAAATTACGTTTCGCCAATCAAGGTTCGCCAATCATTACGTAAAGTTCAAGGTTCGTTCATTTTGAACCACTGTAGCCTTTTCTGGAGCATTTTTACGGTCAAGACTGTGTTTTTCGCTGTTCGCCGGCCATGAAGTCCTGCCTCCTCAATGTTCCTTCGAATGGTTCGAGTGTTTATTTCGACTCCTTTCGGTCATTCGATCAGTCATGCTTAATCGTGAAAGAATTCGATCCTCGTGGTAGTTGGTCCTCTTTTTCTTTCCTGATCCTGGTAAATGCTTTAGAGGTCTGGTTTTCTCAAAATTTTGTAGGAAATCCTCGAAAGAAGACTTAATAAATCCAACGTTAGAGCTTATTCCTCAGAAGCTAAAGATTTTCGATTGTAAGGCCAATATGACCCCTTGGACATTTTCAGTCATTTTCAACATATTTAAAAAAAAAAATTTTAACATAAGAAGTTTAATAATTTAAAAAAATGCTTTCAGATCATGAAAGCTACATGAAATCATGTAAATACCTTCCGGATATAATGAAAACATTTCAACTCGATATAATAACACGCGCTTCTACCACACTAATGCAAAGTTCACATTTAGTGCAAGTACTTAGGTGACCGGATAACACAATTGTGTTTATTACACAATTCATTAAACAACTAAAATAAAATAAAACAAGAAAGGAAAGCTAACTTCGGGCGGAGCCGAAGTTTATATACCCTTGCAGCTAAAACCGGATATATATCGCAAACATCGAATATAGTTGGCCGATCCTTATGAAATTTGGTAGGATGGATCAAAATATAATCTGTACCAAGTTCCAGCTTTCTATCTTCAAAAACACAAAAGTTGGGTCATTTCCGATCGTTCAGTTATATGGCAGCTATAGGATATAGTCGGCCGATCCTAATGAAATTTGGTAGGTTGGATCAACCAAACCAAATAGAGTCTGTACTGAATTCCAGCTTTCTATCTTCAAAAACACGAAAGTTGGGTCATTTCCGATCGTTGAGTTATATGGCAGCTATAGGATATAGTCGGCCGATCCTTATGAAATTTGGCATGTCGTATTATTTTGCCAAAAATAGCTCTCATGTCAAATTTGAACTCTCTAACTCTAAAAACACCAAAGTTTTACCATTTCCGATCAATCAGTTATATGGCAGCTATAGGATATAGTCGGCCGATCCCGGCCGTTCCGACTTATATACTGCGTGCAAAGAAAAGAAGGGTTTGTCAATATAGCTTTAAACTGAGAGACTAGTTCGCGTAGAAACAGACAGACAGACGGACAGACAGACAGCTCATATCAACTCAGGAGGTGATCCTGATCAAGAATATATATACTTTATAGGGTCGGAGATGTCTCCTTCACTGCGTTGCACACTTTTGGACAAAATTATAATACCCTCTGCAAGGGTATAATAAACACAAAATATGCACGAAAACAACAAAACACAAAATATGCTTGAAGACAAAAAAGGGAACAAGTCAGAAAGTTGCAAAAAGTTACAGCTCAAATTTAAAACATAGTCTTATAAATAAGATAAATTAAATTTAAAAAAATAAATAAATTTAATTAAAGGGTAAGACAGGTATCACAACTTTTTCTTTATTTTAATTCTATGTATACACAAAAATTAGCCACTCGACAGGTCACTGATGAAACACTAAGTTTATCTCAATACCACAACATATAATGACAACAAAATTACTCAGTTTTAAGTACATATCTTTACTTTCATAATTCATTGTATCTGATGATTGGACTCGATTTAATATTTAAATTAGCTATAGCTATAGGCAGCTATAGGATATAGTCGGACGATCCTTATGAAATTTGGCATGTCGTATTGTTTCATGCAAAATCCTACTGCGTGGAAAGCAAAGAAGGGTGTGTGCAAAGTTTCAAGTCAATAGCTTTACAACTGAGAGACTAGTTTGCGTAGAAACAGACAGACGGACATGCCCATATCAACTCAGGAGGTGATCCTGATCAAGAATATATATATTTTATAGGGTCGGATATGTCTCCTTCACTTCGTTGCACACTTTTGGACGAAATTATAATACAAAGTCTTATGAATATAATAATTATAATTATAATATTTATAATCTTATAATTGTCTTATAAAGTTTGCCTTTTCGGTTTGTTCAGTTGTATAGCATATACATATATAGCTCCCGGTGTTAATCTATAAGAATTTATTTAAGCAAAGGTTACATAAACCCATTGCTGAATTGTTGCCGCAACTTGCACTTGAATAAGTTGGACGTGGAGAAATAATATTTATAGCTAAGGTATAGCTTAGGTAAATTAATGGAGACATAGCACAAAATAAAAATGATAACGATAACGATAACAATAACGATAACGAATTAACGATTTAAAAGTAGGGATTGTGTTATAATATTTTGACGATTTCATCAATCGGGAACTCTGCCATTTCTGCTTAAGCTGTTGTTGGTGTGTTGGTTAGCATTTTGTGTTGTAGTTCATAACCTAGTATTTTGTTTATTTTTTATAATGTTTTTTAATTTAATGTTAAATGTCGTCCAGCTCTATGGTGAAATTCCTTGGGGTAGGTTTCGGAGTGATTCTTCTTTTGGTATTTTTAATTGTTGGAGTCCGCAACGATCGTTTATATAGAAGATTTAGAAACATATCAGAACCAGTAGAACGATTGAGATGGTCAATGTTTCGTACGAAATGGTTTTCCTCTCATTAAATCTAGTCGATGTTACAAAACCTCTAATTCTAGTTCGGCCATATTTTGTGGTTGGGTGGGATATTATGGATTTTATGGATGTCTATGGGCACAGCGATGTTCCCAAATCGGCTAACTAATAGGTTAGCCGTTGCTAATCGGTAATCGGCTAATCGGTTCCCGAATGATTACTCCAGCTGCGCACCCTAATACTTTCCTCGTTGCTGATTCATAATAGTCATCTATTCTTCCAACGATCTAAGGCGATTGGTCGTAGATATGCTTCCCTTTCTCATCACGATAATTTTAGAGTCAACAATGGAGGTTTGGTTTTGGACCAGCTGCAGGAGGAAGTCCTCGTTGTTTTTTACTTTTCGCAGGTACTCACAGAACTACTGCTTCAGTTTTGACACCAGTTCCCATCTTAAGTAGTGATTTTTTCCACGTGGTTATCTTGGCATCAGGAGAAGCCGACAATGGCTCGCCAATTAAGAAATGTCTTGGCGTTAATGCTAATTCGTCAGTGGGGTCTGACGATTTGTGAGTGATAGAGCGCGAATTGAGAATTGACAGCATTATCTAACTTCTTTAATTTTTTGTTGGTCCCTGCGAGAAAACTGCGATGTAAGCCTTGTCCGGTCGTTTGCCTCAAATTTTGTGATGAATCCATATAGGACCACAGTAGTTTAGTGTTGAAAAATGGACGAGCCTGCGTGACCCTTTCGGCTGGTAGATTTCTCATGATTTGGCTCATTAGTTTTGGCTTAACTCTGCTCATTTTACGCAGTTGTGATTATGCTCCTTTCCATTGTTTTGTCATTGAAAATATTGTTGGCGAACTATGGAACGAAAAGCTTGGGCACCACAACGCATGTTTTTGACAGAGTTCTCTCACGACATTTTCACATTTGTGTCATTGTAAGAGAGCTATACAAGATGTTTTGCATTATAAGCTAGATTAGAATGCTCCAATCTGCCTGTACACGGATCCAATCCCTCCAACTCTTTTTATCTACGGTTTTTTTTATTGTTTTAAGTGTTTGTATTCGGCGTTAAATTCAATCTGCTGAATTGTATGGAGAATTATTGCGTGTTGAGCTTTTGTTGGCGCTCTGTTGGATTTGTTGCGGAATCGGACCATGTATGCAAACAATCCGTTGCAATTTCTGGAACGAGTTGCTGTACCGGCTTCTTCGAATTCGTCCTTTACAGCTGCCATGCTGACGAATTTCGTTTTCTGCTTCAAACTCCAAGCTAGCCAAGTTCTCCCTAGATCCATGCAAGAATAGAGGACCATATAACCATATACTATTATGTGTTAGCTTGTTGTCGGTAGTTTCTCTGGAAAATAATTCAGCTGCATTATTAGCGGATGATACGTGGCACCATCGAAACTGCTCCGTTATCTTTTTTAATCTTGGCTATCCGATTTTCTACAAACGTGCGGTAAGTGAAAGCCGCTGGCTTTATCCAACCCAAAAAGACGGATGAGTCTGTCCAAAATTAGCCAGCAACTTCGTCAAAAGAAAAACGTAAATCTTGTCTGACTTTCTGTGTGAGCTCTGCCCCTAGAACTGCTGCGCACAGCTCCAGTCTCGACAATGCTTGCTTTGCTGTAGATCAGTGGTGGGCAAAACTAACACATGTTTAAAATTTGAGTGTGTGCGTAGCAGAGAAAAACAATGAGAGCAGAGAATTCACTGAGCGAAAAAAACGTATTTTTTTATTTAATTTTTCGGTAATTCAAAAGTTGGAATGGGCACTAAAATTAAGTATTTTATTTTAAAAAAAGCTTTGCTAGCAACATTTCTTAAACAAATGAAAAACTACGCTTCCTTATCTATATTCTCCATGAAGAAAACTTTTTCCAACCCAATTTCTGTGAAAATTTTTCGAAGTGGAACAATTTTGATTTTTAGTTTGGGCTGTCAAATGAATCAAAATGAGAGCAAATGAGATAGCTTCTAAAAAAATTTGAGAGTGCTTACACTGTCAGTGTGCCGGCAGCGCTGCGGCAGAATTTCCTACCCTATACTCGCGTGCTATGTAAAATGAGAGTTTGCCCACCACTGCTGTAGATGCTGCTTTGGTCTAAAATAAAATAGCCTTACAGAGGTTTGCTTATTTTTGTACGTATATTTCTGACCCATAAGCATTCTCAGAGGCGTCCACGAAGGTGTGTAATTCCTGTTTTTGCCTTCACTATAACTGGCACAAATAACCCTATTGGGTCGAAGAATTGTGATAACTTAGAGCAGACCACTGATTTTGTTATAACAGGAGCTTCACTTTTTTGTGTTCTTCCGCAAAGATATTTGATGTTTGTTAGGCATCCCATATGGACCCAAGGGTTTTAACACTATTGGTCCAGTGTCTCACCTAATTTCACGTCGCTCATGGTACGTTCGCTTTTCCTTAGGTACTCTTCCTTTTTGAAGCTTGAAGCCGTGTGGCAGTAATGATCTGGAGCAACAAATAGAATTGATCTACTAATAGGAACCGAACACTAGTAGATCAATTCTCCACGGTTTGTCGAACTGGGGATCCGCTAATGCACACTCATTGGGTATTTCCAACTCTCCGCAATGAGAGAGTGGTTAAGCTGGTTGGTCAGCTATAATGTGTGGAAGGAAATAGGCTTTTAGTCGCCTAGAAGTCACCTTCTAGTCGCGCCTAGAAGAGACTTTACTAGAACAGTCACTCTTGCTCTGCTCATCCTTGTTTCTCCACCAATACCTTCGATTCGAAGTTTTGTATCGTGGCGCTTTAACCAAAACATTAATGCTAGTCGTTCGGTAATTAAATTAAACTTCGCTGCTTTTCCGTTATCTGCTTGGATTGCTTCTTGCTTGGAATAAGGTTGTAATTTTTATTGCTTACGGCACAAACTGCTGGATTCTAGATCAGTGGGTGAAAAAAGCACACATGTTTAAAATTTGTGTGTATGCGTAGCAGAAAAAATAATGAGAGCAAAGCATTCATTAAGCAAAAAAACTGTAGTTTTTTATGTTTAATTTTTCGTTAATTCAAAAGTTTGAAGGGTCACTAATATAGTGTATCTTAGTTCTTAAATTATAGTAAATTTAATAACTAAGAAATGCTAGTAAATGTAAATTTTAGTATTAGTGCAACAGTTTTTAAAAAAATGAAAAACTGAAAAATTTGTTCTAACCCAATTTTTGAGACAATTTTTCTCAGTGGAAAAATTTTGTTTTTTAAGTTTGGGCTGTCAAATGAGTCAAAATGGGAGCAAATGAGAGAGCATCTAATTAGAGTTTAAAGCAGTGGGGGCAAACCTAACACGTGTTTAAAATTTGAGTGTGTGCTTAGCAGAGAAAAACAATGAGAGCAGAGAATTCACTGAGCGAAAAAAACGTATTTTTTTTTATTTCATTTTCGTTAATTCAAAAGTTGGAATGGGCACTAAAATAGTGTACTTTCTTTTAAAGAAAGCTTTTCTAGCAACAGTTCTTAAACAAATGAAAAGCTACGTTTCTCTATCTATATTTTCTATGGAGAAAACTTTTTCCAACCCAATTTCTGAGAAAATTTTACTCAGTGGAAACATTTTGATTTTTAAGTTTGGGCTGTCAAATAGTCAAAATTAGAGCAAATGAGAGAGCTTCTAAAAAAATTGAGAGTACTCACACTGTCAGTGTGCCGGCAGCGCTGCGGCAGAATTTTATATGCACGCGTGCTATGGAAAATGGGAGTTTGCCACTGAGAGAGTTGAGAGTTTAAATCACCATTGATTTAAACATTGTGCTAGTGCAGGTATTTATTTTTTCGCCGCTGATCTTTGGTGGTTTCTCCTATCTTCTTCATAATCATATTTTTTTATCTTTGCGGAGGGTATTATAAGCTTGATCAAAAGTGTGAGTTTTAACTTTAAAGGAAGAAGCCATCTCTGAGTATATACAGTATATATAATATATACAGTATATATAAAGTAATGTATTTTTATATTTTATCAACAGCAACGGCGTAGTCAATATCAACTTGTCTGTCCGTCTGTTTCTACGGGACTTAGTCTTTATGAGTTTAAAGATATCAACTTATAACATTTGCGCACATTCTTCTTTCTTATGCAGTAAATAAAACGGAACGGCAGGGATCAGCTGACTTTATCCTTTAAAAACTATATAACTAATCGATCGAAAATTCCACAGCTTTTGCGTTTTTCAAGCTACCAATTTCAAAAATCCATTACCAATTTCATGACCAAATGGAGAAATTTCATGACGTTATATTATAATCCTTTTTTGTAGCCCAAAGGTATCTTTCCTTTTTATGAAATATTTTAATAAAATTCTAAATTTTTTTTTGCATTTTGCAGCTTTTTTAAACGAACAGATTAGTTGAATCTTGTAATTAGACAATGGAAGAAAAAAATCATATTGAGGAAACTCAAGAATTACCATTTTGTTTTATTCGGGTAAGTTATTCATCTTAATAACACAAGCCAAACTTTTTTGTTTTCACTTGAAGACTTTTGGTTCATATATTTTAGTTTTATAATCTTTTTAACTGAAATTTAATGCATTTACAAATAGCTATGCCGTTTTTACACCCTTGCAGAGGGTATTATAATTTTGTCCAAAAGTGTGCAACGCAGTGAAGGAGACATCTCCGACCCTATAAAGTATATATATTCTTGATCAGGATCACCTCCTAAGTTGATATGAGCATGTCTGTCTGTCCGTCTGTCTGTCTGTTTCTACGCGAACTAGCCTCTCAGTTTTAAAGCTATCGTCTTGAAACTTTGCACACACCCTTATTTCCTTTGCCCGCAGTATATAAGTCGGAACGGCCCGGATCGGCCAACTATATCCTATAGTAGTGGAACCCGCTGTAAAAATATCTATAAGTGCGGGCTCTGCGGCATTTTGGCAGGCCACGTCGGGGAACCCGCTGTACAATTGAAAAATTTTAGAGCGGGTTCTATCCTATTTTTAGAACGTAACATATTTGGAAAGATGAAAGTTTGAAACGTTCACATAAAACATTGGGGGGCAAAATCTCACTTTCCATAGCACGCGTGTATAGGGTAGGAAATTCTGCCGCAGGGCTGATGGCACACTGACAGTGTGAGCACTTTAAAATGTTTTTAGAAGCTCTTTCATTTGCTCTCATTTTGACTCATTTGACAGCCCAAACTTAAAAATTAAAATGTTTTCACTGAGAAAATTGTTTCATAAATTGTGTTGGAACAACTTTTCTCCATAGAAAATATATATAAAAAGCGTAGTTTTTAATTTTTTTAAGAACTGTTTCTAGCAAAGCTTTCTTTAAAATCAAATACACTATTATATACACTAGTGACCATTCCAAATTTTAAATTCAAGAAAAATGAAAACCCCCACTGAAATAGAACCAGTGTGAGAGCAAAGAGATCAGAAATATTTTCTACTATCTTTACTCTTTATCTCTTTTTTTGCCATTAATTCTTTTTTTTATTTCAATACTATCTGCAAGTTTCGTTGCATCAAATTGGAGATTAGCCTACATAGAAAGTGGTAGAGCCTAGATACAAATCCTTGAAATATTAAGTTTTGTTAAAAAAGTTTGAGAGGGTAGAATTAAAAATCTAAACAATATAACAACTTTTTTTTTTAATGAATACCAATATGTGTGGTTTGTATTATGTGTTTGTAATCATCATTTGTAGAATAAAATCGTGTTATCCCCGTAATCGAGCAAAAATGAAGGTAACCTTCTCAATTCATATTTTGGATAAAGTCTCATGTTCCATAAGGGATTTAAAGTGAGTCTAAAAGAGTCCATCCACGAAACGTATTATATGTTAAGTATTAAGTATTAAGTTCTTGTTCGAATGAATGTAATTTAAAATACCACTTTTTCGGATTTTGCGAGAATTTTTCATTTTTGGGACATAACCGTAATTTGGCAAACACAGATTTTTTTGCAAAGTATTTCGAAGCAAAGGGAAAAGTCGCAAAGGAGAATGCTGTCTTTTATTTTATTAAAGATTCCATCTCAGGAGTGAATTTTGAAGAGTACAGCGATATCGTAGACCAAGCGAGTAAAAAATTTGGCTACCGCTTGACGCAAATGTGGAAGAGGTGCTCATTTATCTTATGTCAGTAGCTCCGGAATTATACGGATTGGCTGAATTCAAAAACTCTTATAAATTTTCCGAAAACTAAGAAGCTTTTAGGCCAACACTGATGTTTCATGCGAAGAACATATATCTCGCAGAAAGCACGCTGCAGTGCCTCCAGTCCAGTGCCTCCAGTCCAGTGGCTCCTTGTAGTCCAGTCGTATTTCTGCGAGCTACAGATACTTCTGCTCCGATCATTTCGACAGTGAATTTAGATACAAATATAACAACAGAAAAAAATGTGTCTTCCATCAGAGGTTTTAGACCTATTAGAGGGCTCATCAAATCCCGATGACACCACGGCGGGTGAGGATGAAAGCTCTTTTAATATTGTGCATTTTGACCATCAATATAATATTAAGTTGGAGAACGAAGAGCTGGACTTTTTTTAAGAAGTGTGTAGGGAAAATATATGTTGTCTATACATTATTAATTGTCTTTCTTTAGATGGATTTTCTTCTTAAAACTGTAATACATTGTAATACATTGTCACACGCCCACTATTTTCTATGAAACACAATAAAATACTGTCACAGAACTAGTTAAACTAGTTAATCTGCAGAAATTTACATTAGCTAAGAAAAAAAGGGGCGGTGCCACGCACTCTATTTTTCTATTGGTAAAAGATATTGGTCAATATAACCCCATGCAAAAAACAGAAGTCAAATATCTGGCTCCGATCTTGAGTTATTAATTTTTATCACAAAAACTGGTCAAATTCCCCATAGTGCATTGTTTGATTTTATGAGATTATTTTTATATAATATTTACTTTTATTATACCCTTGCAGAGGGTATTATAATTTTGTCCAAAAGTGTGCAACGCAGTAAAGGAGGCATCTCCGACGGTATAAAGTATATATATTCTTGATCAGGATCACCTCCTGAGTTGATATGAGCTGTCTGTCTGTCCGTCTGTCTGTCTGTTTCTACGCGAACTAGTCTCTCAGTTTAAAGCTATATTGACAAACCCTTCTTTTCTTTGCACGCAGTATATAAGTCGGAACGGCCGGGATCGGCCGACTATATCCTATAGCTGCCATATAACTGATTGATCGGAAATGGTAAAACTTTGGTGTTTTTAGAGTTAGAGAGTTCAAATTTGACATGAAAGCTATCTTTGGCAAAAAATTACGACATGCCAAATTTCATAAGGATCGGCCGACTATATCCTATAGCTGGCATATAACTGAACGATCGGAAATGACCCAACTTTCGTGTTTTGAAGTTTGTACGAAAACTAGTCTCTCAGTTTTAAAGCTATCGACTTGAAACTTTGCACACACCCTTCTTTCTTTTGCAGTATATAAGTCGGAACGGTTGGGATCGGGCGACTATATTTTATAGCTGCCATATAACTGATTGATCGGAAATAGCATAACTTTGGTTTTTCTTGTGCTAGAAATTTGGGATTTTCTATGGATTCTATTTTTGGCAAAATAATACTACATGCCAAATTTAGGAATCGGCCGACTATATCCTACAGCTGGCATTTAACTGATTATTTTGATAACCTATAACATATTTGTTTATGAAGTAGATAAAACATAAGATTGATTCTAGTTTCCGTGATAAATAGAACAAGGCAAGGTCTCAATCCACGAGAGGGAAATATAATAACGTAAATCTATATTGCACATTATATACAAATGATTTATTACAATATTCAAATAATATAGAAATCTCTTATTATTATAATAAAATATATACAATTCATAAAATAATAAAATAGGAAAATAATAAATAATTTAATAAAAAAATCTTAGCTATATTTAAGAAAAATTCCATCATGATGACTATAGGTCGTTTTGTACGTAAGAGCCACAGCATTCCTAAGCTCATTTTTAGCAAAAATCCAATCAATTTGCGTTAAATGTTTTGTAGTTGCACAATTATTGATTGGAATAAGGTTAACTTCATTTAAAGATTCCTCCAGTCGATCAGTGGTTGTAGATCTGCATATATTAAAGTCTCCTAATATTACCAATTTTGTATTACTTTCTAAGCTGCGTATTCTTTCTACATCCGCCATAACTTCATTTTGAAATTTTGTTATAGGAAAATCAGGGTTCCTATAAGCAACAATAAAGGATGTATCGATATATTTGAAGGCAATCGATTGGTATGTAGTTCTTGAGCTCAAAGACTTATTTGTCTCCAACAACTACATTTTCGGCAATATTTTGTTTAGCATAAATCATAATTCCATTTTTGACAATACCATTCACTCGATTGCTATCAATTCTTCTTATAATGTCGAAACTTTGTAAAGAAAAGTCTTCGCTGGGAAGAGTCAAAGTTATATAATAGGATAACAGAACAAATAATAGGGTCTTTGAAAATATCTTCGCGATGGCTTCAAAGAGACTCAACATTATGGTAATACAGGGAGATTTCTTTATTACTGCTGACAACAATTTCATAATGCGTAGTCAAGAACTTTTCCTCCCTTAACTTTTGAAGTTCGTCTTGGACATTTGGGGCTCCAAATCTTATTGGAGGAACAAAGTCGTCTAGAAGGAAAAGTCCTGATGCGCTAGTAGCCCTGCTGCATCCAACATATAGCGAAGCTCGCTTGATGCCTCTTTTAAGATGCACGGCGACTTTGCTATATGTTGCTCCTTGGCTTTTATGGATGGTAATAGCCACAAAAGGAACAATTGGAAATTGTTTTCGGTCAACAGAAGCATGCTCGGATCTTTCACATTGAAAAACTAGAGAGGCTTTTAATATTGGAGTCTATTCGGGAAAGGGACTGTTCCGAACCTATGATCTGGCGATAGCGCCAACCGTGGGTTCAACAAATTTAATTGTTAATTGTTAACTTCTTCGTTAGAAGAAAATAAATGAATGGCATCATCAGGAACTTCGCTGGGTGAAACAACTCTTTGTTGAAGGAGCTCTATATCTGCCATTGTCATGCAAACCTCAGATAAATGATTCAGGGCTTGAGCAAATGCATGGTCGCCTCTTTGGCGCATTATTTCTGTGAGCTCAAAATACTTAAAGTTGCTCCATATGCTATTTCCTGCTGAAACGCTATAATGATTAATTGTCCTTTCCGAAAATATCCAACTGTCTCCAAAAAGCTGCTTTAGCTGGGAAAGCTGCATTAGATCGCCAAAAACTATAATGGATTTTCCACCAAAACTTAAGTGAGGGCTTCGGGGCTATCATTATATCATTGTTTTGGTAATTGTGTATATCTGCTGCTGCTGCTCTGTATGTAACACCTTATATTAAATAATTGAAACAAATACAGGTAAAATACATTTTTTTGTTCTTGTTGTTGTTGTCAATTATTGTAGGGTAGGGTCCCTTTATAAGGACATTGGATAATATTGGCCATATCCTTAAAGGATCAAAAGTTGTTGCTTGGTGAGTTTTATTTTGATAAAAAAAAATAAAAATCACGAATAATCATTATTTTTGAGTTCAAGCTTAATAATAATAGAAGAATAAATATAAAATTTTTTTTTTTTTATTATAGCTTTGCTTTTATTTATTGAATCTACTCTTAATTTTGAGACTAACAATAAGTTGACGAATCTTAACATTAAAATTTAACTAACAGTATACTAAGACTGCATTCTGGTTGCGCGTCCCTCAGGTCGGTCGCTGGGTGGGTAAGTCATTGCGACGAAGGCGTGATTGGTTGCTCAACCTTGTAAGACCTCTCGCCAGGTTAAGTAGTTTACCTTCTGTTCTGCGATCGCTTCTTTGACTGGTAGAATGTTTAAGTCGCGGTGTATGTTTTCGTTGCGAACGTACCACGGTGCCCCGGTAATTGTTCTCAAGATCTTTGGTATGTTACTCCTAGGTATGTTACTTCGTTTGGTTGTGGGAGTAGAGTGTTGTTTAATGTTATCGGCGGGCAGTTTTGCCTGTTCAGAGTGAACGTAACATGTTTGCATTTTAGTTCGTTCACTTTAATTCACCAATCTGACAGCCATTTTTCGACATCGACCATATGATGAGCTAGCTGGGCAGTTGCTTGAATCGGGCATTTTGAGCGGCTAAGAATAGCTGTGTCATCGGCAAAAGTGGATGTTGTTAGACGTGTGCTTGTCGGGGTATCTGCTGTGTAGAGGACATATATTATTGGCCCTAGCACGTTGCCTTGAGGAACTCCAGCTCCAACAGTGTAATCGTCGGATTTAGCGGTGTTGCACCTCACGACAAATTTTCTGTCGTGAAGGTAAGACTCCAAAATCTTGTGGGTGCTGTAGGGGAGCATTGTCTTGATCTTGTACATTAGACCTTCCAGCAAGACTCTATCGAATGCTTGAGTGACATCTAAGAATATGACAGTACAGTACTCTCGATTTTCGAACGCGTTCCGAATTTCGGATGTTATCCGGTTGATCTGCTCAATTGTTCCATGCTTTTCACGAAACCCAAATTGGTGTGACGGGATTCTATCCTGTATTCTCAGGTATGTGTTTATCCGAGTCATTAGGCATTTTTCAAAGAGTTTAGATAGGCAAGAGAGTAGGCCTGTAGGTCTATACGACGTGGGGATAGTGTGGTCTTTTCCCGGCTTTGCTATCATTATTATAATTGACTTTTTCCATCTCACTGGAAAGTGGCCAAGTTTTGCGATGGCATTAAATAGCTGGGTGAGAGTGCAAACGGCGCAGTATGGGAGCTCAATGATCATTTTGGGAGTTATGAGGTCGCAGCCCGGGGATTTTTTGGATTCAATTGTCGTTTGATGATGTTAACGATTTCGTTTGGGCGAAACTCAATCGGCTCATGTTGAGGCTGGGGCTCATCTGATAGAGTCGGCAAAGTAAACGCATTGGTGGCAGGATTTGGTTGGAAGACATTTTTAAGGTGTTTGGCAAACGTGCTGGCTCTGTCTGCGTCGCTGCGCGCCCAACCGCCTGTGGAATTTCTAATAGGCATCACGGTTTCTTTCGGAGAGCTCAGAGTTGGGTGAGCTCTCCATAGTGAGTGTTTCGTACTGTTAGTTGACAATTGCTCTATGTAGCGGTGGTGGACATACGTTTCTTCTTGCTGTAGAGCTTGATCAAGTTGACGTGAGGCATGTTTGAAGCGTTGCTTAGCAGATGGCGATCTGTGACATTGCCATTCTCGACGTAAACGTCGCTTTTCGAGGACGAGCTGTTCAATTTGTAGATTTGTCTTCTTTTGAATGCGTTGTGTGTTTATAGTTTGAGGTGTTGAAACTCGAGCTGCAGAGACGAGTACAGACTCCAGCAAATTAACAAAACTGTCTACGTTGGCTTTGTCGCTGAGATGAGGACTCAGCTCAATGTGTGCGCTGATGTACTTCCTGTACTTAACCCAATTGGTTTTATGTGAGGTCAGATTTGGTGATTGATCCCATGTTCCTGGGTGTTGGAGTAGAGTAAAAAGGACAGGCGAGTGATCAGATGAAAGATCCGAAAGGCATGCGGCGCATATCAGATTTTTAGGAATGTTTTTGGTAATCGCAAAGTCAATTAAATCGGGAAGTTTCTTTGGGTCTGCCGGCCAGTATGTTGGTGTGCCAGAAGAAGCATAGTCTAGCTTGTTCTTAGCTTTGATAATTGCATTATAGAGCTGCTTTCCTTTTGGGGTCACGAGACGAGATCCCCAGTGTGTGTGCTTGGCATTGTAGTCTCCTGCTGCTATGAAGTGGTCTCCGAGTGAGTTGAAAAACTGCATAAACTCATCTTCGGCTATGGTGAAGCGTGGGGGGCAGTATACGGCAGCTAGAGTTAATTGCTTGCCAGTATTTAGGTGTATATTTATTGATGTGGCCTGTAGGTAGTTTTTTGCAAATTTCATATGATAATGGTGCTTGATACGGCTTCCGATTAAAATTCCAGTCCCGCCGTGTGCTTTACCGTCTGGATGATTTGTTCCATAGAATGAATATTCTCGTAGTTGGAAATTGTATCTGTTCGTAAGATGTGTTTCTGAAAGCAGCATTACATCGATTTGATTGTCTAGTAGGAATTGCGCTAACTCGAGTTTATGCTGCGAAACGCCGTTAGCGTTCCATGTAGATATTCGTAGGGAAGTCATTATTTGGATTGTTGTGAAACCAGCATTTGTATTAATAGCTTTTGGTTTCGCATTAGATCTTGCATAGTTGTACGCATAAACGACATGAACTCCGTAAGGCTTTGTTGTAGACTGCATATCATAGCTTCAAAGTTACGTTTTGGCTGCTCCGGCGGTTGATGCTGCTGAGCCGTGTTCGGTTCTTGGTGTGCTGATTGAGGCAGTGAGCTTTTTCAGGCTGGGGTAGCCAGTCCTGATTTTAAAGCGCTTGGGTATGTGACATTTGTGTCAGAGTTTATGGGTCCTAGTGAGGATCTGGCTGCAGTCGAGAAGAAGACTTCAGGGTTTGACCTAAAGGCTATGAACTGATTATTTTGGGTGCGGGCAGTAAATCCCCTCTGGTGGATGCGACTTTTCAGCTCCTTATAAACTGGGCAACCTCTTTAGTTAGCAGTGTGATTTCCACCGCATTTTCCGCACTTTTTCGAGTTTTGGTCATCTTTGCTCGCTGGGCAGTGTGCGGAGGCATGAAGCTCACCACAAACTACACAGACTGGGTGCAGTTTACAGTAAGACCTTGTATGGCCATATTCTTGGCAGTTCGCACATTGTACCGGGCCATTGCGTTTGTGCGGCTCCTCAACTGTAATTCTGCGGTGCAGCAGGAACTGAAGATTGTATATAGGGTGCACTTCGTATATCTTTAGGGGCTTAATTTGTGGTTCGAGCTCAACCTTAAAGAGTGGCTGCGGTTTCTATCCCTGTTAAAGATATTGAACACTGTCTTAGCGCTAAATCCCTTCTCTTGTAGCGCCTTTGTTATATCTGCAGGCGATACTTCGGGCTCTATGCCCTTAAGTACGACTTGCAAGCCCTTGCTGATTTTTAGCTGATACGTATAAAAGTTATTTTTTTTTGTCGGTGAGGTATTTCGATAATACTCTGTAATTATCTTCAGACTTCGTTTGAACTTTTGTTTCCTGTATGTTGCCATTTACGAGTGGTATTATGTGGAAGTTGTCCTTGCCAATGAGCTCTATAATTTTGTTGAAAAGAACGTTGGAACTTTTTTCTCGTATGTATAGTGGCGGGGGCTTAGGCTTCCTTTTTTCGACTTCTGTAGATTCAGCGTCATCCTCATAGTCTGCCAAGATTTTAAAACGGTTTGAGTTCGTGGGTGTTTCTATTGCGGCTTTGTTAGCATTGCCACGGGTTATTTTGCGTTGAGAGTTTATGGGGCTTAGCTTCCTTTTGATTTGGATGTAGCGATCCATACCAGTCTGCACAGCCGGCTTAATATTTTCTTTGTTTTTGTTCTCTTTTTCGGGCAGCACAGCGGCAGAAGTATCAATGTTTGCGCTGCTAGCTGATGACGTCGTTAAACGCGCTGTCGTTACAGTAGCGGTTGTTGTTGTTGTTACGGTTGACGTTGTCAAAGAGGTTGCGGTGCTAGTTACTGCGCTCTTTGGCTGCAGAGACATCGATGGTAGCGAGGGGGAGCAAGAACGCGCTCTCGCGCTCTCTACGCTTAAGAATTCGGCCAAGTTTGGGGTAATTGCCCGTGTTTGGGATGAGCTTGCATTACTTTCGGTTGCTTTGAAAGTGAAGTAAGCGTTGTTTCTTTGTACTGAGAGCCGTCTCTCGTCTTGCTCACGTTGACGTTGTGTGCTAACGTCGTTTAGACTCATTGCAATCGAGGTTGATATTGTTTGAGTTTTAAATGTTATGTTTTATATTAATTAATTAATTAATCAATATGAACATTAGCGATTTCATCGCTGAAAGCGTCTTTTCGCGTTGTTGTTGATTTACGAAACCAGTCACTGCACTTTTTATACCCTTGCAGAGGGTATTATAATTTTGGTCAAAAGTGTGCAACGCAGTGAAGGAGACATCTCCGACCCTATAAAGTATATATATTCTTGATCAGGATCACCTCCTGAGTTGATATGAGCATGTCCGTCTGTCCGTCTGTCCGTCTGTCCGTCTGTCTGTCTGTTTCTACGCGAACTAGTCTCTCAGTTTTAAAGCTATCGTCTTGAAACTTTGCACACACCCTTCGTTCCTTTGCACGCAGTATATAAGTCGGAACGGCCCGGATCGGCCGACTATATCCTATAGCTGCCATATAACTGATTGATCGGAAATGGTATAACTTTGGTGTTTTTAGAGTTAGAGAGTTCAAATTTGACATGTGAGCTATTTTTGGCAAAACATTACGTCATGCCAAATTTCATAAGGATCGGCCGACTATATCCTATAGCTGCCATATAACTGAACGATCGGAAATGACCCAACTTTCGTGTTTTTGAAGATAGAAAGCTAAAACTGAATACAGATTATATTTTTGGCCAGTTGATCCAACCTACCAAATTTCATTAGGATCGGCCGACTATATCCCATAGCTGCCATATAACTGAACGATCGGAAATGGTATTTGGTAGAAATATCAACTTTCGTATTTTTGAAGATAGAAGTTTGGGACTTTTTTTAGATTTTGTATTGAAATAAATTGGATTATATATTCCTATTCCCATAAGGATCGGCCAACTATATCCGATGTTTGCGATATATATCCGGTTTTAACTGCAAGGGTATATAAACTTCGGCTCCGCCCGAAGTTAGCTTTCCTTTCTTGTTTTTTGATATTATTGAAAACTTTTTTTTTATAATTTTCCCGGAGCACAATAAATACACGTCTGCATGCGACGACGATTCGCGACGAGCCATAACAAATATAACAATTAAAAATTAAAAATCATCAATATAAAATCACAAATATAACAATTAAAAATTAAAAATCATCAAGGATATTCATAGTGTATCCTTAAAGGATAAAAACGTGCTAGTCATGCTTGTTCTATGTTGATTGGAAGTGATTGATTTATTCATTTAAAAATAGCGACAATAATCATTATTTACGGTCCCTGGAAAACACTGTATGAAGTGTCAGTCCTCCAATTCCAAAAGCAGCTCATCTAGTTGGAGCACATAATAAAACCTTTGCCGAATCCG
This sequence comes from Drosophila parabipectinata, assembly GCA_018153455.1. Classification (NCBI taxonomy): domain Eukaryota; kingdom Metazoa; phylum Arthropoda; class Insecta; order Diptera; family Drosophilidae; genus Drosophila; species Drosophila parabipectinata. Next base: position 659,678 of record JAECYA010000082.1, read on the forward strand.
TAGCACCAGGAAGTTTATTTGCTCGCCAAGTCACAGACTGATAGATAGTGGAAATCAGTCTGCTTTTTCCTACACCGGCCTCTCCACAAACATATTTGTAAAAAACATTTTTACAAACAACATGCTTGAAGTTGAGGGACCGAGTTAGCGAGCAAAGGTCATCATTGGAAACTAACAGGGGGAGTCTAATTAATTGAAGTTCGCCGTCTTCTTCAGGGTTGTTTAACGCATTGTCATCCTGAAGAAAATTTACGTTCTGCTCTATATTTGGTACTGCCAAAACTCTAAACTTTTCGTCTAAAAAGCTTCGTCAATTTCTTCATTTCGCCACGGATAGAAGAGCATTGAATGCTCTCGGAAATAATCGGAAGGTGAAGAGTTAATGCTAAAGCGAACCTACCTTAGAATCAGGGGATGCCTGCGTTTCTTAACACAACCAGAGCCATCCATCAGTGGATAGCTTTGCTCCGCAACTTCATCTTCGTCATCTACCTCCACATTATTTTCTTCATCATAATCTTCTCTATGATTAGCGGGAGATCGTGCATTCCGCTTGACAAATCTGTACCAAGCCGCGAAATCGGCTAAACAAATTCCTTCCAACTGCTCATGCCTTTGCACATATCGGTCAAGAATATGACGCTCAAAAATATCTACCGAGTTGTTTGGTAGTCGCTCTAAATCTTCATTTGAGCGAGTCAATCTAACTCGTTTGTCTGGATGGCAAGTGTTTATAAAAATAGTACCTTCACTTGCATCCGACATATGCAGACCCAAAATATTGTATGCTGCTTCTTGGGTCGATATTTCTGTAGCGTTAATAAACTTATTCCCGAGGTGCTGTAATTTCCTTTTTCAAATGTTTTCATTATTACACCGGGTTCCACGACGGAAAAAATGAAAACATTTGAGAGCGGGTCCCACGACGCGGCCTGCCAAAATGCCGTAGAACCCGCACTTATAGACATTTTTACAGCGGGTTCCACTACGAACTGAGACGATGTTAAGGTTATTTTACAATTTTTTTTTTTTTTTATTGGATTATAACTTTAGAAAAACACATTAAAAAAAAAAAAACAATAATATAAATAGATTTAAAATGAAAAAAAAATTGACTTCCCGAGCCTGGTTTGAATTCGTTTTACTTTGCACACCAGCCAAGCACTCTACCACTCGGCTATTCCTTATTCGTTGTCGCGCGAAAAATTTCTCAAACTTAACTTGTCGCGCAATGGAACCTGCTCGTTCCAGCGGGTTCCACTGCTGGAACCCGCCATAGAAAATTTTTCTTTGTATGAGATGTCCCATCTATGTACTTTATAATCTTTGGTAGAATTAAACCCATCAATAAAGTTTATTATTATATTTCGGAGCTGGAAAGAGCTGCCGCTTCTTCCTCGCTTATAGCCCTATTGTTCAATAGAAGGGCAAGGATAACTAAAAGTTCATTCCACTTAGTTTCAGCAGCGGAAAAAGTAATGAAAAGGCTGGCAACCCAAATTGTCAAATCATAGCAATAACTTTTTTTTTTCAGCCTCCCAATGAGCTGGTGCAGACCGTAAGCCTTTAAGGATGTGGTAGTTGAACAAGTCTCGTCCCGCAGATTAACAGCGGTAACTGCTCCTGACTTTTTGCGTAAAGCAATTGAAATAGAATTTTGAATTTTGCATTTCGAAAAAGTTATACATGTATAAAACTTTAGGAACTACAGCGCAACGACGGTCGTAAAAACGGATTTGGGATCTGGCTTTTTCGCATAGGTTGTATTTCCTTTAAATATTTCCCCGCAAGAAATAGTTGAAAAGGAAAATTCCTCTGCGTCTTCGTCAAGCGTTAAGCTTGTTGGGCGACTACCTTCACCCGGTACCAATGCAATGCGCTGTATAGCAGTATCATTATTTTCCATTAATGTTTCATGGCCTCCGGGATTTAAATTTTCTTCGAGCTCTGCAGCATTGATGCTGAGGTGTTGATGCTGAAAAAGTTGCTCTACTGCTTTGCGATCAGATTCATCCGCAATAAAAGGAATTTCATTAATTCCTTGAAGTTCTGCTAGCCATGATTCGTTCAGTGAAATGTTGTGTTTTCTGTTGAGCTCGGTATTCACGAAGTACCGTAAAGCTTCAAGAACCCGAGCGGGTCGAATAGTTTCAGTCACGAAATTGTGTGCGTACTCTAGTCCCCTTTTTAAATGGACTTGGATGACATGGGTAGAGTCGAAAGAGCGCGGAAGCGCAGTCACAATATAGGGAACTGAAATTGGAACTATCACCACTCCCCCGGTGAGTCCGCATTGCCTTTCATACCCGAGGAAAATAATCCCCATAAAAGGGATTCTCGGCGAAATAAGGCGTTCTTTGAGGCAGGTGAGTCCATTTAAGCACTCAGGGATTTCTGGGAAGCCCATTAGAAAGGCAGAGTGATGGGGTTTTGCCAAGAGAGGTGGCACGACGACAAGTGTTGCAAAACTTATATTTGCCGGACGGACTGGGAAATTTTCGTGACAAATAAAAAGCGTTGCCAACGTTTAGGAGGGGAAATTTAGAGGAGATAGCCGGATGTATAATCCACTTACCTGCGAACGGAACCATGTTCCTCCACAGCAAATACAAATAGTCGTTGGGCTACTATACAAATACAGAGCCGTTCCTCTGATACAGAACCCTGTCTGTCTGTTCTCAGAATCCCTTCGTCGCTGTCAATGCTATTCAGTATTCCTTTCCTGTTCTCTGGCTTGTTCCTCTGAGTCCTTGCGATGAGCAGCTCAATTCAAAATTCAAAATTCCGGATTCGTCCTCCGGAAGGCATGCTCAGCAGTATTTTTCACCTGCTCTCGTCGCCTGTTTTCGGTGTCCTCTCGTCGGATCGCGTGTGCATCCATGTCCCGAATGCGTTCAGGAATTCGAAACTCCGGAATAGTCCTCCGAGTAGAGTGCTCAGCAGTGTTTCGCAACTGCTTTCGTCGTCAATCCTCGAGGTCCTCTCGACGGATCGCGTGTGCATCCATGTCCCGAATGCGTTCAGGAATTCGAAACTCCGGAATAGTCCTCCGAGTAGAGTGCTCAGCAATGTTTCGCCACTGCTCTCGTCGTAGCTCCTCGGGGTTCTCTCGACGGATCGCGTGTTCATCCATGTCCCGAATGCGTTCCGGAATTCGAAACTCCGGAATAGTGCTCCGAGTAGAGTGTTGAGCAGTGTTTCGCAACTGCTCTTGTCTTCGCTCCTCAGAGTCTTGTCGACGGGTTGCGCGTGCCTCCATATCCCGAGCCCGCTCTGACACACGATAGTTCAGGTCCTGCCGACGATTTGCTTTTGTCGGCGCTCCTCAGAGTCCTCCCGACGAGTTGAATTCGCTTGTGCGTCCCGAATCCGTTCAAGGTTGCGAACCCTTTCGCTTCTTCTCCGCTGCGCGCGTGCAGTGGAATCCCGAACACGACTTTCCTCCCGTAAGTTAGGGTTATTTCTCGAACATTGGCGATATGTTGGGAGTTCCGAGCTCTTATTTGGGACGCACTCCGTTCATAGCGGCATCTGCTGCGGTTTAAAGCAGCTTGGCGGCTTTGTTCCTGGGATAACCGTAATATGCGTGGCATTTTTTATAGTCCTGTATGGGAAAAAATGAAAAGTATAGAATGATAGCATATAAAATCCCCGACATAGAATGCCGTCCACGAGTATACGATTTTAAAAGAATTTAAAAGTTAATATAGTTACCAAAGTTTTGTTTCAAAAATTACTTGAAAACAATTTTAAGCACGATATTAAGGTACTTTTAATTTTTTATCACTTGTTAAAATACTTTAATTTTTTTCCTCTGGTAAAAATAACTTTATCACACTTTAAATTTGACACTATTAAAAAGTACTTCTGCTCTCTTTAAGAGGGGACATCTGAGTAGAATTTTGAAATAATATAAATTTTTTTTTTTCGCTTAAAAATTTCTTCAGGGTCTACAAAATAACATATCAAAAGACAGAGTCCGGCAAAAGTGTCTAAATGTCGAAATTTTCCAATCTGCGGCGATGCCTCACAGTTATATCCCACAGTACTTAAAACTTTAAACGCGTTTTTCTCGAAACCGTTTTTTTTTAGTTGGCCGAACACATAACTCGAACCACTCTTAACCTATCGATCTAAAATTTTGACAGTATACTCAGAATACCTATGTCTATCGACACACGTATTTCGACACATTTTTATTTTGCTTACTTTTTTTTTTAATTTTGTGACGTTTTTTGTTCGTGAAAATTGAAAATTCTGTTCAATCACTCACTAGTTTGCAAAAAATCAATATATCGAAAAAATCCTTCGTGTGTCGATAGCCGTTTATGTACAGAAACTAACCAAACTAGATTTTTTGTTCTAGATAAAATATTAAGGACGTTAGGATTTTTAAGGATTTAAAAATCCTTGGTAAAAATACTTGGAAAAATACTTAGGAAAATACTTGGTAAATTTTTTTCATTGACTGGTCTAGGGATTAAAGGATTTCTGAATATATGGATAAGCTAGGTAATATCCAAACAAAAAGGAAATATCCCTTGACCCTTTAAAGGTTGCCTATATTACCCTTTTTAAAAAAGGCAATAAAAATGCATTTTTCTTTTTGGTACCTGTGCTACCTGTTGTGCAATCTAGGTGTTTTAAATCATAAATTTTAGTGCTATTTTTTGCGATTCGATCAATTATAAAAAAGTATTACCTAATATTGTACAGTAAGAAGCCACTCTATAAATTGCACTCATGCCTGTGTTGCCGGTTGCGAAATTAAGGTCCTTTAAACAATTCTGACCCCTTGCACGTGGTCATTGAAAATAAACCACATGGCGGTCTACCACATTTTACCTGTTGCTACTCCTTGTAGGTAGTGGTTGGGATCCCTGGCGGTTGCCGAGGGAAATCCGTTCTATGACGGGAGTTATGATGGGAGCACTTGCCCCGTTGTCACGGCCCTTGAGGCGCGGTGACCAATTCAACAAATGAATTTACAGTTTTACGGCTGTGCCGCAGATTAGCTTTAATGTTGCTCTTTTTTCAATGAGACTCTGACACAAACTTAAATTTAAAGCTAATAAAAAGTATTTCATAGCGGCCACGCAAATGTTCAGTGTTTGCCGCTATGCATAAGCTTCCGGCCATACGCTATGTCAGCAATTTGGCCGGAGCGAGCTCTTAAATAATCGGACATTGCCGCTGCTTGGTTAACTTCAGTTAACTACTCCCCCTTCAAGAATGAGGACGCCCTCGGCCGACCCTATTTGGGCAATCATCTCCTTCAGCTGGGCCGCAGTTTTTCGGGCCTGAGTGACTCGCCGTTAGGTCGCCGACGTTCACTCAGTCGGTGAAGGTAAGGAAGGCTAAGAACGTCACGTTCCATGGTGACGTTCAGGGAAGGTGAGCTGGCCACTCCTGGAGCCCTCTTCTGGGCTGTGTCATGATTGACCAATAGGGTTTCATTGATCATGGCACTCTTTTCAAACGTGATGAGATATGTGCCTTTTATATGGACACAGGTGCCATTGTCCACACACACGTGAGCCGAGCGATCATTTACAATTACTATTCCTTCATCAACATAAGTGATGGGGTGTAAATCGCTTTGCTGGATCTCGCAATGCGCCGTGCCTTCAGCATGAAGCTCTTGGGCGCATGATCTTCTGCGAGCCAATCGGCAAAATGTAGCTCCTGATGTCGGGGAGCACTTTTCCACGGTGTGGATCTAACTGTCGCATTCGGTAATGACGTTATCCTCCAGCCTGAGCATGGTGTCGTGATGTGACACTGGGAAAACGGTAATCTTGCTGCAGGCCGACTTTATCTTTGGAAACTTAATAATAAAATGTAATATGTTATCGGACTGTAAGATCTTAACAGACGATACGGACAAAACATCTCTAATCGCGGTCTCGGTGGGCTCTTCCATCCCCACACCTTCCAGGTCTGCAAGATCTAGGATGCTCGGGCTAACAATATTAACTTTGGAAAGTGCCACTGCAGCTCCATTGCTTTCATCCTATTTCGAGTTAAAAGCATCTCAAATAGGTGCCCAGTATCAATTTGGGACTTTTTTGCTGACCTCAGAAGTTGGTTGACGGTAGCGGAAATTTTATTGATTTGAATTTGTACTTTGTTGTTAATATTAACCTGCCTATTGTTTTCATTTGTTAATTGGAATTCTTTAAATTTAATTCTTTCAAAATCTTCTGCGTCCGGCGTTCCTGCCACTACATTTGGCGCAGTCCCTAAGAAGTCTAAACTTCTTGCTACCCTATGATGGATGCTCAAAGAGTCGAGCAGGTCGCGTAGGTGGGCGACGTCAACAACCAGGAGTTTCTGCATGTGGGATTGCGGGAACATGACGGTCATCCCATTAGTCTCTTTGATGACGCGCCTATATTCCAAGAGATTCGCTGAGTGCTTTATAAAAGCGAATTTCTCCCATATCAGGATTCGCCCATCAACGATGGGAATGTATTTGGCTTTGGAATAGTCCGTGACGCGTGCCGAAGTTGTGGCCAAAAGGAAAATCAGGGTTATGGTTGAAGACCTGTAATTTGGATGTGCTGTGAATTCAATTGAAACTATTAGCCCACCATTAAAGCATGATTAAAATAAAAATGGAAGCAAAAGCTTATGCCAAGTGGCTAGGAAAAAGACAATGAAGATGAAAAATTATTAGGCGGGCGATAGTTGAGTCACGCTCGGCCTACCTTAGGTTGTCTTTGTGGACCACCCTCCCCTCAATGAGGACTGTGGTCCCCATGACCGCTTTCACGGGTTCTTTCTCGAACAAAGGTGACAGTTTGTTGCTCAGTCGCCTGCTATACTGCACTAGGATCTTTTCGATCTTCGAAACTTCGAAAACTCTGTTTTGCCGGGAAGCATTTCTCCTGTCGCGGAACTTATTCTGGGCGTGTTTAATCGTATCCTGTATCGCGTATTGCGGGTCATTCGATTCCGTTTGAATCGAGTCGGCTGTCCTCTTGTCGTTGGCCGACGTGTAGCAGGGATATTCCCTTAAAAAATTAATGACGTCCGAATCATAATCTTGAATGACGTCGTCGTAATTTTCCTGAGCCGTGCTTGAAGCTGCGGCTGTATAGAGTGTACCTGCGCCTTGTGTTGTTTGGCGTAGTACGGATTTTTGTCTTTGTCCTCCTTGCTTTTGGCAAATGAAGCCGCGAAGGAGTATCTTTCGTGGTTAGATTCCACTTCTTGTGCCAAAGCGAGAGCTGAAGGCATATCTTACGGCTTTGCCGAAAAGAGGACATCCGCGCTCAAGCCCCGAGATAAATACTAGGAGTGCGTCATCCCATAATTTGTCACATAAGACCTTTGCCGCCGAGGCTTCGTACGACATAGTGGCCTCGTTTTTAAGTAAGGTGAGTTTTTTCTCGACCTCGTCATAGTATTGTAGAAGGGTCATATTTCCCTGCCTAAGAGTACCCATTTCCTGCTCGATAACGTGCATCTGCCGCTTATCATTGTACGTAAAATCGAGTCGATTTATAATCGCGTCGAAATTTAGTACGGCAGTACTGCATCGGCAGGGCCCCTTATTTTATTCCAAATAATAATAACCGCCTGATAATGGCGCGAGCTATTTTCGTAATTTCTGAAAAAATAATATACGTCTCCAGGAGACGTATGCGTCCTGTGCTCCCGTAAATTCGGGCAGGGACTTGACGGCGTCTAAGGGCTCGTCACACCTGACGTCGTTCCTAATTTCTATAGGTTCATATTTTTTTATTTGGGGAGCCTCCGCTTGGGCGGGCGCGATTTCTTTTGCGTTGACCCGTTCGGTCAGACGGTTTATTGCCAGGCGTATTGCCTGGTTTTCAGTATTGGCTTCTTGAAGAGCCAGGCGCATTTCGTTTTCTCTACGCTGGTGTTCGATATAGGCTTTTTGAACAGCATGTTGGACGGCCGCCTGTATGGTGGCTGTCATCTGTTCCATGTTGAAGGCCGTGTTCGCGAGTATGGGAGCGCTAGCGTTAGCGCTTTTAGGGGTGGAAAATCTGGCCGGCCCTTCGGTCTCCGACTCAGAATCACTAGAGAGTTGTCTTATGTTTCTATATTGTTGAAACGGATTGCTCATGTGGAGCTGCGGCTATAAAGTCGCCCGAAAGAAAAAATATTTATGTATGAATTATGTGCCGATAGAGGCGATTGGGCTGGTAAAAGGGATTCGGGGGCTGAGCTGCCGCTTTAGTTATGTGTGCGGGCTCGTCAGGTTGCGCTACTGCTGTGTCAAGTAGCGGTAAGGTGAGGGGTGCGCGGGGACTGAGCCTCCGCTTATGGCAAACAGAGAAAAAAAAAATAAAAACAACAAAGTGCCACACTGCATGCGCGGCCTTATCGTGTTCTCGAAAATGGAGTGGGGAAACAAAACGGAAAAGAAAAATAAGTAACCAAAACTGCGCGGCTAATACCATGAATTCTTGTGTAACAAAAAGCACATATAAAAGCTGAATTAAATACACGCGATTATATAAATTATTTCCGATTGAAATTTAAAATTTTCTGCCAGCGATTTTTTGGTTTTGGTTAGGAATTTTTATTCCGCACTTTTTGTGTTATATAGAAAAATTCATTTATTTATTCACAAAAACAGAAATGCAAGCAATATTGGGACAATAATTGGTTCACAAAATGAAATGGTTTAAATATTTTATAATAGCTATAAATGCTAATGCTAAACCTTCAGCCAACTAATAAAGATTATTAAAATTTTAAAAATTTTATGGGGCTGCAGTTTTTTTATTAGCGTAAGGCACAATATATTACTATTCTTGTCTTTCTTTCTTTCTTTATTTTTTTTATTTTTTAATACACAAAGAAAAATTCATGCAGACTTAAAAAAACTGTGTAAATAAAAGTGCTCACTTACATGGTTTTTTTCGTTGGGCGCCAAATAATATAAATTGGTTTGTGTAATAATGTTGTTGTTGGTTATCCCTCGCTGCAGTCGGTGATGCCGTAGATGCTGGAGATATGTTGTAAGGTAATTACCCCTGGCGGCTGCCGGGGGGTGTTGCTACTCCTTGTAGGTAGTGGTTGAGATCCCTGGCGGTTGCCGAGGGAAGATCCGTTCTGTGACGGGAGTTATGATGGGAGCACTTGCCCCGTTGTCACGGCCCTTGAGGCGCGGTGACCAATTCAACAAATGAATTTACAAGATAACGGCAATGCCGGAGATTGGTTTTATGGTGCTCTTTATTGTATGAGACTCTGACACAAACTGAAACTTAAAGCTAACAAAAAGTATTTCATAGAAGCCACGCAAATGTGCAGTGCTTGCCGCTATGCATGGGCTTCCGGCCAGACGCTATGTCAGCAGTTTGGCCAGAGCGAGCTCTTAAATAATCGGACATTGCCGCTGCTTGGTTAACTTCAGTTAACTACTCCCCCTTCAAGAATGAGGCCGCCCTCGGCCGACCCTATTTGGGCAATCATCTCCTTCAGCTGGGCCGCGGTTTTTCGGGCCTGAGTGACTCGCCGATAGGTCAAGCCGATGCAAATTAGAGCGCAGCATATTGCTCCCGCTATGAACACCAACTGATGTAGTCGCTGGTGATTAATTTCCTTCCCGAACTCTTTGATGTGCTCCAGATTACGTTCACTCAGTCGGTGAAGGTATGGAAGGCTAAGAACGTCACGTTCCATGGTGATGTTCAGGGAAGGTGAGCTGGCCACTCCTGGAGCCCTCTTCTGGGCTGTGTCATGATTGACCAATCGGGTTTCGTTGACCATGACACTCTTTTCAAACGTGATGAGATATGTGCCTTTTATATGGGCACAGGTGCCATTGTCCACACACACGTGAGCCGAGCGATCATTCACAATTACTATTCCTTCATCAACATAAGTGATGGGATGTAAATCGCTTTGCTGGATCTCGCAATGCGCCGTGCCTCCAGCGTGAAGCTCTTGTGCGCATGATCTTCTGCGAGCCAATCGGCAAAATGTAGCTCCTGATGTCGGGGAGCACTTTTCCACGGTGTGGATCTCACTGTTGCATTCGGCAATGACGTTATCCTCCAGCCTGAGCATGGTGTCGTGATGTGACACTGGGAAAACGGTAATCTTGCTGCAGGCCGACTTTATCTTTGGAAACTTAACAATAAAATGTAATATGTTATCGGACTGTAAGATCTTAACGGACGATACGGACAAAACATCCCTAATCGCGGTCTCGGTGGGCTCTTCCATCCACACACCTTCCAGGTCTGCATGATCTAGGATGCTGGGGCTAACCATATTAACTTTGGCAAGTGCCACTGCTAGCATCAACTCCTGAAGCTCCATTGCTATCATCCTATTTCGAGTTAAAAGCATCTCGAATAGGTGCCCAGTATCAATTTGGGACTTTTTAGCTGACCTCAGAAGTTGGTTGACGGTAGCGGAAATTTTATTGATTTGAATTTGTACTTTGTTGTTAATATTAACCTGCCTATTGTTTGCATTTGTTAATTGGAATTCTTTAAATTTAATTCTTTCAAAATCTTCTGCTTCCGGTGTTCCTGCCACTACTTTTAGCGCAGTCCCTAAGAAGTCTAAACTTCTTGCCACTCTATGATGGACGCTCAAAGAGTCGAGCATGTCGCGTAGGTGGGCGACGTCAACAACCAGGAGTTTCTGCATGTGGGATTGCGGGAACATGACGGTCATCCCATTAGTTTCTTCGATGACGCGCCTATATTCCGAGAGATTTGCCGAGTGCTTTACAAAGGCAAATTCCTCCCATATCAGGATTCGCCCATCAACGATGGGGATATATTTGGCTTTGGAATAGTCCGTGACGCGTGCCGAAGTTGTGGCCAAAAGGAGAATCAGGGATATGGTTGAAAACCTGTAATTTTTATGTGTTATGAATTTTGTTGAAGTTGGGTAGCCCACCACCAAAGCATGATTAAAATAATAAAGGGCGCAAAACTTATGCCTAGTGGCCAGAAAAAAGATAATGAAAAGTGAGATTATCAGGCGAGCGATAACATGGTCGCGCTCGGCCTACCTAAGGTTGTCTTTGTGGACCACCCTCCCCTTAATGAGGACTGTGGTCCCCATGTCCGCTTCAACGGTTTTCTCTTCGCATAATGGTGAGAGTTTGTTGCCTAGGCGTCTGTTGGACTTCACTAGGACTTTCTCGCCAACCTCGAATACTCTATTTTGGCGGGAAGCGTTTTCTCTGTCCCGGAGCTTGTCTTGGGCGAGTTTAATTTTATCTTGAATTTCATATTGTGGCTCACCTGATTGTGCCTGAACCACGTCAGCTGGTCTCTTGTCGATGACCGAGTGGATGGACTTGTTATATCTGGCAGTGGCCAGAAGTATCAGCTCTACGGTATCGCTGATGCCTTTATCGATTTTAAGACATCTAGCAAGCTCTACCAAAGTGCTGTGGAAACGCTCTACTTGTCCAGTGGGACACTGTGTAGGGGCGGAGCATTTGAGATGCTAACGCCGAAATGGTTTTCCAGCATGGTCACGATGGTGTGCGAGTTCAACGATTGTTCGTTGTCGCAATATACGACCTTGGCCTTAGGGAAAATATTCATCAGCTGTAGTAATGCTGGTTTGAGATCCTCTATGGTCCTAGAGGGAACTGGTTGGACTACGGCAAATTTCGAGAATTTGTCGATGCACGTAAGGAAATATTTTTTATCCGTGGAGAAGATGTCTATGTGCAGCATTTCTCCTACTTGAGATGGGATTGGGGTTTCGCCAAGCTCTTGTTTTTTCGGATGCCTGTCGTATTTTGCCTTGGCGCAAGTCTTGCACGAAATGACTATTTCGTTCGCTAGCTTGGCCATTTTCGGAAAGTAGTACTCGGAGAGTACCTGCTTCACGTTTTCTTGGGCAGATCTGTGAGCTCTGTTGTGCTCGACAGTAAGAATTTCCCGCCTTTCATCAACTGCAAAAAAGTCCGTTACTCGGTTTTTGCAGTGCCAGAATCTGGTGGCAGGGAATTGTCGGATTAGTTTGTCCTGTATCACTGCGAGCGTATGCAGATCGCGATGAATGGCGTTTACACCTTTAGGAACTATTATGGTTGCGCGCTCCTCCAGCAATGACTCCTCGTGAGTGAAGTCAATAATATGCCGTCTCTTGTTTCCAAAGAGAACGAAGTTCCGCTTTGACGGAGAGCGTGCTTCCTCCAGAATTATCTGGTTTTGAAAGCAATTGAGGGGCTTGTCCGTGGATTGAATTGTGTGGGTAAGCGACAGCTCACTGTGAATTGTGGCCGCGCTTGAGAATGCCTCTTCTTCTTCTACAACGTTGAGTTGTTGCCTCGAGAGGGCATCTGCAACTAGGTTGGCCTTGCCAGGCATGTAATGGACTTTGGCACCACACTCATCGATGCGTTCTTTCCATCTTTTAATTTTTGTATTCGGATTGGAATCCGATACCGCGTAGGTCAGCGGTTGGTGGTCAGTGTAGATGTTTAAATCTTTGACCCCATAAAGGTAGTGGCGCAGGTTCTCTAGCGCCCAAACTATAGCTAACAGCTCCCTTTCGTTGGTAGCGTAGTTAACTTCTCTGTCCTTTAAGGTCCTAGAGATCATAGTGATGGGGCGCCCCTCTTGTGAAAGCACTGCGCCAATGCCATATGCTGAGGCATCTGTCGTTAGATCAAACGCCTTTTTATAGTCGGGGTACCTGAGGATGACATCCTCAGAGGCCAGGATGTTACGTAGCTTTTCAAAAGCTTGCCGTTGCGGCTCGGTAAACTGTACCTGGATGCTTCTGGATCTGTGTCTGCTGACATTTCCGAGCTCCCCTTTTATAATGCTCGAAATGGGCTTAGCTATTGATGCAAAATCTTTAATAAAGCATCTATAATAGCCAGCCAAGCCCATGAATGATCTTACTTCGAAAACGTTTTTGAGCTCAGGAAATTCTTTAATGGTCCTGACCTTTTCCGGGTCTGTCGTGGTCACCTCGTTGGTGACTACAAACCCAAAAATTTTACGCTTTTTTTTGAAGAAGACAGATTTCTGCGCTGACACTCTCATGTTAGCGTCGTGTAGGCTCCTTAGAACCCATAACTAACTTAGACGATAACTTAATCGACATAGACGTAGCAAAATTTGCCAATCTGTTCTCGCTGTACGTCGTCGATGGTTCTTTAGAAGATGCTGGCAGCATTTCTTAACCCGAATGGCAGTCGGCGGAACTCGTATTTTCCCCCGTTTACGGAAAAGGAAGTTTTCTCACGGTCACGTTCTGCCAGAATAATTTGGTTGGCTTTGCCTAAATTCCCTAGTATCATAGGGATAATTGGCATAGGGTAGCGATCCGGTATTGTCCTCTCGTTTAATTTTCGAAAGTCTAATACTAGTCGCATTTTACGGTAACGCCTCATTTGGGCTTGCGAAGGCGTTTTTTCTGTCGCTTAGCATTTTTGAAAATGCTCTTCTGACCAAAGGTGGTGCGCTAGAGCAGTTCACCTCAGTGAAATTTACATTGGGACATGATTGGAACTCTAGCTTTTCCGTCTCGGTGCCCCATCTGAGGTGAACGGAAGCTAGGTTAACTGATGCCCCTGCTTGTTTTAGCAGGTCAAGGCCGATGATGGCATCAAAGGAGGGCAAATCTGGTAGGATGAAGAACGTAGCCTTCAAGTTAAACATGGATACGAAGCATTTTTTGTTATTGTGGTAACGCCATGGATGGAATGTACCGAGAATGGCGAATCTACTGGGCGGACGCCTTTCAACCCTTCGTATGGACGGATGAAATTTTTTGACGCGCCCGTGTCTATTAAAAGCTTCATTTCTACACCTGCTACTCTTCGTCTGATGACGGGTAGCAGGGACTTTCCCCTAAAAAATTTATGACGTCCGAATCGTAATCTTTAATAGCATCGTCGGCAATTTCCTGAGCCGCGCTTGAAGCTGTGGCGGTATATTTGTTCCCGGTTTTGCTCGCGCCCTGGGCACGTGATTAACCCTCTGCCTTTTGTGTGGGGCAGATCGATCGGAATCAGCCGGCTTCCTGTTTTGGTACGCCGGGGCCTGGGATGGCCTAAGCATCTTGGACAGCAATGGGTCGATGTCCATGGGTTTAGGAGCGCCTCCACTGTGTGGGGCAGAGTGTACTTTCGTGGTTAGATTCCACTTCTTGTGCCAAAGCGAGAGCTGAAGGCATATCTTTCGGCTTTGCCGAAAAGAGGACATCCGTGAGGCTGCGCTCAAGCCCCGAGGTAAATACTAGGAGTGCGTCATCCCATAATTTGTCACATAAGACCTTTGCCGCCGAGGCTTCGTAGGACATAGTGGCCTCGTTTTTTAGTAAGGTGGTTTTTTCTCGACCTCGTCATAGTATTGTAGAAGCGTCATATATCCCTGCCTAAGAGTACCCATTTCCTGCTCGATAACGTGCATCTGCCGCTTATCATTGTACGTAAAATCGAGTCGATTTATAATCGCGTCGAAATTTAGTACAATGCCAAACGAAGACAGTACGGCATCGGCAGGGCCCCTTATTTTATTTCTAATAATAATAACCGCCTGATAATGGCGCGAGCTATTTTCGTAATTTCTGAAAATATAATATGCGGCAACTGCCGCTTGTCTCCAGGAGACGTATGCGTCCTGTGCTCCCGTAAATTCGGGCAGGGACTTGACGGCGTCTAGGGGCTCGTCACACCTGACGTCGTTCCTAATCTCTATAGGTTCATATTTTTTTATTTGGGGAGCCTCCGCTTGGGCGGGAGCGATTTCTTTTGCGTCGACCCGTTCGGTCAGACGGTTTATTGCCAGGCGTATTGCCTGGTTTTCAGTATTGGCTTCTTGAAGAGCCAGGCGCATCTCGTTTTCTCTACGCTGGTGTTCGATATTGGCTTCTTGAACAGCATGTTGGACGGCCGCCTGTATGGTGGCTGTCATCTGTTCCATGTTGAAGGCCGTGTTCGCGAGTATGGGAGCGCTAGCGCTAGCGCTTTTAGGGGTGGAAAATCTGGCCGGCCCTTCGGTCTCCGACTCAGAATCACTAGAGAGTTGTCTTATGTTTCTATATTGTTGAAAAGGATTGCTCATGTGGAGCTGCGGCTATAAAGTCGCCCGAAAGAAAAAATATTTATGTATGAATTATGTGCCGATAGAGGCGATTGGGCTGAGCTGCCGCTTTAGTTATGTGTGCGGGCTCGTCAAGTTGCGCTACTGCTGTGTCAAGTAGCGGTAAGGTGAGGGGTGCGTGGGGACTGAGCCTCCGCTTCTGATAAACAGAGAAAAAAAAAAAAACAACAAAGTGCCACACACTGCATGTGCGGCCGTATCGTGTTTTCGAAAATAGAGTGGGGAAACAAAACGGAAAAGAAAAATAAATAACCAAAACTGCGCGGTTATCCAAAAACCAAATTTTTATTCCGCACTTTTTGTGTTATGTAGAAATATTCATTTATTTATTCACAAAAAACCGAAATGCAAACAATATTGGGACAATAATTGGTTTACAAAAAAAATGGTTTATACATTTTATAGTAGATAAAAAATGTTAATGCTAAACCGTCAGCCAACTAATGACGATTAATTAAATTTAAAAATTTTATGGGGCTGCAGTTTTTTGTTAGCGTAAAGCACAATATTTCACAATATTCTTGTCTTTCTTCTTTTTTTTTTTATACAAAAAAATTCATGCAGACTTAGAGGTACTGTGTAAATAAAAGAGCTCACTTACATGGTTTTTTACGATGGGCGCCAATTAATATAAAAGAGTTTGGTATAATAATGTTGTTGTTGGTTGAAACATGCCTGATATATATATATATATATATATATTCTTGATCAGGATCACCTCTTCAGTTGATATGAGCATTTCCATTTGTCTGTCCGTCTGTTTCTACGCGAACTAGTCTCTCAGTTTTAAATCTATCGACTTGCACACACCCTTCTTTCCTTTGCACGAAGTCGGAACGGCCCGGATCGACCAACTATATCCTATAGCTGCCATATAACTGATTGATCGGAAATGGTATAACTTTGATGTTTTTAGAGTAAGGAAGAGCTCTTCAAATTTTACATGAGAGCTACTTTTGGCAAAATAATACGACATGCCAAATTTCATAAGGATCGGTCGACTAAATCTTATAGCTGCCATATAACTGAACGTTATGTAGTTATGTCTAATTCAAAAGAAGTAAGGTGTAAAGAATTCATTATATGATTAAAATTGGAGAATATAATTAACAGAATATACTGCAAGGGTATATAAACTTCGTCTCCGCTCGAAGTTAGCTTTCCTTTCTTGTTTTTATATTTTTTCATACCCTTGCAGAGGGTATTATAATTTTGTCCAAAAGTGTGCAAAGCAGTGAAGAAGACATCTCCGACCCTATAAAGTATATATATTCTTGATCATGATCACCTCCTGAGTTGATATGAGCATGTCCGTTTGTCTGTTTTTACGCAAACTATTCTCTCAGTTTTAAACCTATCGACTTCAAACTTTGCACACACCCTTCTCTCCCTTGCACGCAGTTTATAAGTCGGAACGACCGGGATCGGTCCACTATATTCTATAGGACTGCCTGTCGGGTCAAGAAGCAAGCAACTAGTTTAAATATAAAAATTAATTATTAACTGATGTATTGTTGGTCGCAAACTGACTCCTTTTCGGCCGCTCGGCTGTACAAATTCAGCATCTTAAGCTAGCGAGCATCCGCTCAGCCTATCCTGGAAGGTTGGCGTCACTCTCGTTCGTCTTCTTATTGCGCTCGCACCCTAAATTGGATTTCCCATATTGTCCGAATTTCCCAATTCATATCCCCAAAATGAATGAAGATCCCCGAATATGGCCGAAGATCCCAATTCCATATGCGGCCAAATAAAGATTTATAACTTAATACTTAATAATACTTAATAAGTTTAACTTAATACAAGTTGATTTTTATTTACTGTCATTGAAAATTATCAATGACCAAACTTTAGTGAACCCCGACGTGATCGTTAATATATTTACATATATACACATAAACAAATTACTAAAAAAAAAAACAAAACAATTTTGTAAACAGTGTTGTTCAAGCATTCAACAACATAAGAGGTTAGGTTGCATTTTTAATAGCAAATGTGCTGGGGCAAACTTTCGCAGCTGAAGTAAACATTTTTATATTCTTTAAATATTAGTATATTACATCATATAAATTTCATTTGGGGGCAACCGGGGGAAAGTACTTAAAACTAAAATATACGAACTAAAAAGACGCACATTTTTAACATAGATTTACACGAAACACAGAACAAATTATTTATATATATATCTGTTAAAATAAAGTATATACCATTATATACCATGTCCACTGCGGACAAATTAAAAGTGCATATGAGTACCATTTTGTCATGCTATTTTTAGAAAGTTCCGTTAGAAATGCCAAGCAAACCATATTGCTTGGTAAATTTTCGCTCGATTAGCTCAAAATCAATTTTTTTATTTTTGACCTATGGCAGCGACCACTGTGCATTAGGTTGAACATAACAAATAAAGGCTTAAATAATTTTCAAATAATTAAAATATTAAAATTCAAATTAAATAATACTTTCACTAATTATTAAAAGAAAAACATGTATTAACAAAATACAAGAACAAAAATAGAAATATCTATATCATAATACAGTCCACTAAAAATTATAATCGAAGAAAATTTTTAAGTAACATCAAATTTATTAAAAAAAATGTTAATCAAAAACACATCAAATTTACACCTCTTTTTGTGACCCTTTCCAGAATATTCAAGCATTGAACACTATTGTATATACAAATTCTTAAGTTAGAGTTTCAAGGGATCGGACCCATGAAATAAGAGACAAACAGCATGGTCTAAAACCGATCCCCTGCAGCCTAACACAAATATGTACATAAGTGCTACGTACATAAACATAACATAAGTGCGCTTATCGCACTTAAGAAAGGGTCGCATAGCAGGTCAGCGATGATAAGTAGTTTTAAATAGATTTAAGATTTTCATGTATCTTACTTATAAGAGAATTTTACAAAATAAAAACAATTTCCAAAAGGAAACTTACTCATTGGAGTAAGACCTATTTATTTAGGGCTCCTCTTAACAAGTGTCATGTGAACAATTTTCATACGTAGCTAATAAGTTTTTTTTTTACAATAATAAACAAATTATTTTTTTATTTATTATAAACAATGATCTGTTATTCTAGAATCTAAATTATTATAACTAAAAGTAAGGATAAATTAAGATAAAAGATATTCCATAATTTTGGATTTAATAACACCTTGGGATAGTTCAGGGGATAATAAATGGGACAATGAGTTATAATTTTTACAAATAACGCGAAATGGATCGTGTTCAGCAAAATTAGACCTAGAAATTGGTACGGCGCTCTTTTAAAGGAGGTAGGTTTAATAGTTTTAACCGGCAAAGATATGACGGGAGGCAAGTGGCAAGAAGCAAGCAACCAGTTAAAGCTTTTTAATGCAAATAGCAGTTTCTCAAGCAGTTTGGGAATCGCAGATAGCTTAGAGCCTTTCTTATGAAGCGGAATAATAAATGATTCAATCCATTTCTTATTCCAATAAGATAGTGAGAGGATAGCAAAGGATATCAGAACAGTACCTTAGAACACAGCTTGGACAGCTTAGAACATTGTCAGAACCAGAAGAGAATGAGATATCTATTGTTGAAAGAGCTTCGAACACATCCTGAATTCGAAATTTTGAAAAGAAAATGTTGTTGTTTATCTGTGGTAATTTATAAGGATAAGAAGAATTGAGGTTATATGAATCGGACGAATAAGTGGTTTGAAAAATTACGCAAAGAGTTTAGCAATACCTAGCTCAGAAAAATGTGACATATTTTTATATGATAGGGAAGGAGGAAAAAGATTTGATTTACTTTTCATATTGACAAAATAATAGAAGGAGCTTGGATCATTACGAAAGTTTACCTTACAATTCATGATATACTGCTTATAAAGTTGATCGTTGAGAATAATTAACTGGTTGCGAGCATAAAGAAAGTTTGACTGATGGCACATCGATCCTGACTTAAGAAACTTTTTTTAAGCTCTAGATTTCCTGTTCTTAAGACGAGAAAGGTGTTTATTATACCAAGGTGGTTTTGTAGACAATGATAATGGGACTTCAGGAACAAATTTGTTCAAGGCATTATGAATTATTTCGTAAAACGAATCCGTAGCTGCTTTAATTGTGTTTATAGGCGAAAGAACATTCCAATCGATTTCAGCCAATGATTCCGAAGCGCCATAAAATCAGTCTTTCTGAAGCATTTGAAACGAGGTTGAACATTAAAGCAAGCTTCATTGCGAGGCACATCAATTAACTTCGATGCTAATAGTGTAGGATGCTGAAAGTCTTCAGGAAGCGATAGCGGCGGGGACCGAATGACTGTCACAGAGGATAACACATTAAAAAAAATATGGTCTAGAAATCTGCCATGAGTGTTATGAATTGGATTAATTTGGAGCAGGGCAAGATCAGTTAAGCCATCGATAAAGTCGTTATGAAAACTGGAAAGCAGGGAATTGTCTACCTTAGACAGGATCCAGGAAATGATGGGAAGGTTGAAATCTCCTATGATTAGGATTAAATCACGGTCCTTGACCAACGAAAAAACAGACTTAATGGCATCAAGATGGTGAAAGTATACAATATCTTCAGCCATGGGAGGAATGTAGGAACAGGTCAGGAAAATTTGAGACGAGCCAGTTAAAATTTTCACCACAATGAACTCAATTCCGAACTCATTCGGGAAAGGAATAAGTTCAGCAGGGTACTCAGTACTAACAGCAATGAGGACCCCACCTGCAAAAGTTGGACGATCCAATCGAAACACTATGAATTTGGAAACAAGAATTTCATAATCAGAGACAGAGGAGTTAAGCCAAGTTTCAGTAAGCACGATAGCATCAAAATCAAAAGAAGCACTCTTTGTAAAGAATTTTCTTAGCTTACCCAGAATACTTCCAACGTTTTGATAGCAGTAGGCAAATACTATGTTTTTCAGTTTTTTGAAGCATTTTCTGCAGGGCTAGGATTCTGAGCGTCTTTTGCTAGGAATTCATGAATGATACTGTGCTCAGGCCAAGCTACAGGATCAAGTGCTTTTTCAAGGTAGGAATCAGGTAGGACTATTTAATAAAAAGTTAAACTTAAAAACAGCTATTACATTAGGTTCTACCTTAAGATGGTTTAACAGGTGACTCCGGACATCATCAACAGTAGCATCCGGTATAAGCCGAGAGACCAATATGGCCTTACGAGGAGCAACCGCCCTCAGCGTAAGTCCAGAAGATCCAACTTCAGGCGCCACACCACTCAGAGGCCTTGGAGACATCACAGCTAGAGCAGAGGGTAGGTTGTCCAACGATGTCCAACGATGGAGGCTCCAATATGAGAGGTGGCTCGAGATTTGTACTTGGTACGCTGATCGCTTCTTGCAAGGGATAAATATTTGATTGCCCTGAAGGAAGGCTCATCAAGTCCCTTGGTACTGGAACAGCATAAGTAGGTAGACAAGTAGGCGACGGTAAAATGTTTGGTGTTGAAAATTCGTCGACTTGTACAGCATGGGATGTAGGGGTATTCAGTAATTTAGCAGTCAGCAGGTTGTTGGTCGGAATTTTTCGTCTGGGGGATTCGCTTAACAACTTTAGCCCAAGGAATTGAGTTTCAAGAGCGAGGAATTGCTCATTAAGGGCCGAGAATTGCTTGCGGACATCTAGGAAACCATTTCTCGTCTGTTTCATAAAAGTCCGCATCTCTGACTCAATTTCTCTACAAGCGATGCAAGACCATGTCAGGCCAATTTTCTTGTTGATAAGGTCACTTATCCGTCCATTGTGTTCTCCTCCAGCACATTTAATATGTAAGCAGTTATTGCAGAGCCAACAAGACAGGTATGAGTCACCCGTGATGGTTCCACCAAATTCACATTTTTTTGCTGTGCAAGTAAGACTCATTTTTGGCTTCTTTTTGACGGAATGCAGACCACTGTAATAGCGTGTAAAGAATTTTGGCTCTCTGAAGCACTCTGTAGCCGAGAGTGGACGATCAGATCGGATGTAAGAGATGACGTTACAAAAGAGATGTGCAACGAAGGTTCGGCGTCGTGAAGAACAACAAACTCCACAGTAACTATGAATGTAACGGGTTACGTCCGGAGAGTACAGCTCGGAGAGACTTATGTTGGAGAATATAGTTAAAGCGCAACAGAGATAACTTTAACCGATTAAATGTATAAATTGGAAATAAATAGTTCCATGAACTTAATAAGTCGAATTTATTTTTAGGGATTAATTGTTATATTTCAACTTGTCGCAGAAGGAGAAAGCTTGAGTTCAAGATCGAAAATAATTGCAAACTGGCAAGAGCGATCGAAGAAACACGTCCGGGTACGGCAAGTGAATATACAGAACTTTGCTATCAATATTTCCTGGAACTCAGGTGGGACGCTGACATAAAGTTCTTCCTCGATGTCCCCATTTAAATAGGCGCTGTTAAAATCGAATTGGTGAACATCCAATCCGAGTTCCGTGGCTAAAGCTATTAATGTCCTTATTGAGCTCATTCGGGATACTGGAGAAAAGGTCTCGTCGTAATCAATACCTTCGCGTTGTGTAAATCCTTTTGCGACCAATCGAGCTTTTCGACAATTTATCTTTCCGTCGGGCGAATATTTTGTTCGTAGCACCCACTTCGTTTCGATAACCTTATGGTTTTTCTGACGATCGACAACCTTCCATGTATTGTTCTTTTTCAATGACTTTTACTCGTTTATCAATGCCTCCTTCCATTCGATGGCATTCGTGCCTTTAAGAGCTCGCAGTTAGCTCCTTTGAGTTCATTGCAAGTGAGGTGGCTTCAAAGAATATGTCTTCTTGATCGGACTCGGGCTGCTGGTTTGATGTGTCGATTCGGTCTGCAATTATTTGATTGTACATTAACTTGGGCCTTCCTGGTTTGCCTGTTAATATCTTCTTTGGTCTTCCGCGTCCACGTTTCATCAATATTTCCGGTTCTGGTTGTTCATCATCTGGTTCAGGGTCCTCTGGCTCGGGATCTTCTGTTTGGCTCCCGTCGTTGTCATCTGGGTCCTCATTTTCTGGTCGATCAACTGCTACTGGTTCAATGTCGATATTGATTGGGAATTCCATAAAATCCTCGTACTTATAGTCCTGCCCAAATAAGTGTGTAAAAACGACATCTCGGCTTTTAATTAAAGTTTTGGTTTCTACATCATACAGCCTATAAGCTTTGGCATCGCAGCAGTATCCAACGAAAACACATTTCCTGGATTTTGAGCTGAACTTACTTTTCGATCTTCGTTCGTTCTTTCCTCTGTTGCCAATAAGACGCCTTCGCCTTTACCTTTACGTGATGTATATATTTAAACTCACTATTTGTTCACTATCCTTCTTTGAACTATTCTCTTGCGCAGTGGAAGAGTGCTGCGCCCATAACCTGTTGTAGTTTAGGCTGAGCAATAGTTATGTTTATTTGTAATAATGAAGGTGTTGTAGAACAAGGTTGTCGACGATAGTGGTGACAGAAACAGAAAAAGAGGCCTTAGAGGAGATACTTATAAAAATAACAAAGCTCCCTATTAAACATAAACATAAACATAAACATTAAACGCCGTGCTGCTGCTTGACCCGACAATCATCATAAACTTAATGATGGTATACAATTTAATATACCCTTCTTATTTAATAATCTACGACTACCTAAACGCTCATATGAAACATTAGCTAAACAAAATAATCCAGAAGAACATAATCCATGAGCAATTATTAATGTATGAGAACCAGATAATCTAATCTAACCAATTTCTCTACAAGCGATGCAAGACCATGTCAGGCCAATTTTCTTGTTGATAAGGTCACTTATCCGTCCATTGTGTCCTCCTCCAGCACATTTAATATGTGAGCAGTTGTTGCAGAGCCAACAAGACAGGTATGAGTCTCCCGTGATGGATCCACCAAATCCACTTTTTTTTTGCTGTGCAAATAAGACTAATTTTTGACGGATTGCAGACCAATGTTGTAGAATAAGAATAAAGAATTTAGGCTCTCTGAAGCACTTTGTAGCCGAGAGTGGACGATCAGATCGGATGTAAGAGGCGACGTTACAAAAGAGATGTGCAACGAAGGCTTGGCGTCGTGAAGAACAACAAACTCCACAGTAACTATGATGTAACGGGTTACGTCCAAAGAGTACAGCTCGGAGAGACTTATGTTGGAGAATATAGTTAAAGCGCAACAGAGATAACTTTAAACGACTAAATGTAGAAATAGGAAATTAATAGTTCAATGAACTTATTAAGTCGAATTTAGTTTTAGAGATTAATCGTTATATTTCCACTTGTCGCGGAAGGGATCGACAAGAGGGATCGAAGAAACACGTCCGGGTACGCCAAGTGAATATACAGAATTATTGATTTTTAAATATTATTAAAATAAATAAATATATTAAATATTATATAAATTATTATTACTATAATATATAATATACATATTATACATACATACAGACATAAACATAAACGTTAGTTTGCAAGCACACATACATATTTACGATCCACAACGCAAGTGCATTTGCCCGCGCATAGACTTCATACAAACATACGTTCCACAACGCAACTGCATTCGCTCGCACAAAGCTTCATATATATATACATTCCACAATTCCGCTACGGTTCTGAGCGCACAGTGGGACAGATCGTGTTCGCCGCGAGCAAATAAATTTTACTTCGGGTTGTTCGGAATTAATTATAATTAATCATGAACTCCAGCGGCGCCGTCACAGGAGCACCCACTCCAATCCGTAGTGCTGTTTTAAAGTGCAAGCCCCAGGGTATTCTTCAGGACTTACAGAGGATCCAAGGAGCTCATCAGCATGTTTCTAAGGTGGATGCAGGCTGACCCAGGGTTAGGTCAAAGTTTTCAAGTGCTGCCTCCTTTGCCGCTCCCTACGTTCAGCGGTGGATACTCGGAATGGGCTGAATTTTACTCGATCTTCTCTACAATCGTCGGCAGCAATCCTCGTATTAGTAAGGTGGAAAAGTTGCAAAGGTTGCGATCTTGCCTTCGGGAGTCCGCTTTCGAAGCAGTTTGTTCCTTGGAAGTCTCCGACGAGAACTATGATGTTGCGCTGAATTTATTGGAGAAATGATTTAATAACCATCGCTTAATATTTCAGGCCCACGTGAACGAGATTCTGGGCCTCAGTCTGAAGGAAAGTGGCTCAATAGCAGCTCTTCGAGGTCTTTCGGACAAATTCAATGCCCATATGCGAGCCTTACAGAATTTGGGTACTTCAGTTCAGATCGCCAGCTGCATCATCGTCCAAGTTCTGCTTCAAAGGTTGGACCCAGCTACCCAGGCCAAGTGGGAGGAGAGTCAAAACTCCTCAGGTTCAGACGCCATCCCTACTTGGGAGTCGATGGCCGAATTTTTGGAGCAGCGGTGTAGGACGCTGGAAGCTATGTACGTGGCCATGGCTGCATACGCCCCGGGCGCTCATGTGGGTAGGCGTCGAGGTGCAAATAATAGTAGATCATCCTTTATTGTTACTAATTCGCTTCCCGCTACCTGTGCGCTATGCGGGGGATGGTCCCATATAATGTCTGCATGCCCCCGATTTTTATCAATGCCCCCTGAGATTCGCCTTGGTGAGGCCAGGCGACTCGGTCTTTGTCGGAAGTGCCTGCAAACGGGCCATCACATGCGTGAGTGCCTCGCTGCTAATTGTCACAGTTGTAGAAGGAGGCATCACAGCCTGCTGCATTTTCTGGAGCCGCAGGCATCTAGCGTCCAATCTTTGGTTAGTCCTCCCACGTCACCCATAGCCGAGGTCGCCGAGCCTGTAGCCTCTTCGCCGTCTACTGCTAATGTACTGGTTGCTGGTTGCTCGACAGAGGGATTCTCTGTTGATGTTCTCCTGCGGTCCCACTGCTCCGAATACTCGGCCCTGGTTAACACCGTCATCGCCGCCAATACCACGGACCTGCAGCCTAGCTTCAGTTTGGATGTGTTCAGTTGGAATATTCCTGGCAATCTTTCTTTGCCTGATCCTGAATTTTTCCGCCCACAGCGCATCGACCTTCTTATCGGAGCCAGTCTGTTTTATGAGCTGTTGTGTGTTGGGCAAATTAAGCTCTCAGCCGGCCTGCCATTGCTGCAGAAAACACGACTTGGATGGGTCGTGTGTGGAGGCGGTTCACATGTCCAGAGAAGATCACTCGTTTCCACTGCCCACAAGGATGTTTCGGAGAGCGCAACAATGCTGGATGATCAGGTGGATTCTCTCAGGTGGAGGCGGTTCACATGTCCAGAGAAGATCACTCGTTTCCACTGCCCACAAGGATGTTTCGGAGAGCGCAACAATGCTGGATGATCAGGTGGATTCTCTGCTCCGCCGGTTTTGGGAAATGGAAGACTGCTCCGAGCCTATTGTGAAGCGGACGAAGGAGGAGCATGATTGCGATGCGCATTTCGTGCAACATGTTGCTCGGCTGAATTCCGGCGCTAATGCAGTGAGGCTTCCGTTAAAATGCGGTTCTAAGTTGCTGGGAGAATCTTACCCCCAAGCCGTTCGACGATTTCTTTCCCTCGAAAAGAAGCTCTGTCGCCGTCCTCAATTGAAGGAGCAATATGCTGCCTTCATAAAGGAGTATTTGGAGTTGGGTCACATGTCTCCAGTCCCCGCTGATGCGAGCGTCACTGGCCAATACTTTCTGCCACATCCTTGTGTCTTAAAGGACTACAGTTCAACAACCCAGCTCAGGGTTGTTTTGTGATGGTTCTGATGTCATCGCTTCTGGATATTACGAGTTACTGCAAAGTTACTGCATATTCTGTTAAGGTTCCGATGCCATCGGGTGGCCATTACTGGAGATATTTGCAAAATGTATCGTTGCGTCAGGGTTTTTCCTGAGGACAGCTATCTTCAGTGTATTCTTTGGCGGGATTCAACCCAGGATGAGTTAGAGGTTTTTAAGCTGGAAACGGTCGCCTATGGAACGAAGCCTGCCTCATTTTTAGCAGTTCGGACAATGCATCAGTTGGCAGATGATGAGCAAATAATGTTTCCAAAGGGGGCTGAAATTTTGCGTCGCGACTTTTATGTGGATGATCTGCTTTCCGGAGGCGACTCAATAGATGAAGCTATTATCATAATGCAGCAAACATCCGCGATCCTTGCCAAAGGCCATTTTCGGTTAAGGAAGTGGTGCTCCAATGTTGCTGACGTGCTGGATAAGGTGCTTGAAGAAGATCGGGAGTCTTTCCTAAAGTTTGATGATGGTAGCAACTTCACAAAGACACTGGGTCTTGCTTGGGATCCTGCAACTGACCGCTTGCTATTTTCTTTTGAAGGGATTCAGTCAATCTCAAAGCCCACTAGGCGCATTGGGCTTTCTTCAGTCGCTCGGCTTTATGACCCCTTAGGCCTTGTTGGTCCTGTAATTTCAAAGGCAAAGATCTTTCTCCAGAAACTGTGCCGTGAGAAGTTGTCCTGGGATGAAAGTCTTCCTCAAGCTCTTCACTGCGACTGGAATATGATTTGTAGCAGCTTTGTTAGTACGCAGCGCGCCGAATTCCCTAGATGGGTGCTAACATCGAAATCCGAGGTGGAGGCCCATGGATTCTGTGATGCCAGCGATGAGGCGTATGGGGCATGCGTTTATGTCGTGTCCAAGGGCGCAGGATCTGCAAGCTATTTACTCTGTTCAAAGTCCCGAGTTGCGCCGTTAAAGACTGTTACGGTGCCTAAGCTGGAGTTATCGGGAGCCGAGTTGTTGGCTCGACTTATGTCGGAAGTAGAGCAGTTGAAGGTCTACGTTGGAAAGTATTTTTGCTGGTGCGATTCGGCTGTGGCTCTGTCTTGGATTCGAGAAGAACCGTCTCGGTTTAATGTTTTCGTCGCCAATCGAGTTTCGACCATTCAAAAGCTAACTAGAGAAATGGAGTGGCGGTATGTTCCCACTTCTTTGAACCCAGCAGATATCCTGTCGCGTGGTGCTCTTCCCAATGAATTGGTTGAGAATAAGCTGTGGTCTCATGGTCCTCCGTTTTTCATTGGATCCCAAGAGGCGTGGCCAACCGCGGTCCCATCTGAGAGATCAACCCTGGAGTTACGTGCAAGGGTCCTGCTCATTCAGTCTCCGTACGTGGATATAACAGCGGTTTCTAAGTACGCTAATTCGTTTCCAGCACTGCAGAGGGTATTCGCGTACGTATACAAGTTTTCTCAACGAATTCACCACAACGGTGTTACGGCTAGCGATATAAAATCTGGAACACAGCTGTTATTGCGGCTAGTGCAGCGTGTGCATTTTTGGAAGGACATAAAGGCTCTTCAAAATGGAAAAGACATAGCGGTATCCAGTGCCCTTGCCTCATCCTCTCCCTTCTTGGACAAATTTGGACTGTTGCGCGTAGACGGTCGGCTAAAAAATTCGTCGTTGGATTTTGATAGTCAGCATCCAATTATACTTCCAAGAAGCCATCCAGGCCACGCAGGCTATAATTGTTGATTTCTATGAGCAAAATTTACAAACGGGACCTCGCTCACTGTTGGCAATTATTAGGTCCCAATATTGGCCAATTGGGGGGAGAAAAACCGTGACGAAGGCAATACACAAATGCATCCGATGCTTCCGGACTAAGCCTCGGCTGTTGGAGCACATTATGGCTGATCTCCCGGAGCAAAGAGTTAGCGGCTCCCAGGTCTTCGGAGTCACTGGTGTGGATTTTTGTGGGCCTTTCTATTATAAGCCGGAAGTCCGGAATTAGGCTCCAGTAAAATGTTACGTCAGTGTTTTCATTTGTTTTGCTACCAAAGCCGTCCACCTTATAAGGGATCTGTCCACCATTTCTTTTCTGCTTTGAAGCGGTTTATATGCACCCACCGAAGCCCTCAACATATTTGGTCTGACAACGCAACCAACTTCGTCGGAGCCAAAAACGAGCTGAATGAGCTGCCCCGATTATTTCTAAGCGATGAGCATCAACGGGAACTGCTGGAGTTTTGCTCTATGGAGTCCATCGAATGGCATTTTATTCCTCTTCGATCTCCGCATTTCGGTGGGCTGTGGGAAGCGGCTGTTAAAACCGCCAAGCACCAATTTTTTCGAGCTGTCGGATCTGCAGCTCTTGGATTCGAGGAGCTGCGAACGCTGCTGTCCCATATTGGGGCTGTCATAAATTCACGACCCTTATTATTTCTTTCAGAAAATCCCAGGGACCGTAATTGTTATAATTTTTAAAATAAAAATTAAAAAATAAAAATTATTTCTTGATTTTTATGACAAAAATTTAAATATAAATCTTATTTTCAATTTTTATAATAATAATTAAGAATAAGAATTATTTTTCAATTTTTATTAAAAAAAAAAAAATAAAATTATGATTCAATTTTTATTAAAAAAATTGAAAATAAGTGTTATGATTCAATTTTTATTAAAAAAATTGAAAATAAAAATTGAATGCGAATAACTTCTGAACCGAGTGGACTATTAAAAAACCGCTTACATATTTATGATCTGTGGCGCAGTACCTTTCAAATGATGTATCCTCAAAGGACATAATCAAGGATTCTTCAATTAATCAATGTATTTAGTTATATTTCTAGTGTGGGTCAACCATGTAAAAGTGCACATCAGGTTAACACTGCTATTTTAAGTATGAAATGCTTTGGTTAGCATCAAATTGTCGTTGATTTTTTCTTCATTTCATTTGGGTGCTGATCGCGATGGGACGAAAAACAGATTTAATTGTCCGCGAGTTTTTTAATTTTTCATTAGACGATAATGTGTCTAAATGTAAAATTTGTGGTCGTACCTATAAAGGGCACTACTTAACGGATTTGAGAAGACATTTGCAGGAGGTGCATCCAGATAATTATAAACGTGAACTGGAAGAAAAAAATCCAAACGAGCCTCAAGCAAAGAAGAAAAAATTTTCCATTGCTCTTTCTTCTTTTGAAGTAAAAGAAGCGTGTGTGCAACTTGTGACCGAGGAGAAGGTTCCCTTTGCTTTGCTGGATTCGGCTCCTTTTAAGAAGTTGACGGAACAAATTTTTTGTGGCTTGGACATGAGCCCCATAACATCTCGCAACGTTATGAATCATGTAAGCGAAAAATACCACAACATAAAGGAGACTCTTTCGAAGTTATTGAAGGATAGAGTACTTTCGCTTAAAATTGACATTGCTTCGAGGCATAACAGGGGTATATTGGGAATCAATGTCCAATACAATCGAGACCACCGCATTGAAGTAAAAACGCTTGGAGTGATTGAGCTGCATAAAAGGCATACGGGACTGAATTTAAGCATGGAAATTGAAAATGTGCTGAGCGAGTTTTAATAAGAAAGGAGCAAGTCTACACTGTCACTTCAGACAATGGCAAGAATGTCATTAAAGCGATCGATTTCATGAACAAAGAATTGAATTCTGAATTTTGTGACGAGTTTGACGATGACGACCTTATGAAAGATATTCGCGTTCACTCTATACATTCGATTAGATGTGCCGCCCATTCCATGCAATTAGCTGTTTATGACCTGCTAAAAGAGAGGAGTCGGAGATTCCTTGTCGATAGCGCACGATCCATAATAAAAACATTGCGAACTCCGACTTATAGGTAAACAAATTAAATGCATAACATTACACTTAAAAATTACAATACTATTTTAAAATTATGTTTAGGCTCGCCATTTCTTCACAAGGGCTACCCCAACCTCTACTGGATGTGCCAACAAGGTGGAACTCCACGTACACTATGTTGAAAAACCTATGCGTATTCAAGGAGTTTTCAGAAGAAAATCTAAGTGAAACCTTGCAGTTAACGGAATCAAATTGGGAGGAAATTAACTTGCTGTTGGCGGCACTAGAACCGATTTTTATAGCCACTCAAAAATTGCAAAGCGAACAATTATATTTCGGCGCTTTTTATAAGCTTTGGCTTGAAACGAAGTTATCCATTAAGTCTATGGAGAGCACACACTCTAAGAACCTCGTCGAACACTTAGAGAACCGAGAAAAAAATCTTACCGAAAATGAAATTGTTCTATCCGCAATTTATTTGGATCCACGGATTCGACGTGTTTTAATTAAAAATCCAATTCAGTTGGTATGTGCTAAAAATCATTTAGCGGCATTAATGCGAAAAATACTAGCCCTAAATAAAAAGGTAATCGCGTATTGTAAAAGTAATGCAATAATTATTCTAAAATAATTTATATTTATTTTTAGGAAAGCATAGTAAAAAAAGAACCCGAAGTTTCATCTATAAGCCAAAGCCCGTCGTTAAGTGAGATTGATGGAGGATCCCAGAGTTCTCTACTGAAGGATTTCCTTAGCTCCATTGAGGTGAACTCGGAAAATGAGGAATCCGATGACGACGATGATCCTGAGTTAAAGTTGGCTATGACAGAGATCCACACATACTCTCCTAAGCAAATTGGACTGCAGGAGAATATAATGGAATACTGGGAAGGCAAAAAGTTTACTTATCCTCGGCTCTACCAACTAGCAAAAGTGTTGCATAGTGTGCCCGCTACCCAGGTTTCGGTAGAAAGAGCATTTTCTGCACTTAAATTAGTACTTTCGGATTTACGGTGCAACTTATCATCGGAGTCCATAAAGAAACTGTTGTTTTTAAAACTAAATAAATAGAAAATTAAAAAATATACAACAAATTTCAATATAATCGAAAGAATCTTAAGAAACTCGGTGTGTACTTGAAAATGGGTGGGTACAGAGTTGAAAATTTCTAGTAGAAATATAACTAAATAAATTGAATAATTGAAGAATCCTTGATTATGTCCTTTGAGGACGTTCGATACATCATTTGAAAGGTACTGCGCCACAGATCATAAATATGTAAGTGGTTTTTTAATAGTCCACTCGGTTCAGAAGTTATTCGCATTCAATTTTTATTTTCAATTTTTTTAATAAAAATTGAATCATAACACTTATTTTCAATTTTTTTAATAAAAATTGAATCATAATTTTTATTTTTTTTTTTTAATAAAAATTGAAAAATAATTCTTATTCTTAATTATTATTATAAAAATTGAAAATAAGAGTTATATTTCAATTTAAGCAATAGAAATTGAAATAAAAGTTTATTGCGTTTCTGGATTCACCTTTAAAAAATGGTATATGTGTCCTTTTCCCACTCCCCACAAAGGCTTTTTTGTCGTTCAATTTTTTTGAACTCATAAGTCTTATTTGCAGTCCCTGGAAAATCCTGCAGACCTTGATGATCAGTCAGCTTTATTGAGCCCGATGTCACAAAGCTGAACTTCAACCGGTTGGACAGCTCGTAATCGTAATCGTAATCGA
Source organism: Drosophila parabipectinata (assembly GCA_018153455.1). Lineage (NCBI taxonomy): Eukaryota > Metazoa > Arthropoda > Insecta > Diptera > Drosophilidae > Drosophila > Drosophila parabipectinata. The sequence goes on from JAECYA010000082.1 coordinate 691,019, forward strand.
ACTACCGAACTGAGCGGACGTGCTTTGTCCGAGCTCCGGGAAAACTTCACTTCGCTTATATTTTCGCCAATATAAGCGAAAAGACACTGAAATACAATTTATTAAAAGCGACAGACAAGCTTTTTTTTTATAACAGTTGTAATGTGCTAAACCAAAACTAGTGCATGGTTGAAAAAAAAAATACGTACCACGCAATGAGCTCATTGAGCAACGACCAAAAGAACGAGCGTAGAAGTTCAGTGAACCAAAAAAACGGCTTCTACTCTTACTTTTCAACCCGCGATACCGAAGTGGAAAAATCGGCGCTTAAAAGCAACCCGGCTTTACTGACCGCTGAAACCCAAAGGGCACGGTCTTGCTCACCCGCTCTGCTCACTCCGACTCCCGCGTCATGGAGTTCGCAGTGTAAAACCCCCTCCAATATCGGAAACAAATTTCGCACCAACAACAAGCAGCGCTACAACTTCTGCAACAACAGCGAAAACCCCTGCAACTCAAAGTACCACGACGTCAACGACTACAGCGAGTACAAAAACAACAACCTCGGAAAGTGCCAAAGCGGCAACGGCCACACAGACTGGAATGGATCGCTACATCCAAATTAAGCGCAAGCTTAGCCCGCAGAGTAATCCGGCAGGCAACAAAACAAAAATTAACCGTGTCCTGAATAACGATAATGAACCAGACAGATCCACTAATAACAGATTTGCCCTACTGGCGGAGGCTGAGGAAAACCAACCAGCCCAAGACACCGCAAAAAAACCCAAGCCCCCACCAATCTATATTAGGGAAAAAGCTCGAGTGCCCTGGTCAACAAAATTGCGTCGTTGATCGGGAACGGTGACAACTTTCATGTTGTTCCGCTTATCAAAGGGAACATCCATGAAACAAAGGTGCAAACCAAGACTGAAGAGCACTTCCGAATCGTGTCCAAATATCTGGACACTGTACAGAAAAACTATTACTCGTACCAGCTGAAAAGCAGTAAGGGCCTAAAAGTGGTAGTAAAGGGAATAGAACCTGATGTTACCGCCGAGGAAATAAAAACCACCCTTAAAGAAAAGGGCTTCGCCGCCAAGAATGTTATTAACATTCTAAATAAAGATAAAAAGTCACAACCCCTCTTCAAGGTCGAGCTCGAGCCTGAAAGCAGGTCGCTGAAAAAGAACGAAGTCCACCCAATCTACAACCTGCAATATCTTTTGCATCGGAAAATCACTGTTGAAGAGCCACATAAACGTAACGGTCCAGTGCAATGCACTAATTGTCAAGAGTATGGACACACAAGGTCTTACTGCACACTTCGGGCTGTCTGTGTAGTCTGCGGGGACGCCCACAAGTCCGCTTGCTGCACTACAAACAAGGACAGTACCGTGAAGAAATGTGGAAACTGCGGAGGCAGCCATACGGCAAACTATAGAGGATGTATTGTGTATAAGGAGTTAAAGAGTCGCATGCGGCAAGCGACCGCAACGCGCAACCAAAATCCACAGAATGCGTACGTTTCGTCAAAAACCACGCCAGACGTCTTCTTCGCCAAAGCTGCGAGATCCTCATTCGGTCCACTAAACACCACCAACGGCTTCTCCTATGCCGATGCTGTACGATCTGGAAGGGAAATTCCAATTCAGCCTAACTCTCAAAGCGCTCAACAGGCCCCAGAACAGCCACACAGCAAAACGGAAACTATGATGCTTACCCTCCAACAAAGTATGATGGAGCTTATGTCATTCATGAAAACGACCATGCAAACGCTTGTTCAAAACCAGAACATAGTGATACAGCTGCTCGTAGCACAACAGTCCAAATAATCTATGCAGGCGCTACGAATATCAATGTGGAACGCCAATGGTGTCTCACGGCATAAACAAGAATTGTCACAATTCTTCATATTGACGTTATGCTACTGGTGGAAACGCACCTTACAAGCAAATACAACTTTCATATAAGAGGCTACACAATCTACCGCACAGATCATCCAGATGGGAAAGCCCACGGCGGAACTGGAGTTCTAATCAGAGAACGAATTAAACACCATTTTCACAAAAGGTTTGCAACAAACTTCTTGCAGGCCACATCGATACAAATTCAGTCAAGCAACGGAATCCTTTCAATTGCTGCCGTTTACTGCCCTCCTCGCTTCTCAATCTCGGAAGGACAATTTATGGACTTCTACAATTCTCTTGGGGATCGATTTATAGCCGCAGGAGACTACAACGCCAAACATACGCACTGGGGATCACGTCTAGTGACTCCCAAAGGAAGACAATTGTACAATGCAATTATAAATGTGAAAAATAAACTGGACTACGTTTCCCCTGGAAGTCCCACATACTGGCCAACAGACTCACGAAAGCTCCCAGACCTTATTGATTTTGCAGTGACAAAAAACATACCTCGCAATCTAATAAGTGCCAAAGCAGTCTCGGACTTATCATCAGACCACTCGCCTGTGCTTCTAACGCTTCTTCAAAGCCCAGAAATAACCGAACACCCCTTCAGTCTGACGACGACAAAAACAAACTGGCTAAAATACAAAAAGTACGTGAGTGCCCACATAGAACTCGCCCCGGATTTTAACATGGAATCGGACATCGACTACACTACGAGCGCCCTGGAAGAAGTACTCGTTGCGGCAGCTAAAATCTCTACTACTCATAGGAAAGAAGTAGACCGAAACAAACACTTCAAATCTAATCAGCAAATCGAACAGCTCGTGCGAGAAAAGAGGCGCACGCGTCGTGATTGGCAAAACAGCAGATCACCAGCTTCAAAACAACGCCTTAAGGAAGCAACCCGATCACTCGACCAGGCTCTTCACCAACAGGAAGAAAATGCACAGCTGAGGTACATCCAGAATCTCTCGCCAACAAGCACAAAGTACCCCCTGTGGAGGGCCCACCCAAATCTTAGTGCCCCAATTGAAACGACCACCCCGATAAGAAACTCTTCGGGATGCTGGGCTCGCAGCAACGAAGACCGAGCTGAAACATTCGCCACACATCTCCAAAGTGTCTTCCAGCCAAACTCAGCCTCAAATTCATTCCTCCTGCCAGTAATTCAGCCAGAGTCCTCCCCTCAGCCAGCCGCACCTCCATTCCGGCCGAACGAAATCGAAAAAGTCATAAGAGGGCTAAAACCAAAAAAGGCTCCCGGTGGTGACCTATTGACCCCAAAGATGCTGATCGAACTTCCAAAATGCGCTATAGAGGTCGTCTGCAAACTATTTAATGGAATCATTAATCTTGGCTATTTCCCAAAAAAGTGGAAGAAATCCATTATTATAATGATACCGAAGCCTGGAAAAGACCACACAATTCCGTCATCATACAGACCAATAAGCCTTCTATCTTGTTTGTCTAAACTGTTTGAAAAATGCTTGTTAACTCGCATAATACCACATCTGGAAGCTTGTAATATCATCCCGGCACACCAATTTGGCTTTCGAAGAAACCATGGAACCATCGAACAAGTGAACAGATTAACATCCGAAATACGCTCAGCCTTCGAACAACGAGAATACTGCAGCGCCATTTTCCTCGACGTATCTCAAGCTTTCGACCGAGTTTGGCTCATCGGACTCATGCACAAAATTAAAACGTATTTGCCAACATACACCCACAAGCTACTGGAATCATACCTCTTCAATAGGGTATTCTCAGTGAGATGCAACGCAGCTACTTCGGGCGACTACACCATCGAAGCTGGAGTTCCACAGGGAAGCGCACTTGGGCCGTGTCTATATGTTTTGTATACTGCGGATATTCCTACGAGCGCACAACTAACAACGTCAACGTTCGCCGATGATACCGCTATTCTTAGTCGCTCCAGATGCCCAACGCAGGCAACAACCCAACTGGCTAATCATCTCACAATAGTGGAAAGGTGGCTGTCCGACTGGCGCATTAAAATAAACGAACAAAAGTGTAAACATATAATGTTTACTCTTAATAGACAAACATGCCCTCCGCTTTTACTAAACGGTATGCAGATCCCTCAAGCTAACGACGTAACGTACCTTGGCGTCCACCTTGATAGACGACTTACCTGGCGTAAGCACATCGAATGCAAAAAGATGCATCTAAAACTGAAAGCCAGCAGCCTCCACTGGATCATAAACTCACGATCGCCACTGTGCCTGGACTACAAGTTACTACTGTACAATTCAGTCCTAAAGCCAATCTGGACGTATGGCTCCCAGCTGTGGGGGAACGCGAGCAGCAGCAACATAGACATCATACAGCGCGCACAATTAAAAATCCTGAGAACTATCACAGGGGCACCTTGGTATGTTCGCAACGAAAACATCCACCGGGATCTGGGCATCCTCGCAGTGAAAGACGAAATCCAGAAGCAAAAAGAGTCATACAAAGAAAAACTGTCTTCGCACCCAAATTTTCTCGCTCGGGGATTGACTCGGGTTTCTAGCGTATCCCGCCTTAGACGCAACGACCTCCCAACCCAGCAATCGATTTTTAGGGCCGTCTAACTCCGTATCAGTTAATATGACTGTTAGTTAAGTTAAAAATATAAGATTTGATACACCTCTTGTTAGTCTCGCAAAGAGAAGATTCAAGAAATAAAAGCAACGTTAAAAAAAAAAAAAAAAAAAAAAAAAAACCGGTTGGACAGCTGGCAGCGTGTGTCTTTCCTGCAGCAGTCTTTCTGGTCCCGATGGAAGCCTTCTCCAGAACCGCTCCAAAAGGCGTGCCGCCGGTCCTGCCTTGGCCTCGAACGATGTGGTGCTAGTAAAGGACGAGAACCAACTTCCGATGAAATGGCCGCTTCCCAGAATAATGGAGTTAATCCCTGGTCGAGATGGAAACGGCGGTGATAAAAACCTCATCTGGAGTCACCAAGCGAGCAGTGTCTAAGCTGTGCCTGTTGCCCCTTAAGGGTGAAGTTGGAGTAGAAGCCCCAACTGGGTGGAGAATGTTAGGTATATCCTATAGCTTGCAAAATAAAACGCCATGCCAAATTTTATAAGGATCGGCCGACTATATCTTATAGCTGCCATATAACTGGACGATCGGATATGATCCAACTTCCGTGTTTTTGAAGATAGAAAGCTGGATCTTAGTACAGAGTATATTTTTGCTTAGTTAATCCGACCTACCAAATTTCATAACGATTGGTCGACTTTATCTTATAGCTACCATGTAACTGAACGATCGGAAATGGTTTTTGGTAGAAATACCAACTTTGGTATTTTTGAAGATAGAAGCTATATTCTATTGTAAATAATTGGTTTTGTTATGATATTCTCATATTATAATAACTGTTTAACGCCAACTAAATTTTTAACTGCAAGCGTATATCCATTTCGGTTCCGCCCGAAGTTAGCTTTCCTTAGTTAAAAGACTCTTCGATAAGTTTAATGGGAGAAGATTACGGGAGCACCATGATAAAACTCTGGATATATCCTCCTTTAACAAGTAACTGTCACTAATTAATGGAATTAATGGCCTTATAGATTTAAGGTCTTCCGCATACTTCAAGAAGTAAGCATGAGGAAAGCATGAAGAGATGTCATTAATAAAGATATTAAATAGGAAAGGTCCTAGAGAGCTGCCTTGTGAAAGACCAAAGAAAGTGACAAATGGATAGCGTCTCCAATAGAAACGTGGCAAGGTCGGTCTGCCAGATAAGACTCGAACTAACTAAATAGGCAGAAATGAATACCTAATTTATATAATTTGGCCTGAAGTGCAGCATGACACACTTTGTCGAAGGTTTTTGAGAAGTCAGTGTAAAGGGCATAAACCTGAAATCGGTTTTTAAAAAGCTTCAAATCAGTGCTTAGAGAAGACCGCTAAATTAGTTGTAGTGGATCTCCCAAGCAAAAAACCATGCTGGTTGGGGGATATAAAATTACGTGCCAGAAAAGTCAATTTTTTAGTTTCTATCCGCTTCAGTATCTTAGCGACGTTGCAAATTTTGGCTATATGTCGGTAGTTGCTAACATCACACCTACTGCCACCTTTGTGAATAAGCGTTATAGAAGTAATCTTCCACCGGTAGGGGAATCTACCAGAAGAGAGTGACAGGGAGAACAGCAGTTGAAGTGGAGCAGAAAGGGAAGCGAAACTCTTCTTAAGAAAGAATGGGGAGATACCATCTACATAAGGTGTGAGCGACTCGATCAAATGTCCTATGGCTTCAACTAGGTCACAGTCCAAAACGTCCGTGTTACTCATATTGAGAAAAGGCTCAATGCTAAGAAGAGTTTCATTATCACTCCAAGGAACCTTCGGCTCCAAGTTAGAGGCAAAGTATTTTGCAAAAAGTTCAGAAACGCGCTGATCCGAGTCGGCTACTAAATTACCATAACATATGGAAAAGACAACCAAGCATTTAGTATAAAAATCACCAATTTAGACATCCTAAAAGAGGGAAACTCAATCAAAAACTGAAATAGAGGCATTAATAAGTGACAAGTTAGGATCATTCAGATGATAATATGGAATGGGTGATGAGTTTGAAAGAGGTTAAACTCAAAATGAATTACTAACGGCTTATGGTGCATATCACATGGACTTAATGGTACATTTCAAAATAATACTTTTTTAGTAGAATCAAGAATCTTAGATAAATCATTAAAAATAATATTTACTTGGGTGAGGCCCAGACTAAAAATATTGTTTGAACGTTTGCTAGGTAGCATGCAGGGTGACTCTGGGTCCCGAGACCACACGATAGAGCTTAAGTTTAAATTGTCAGCTACCATCAAAGCAGTACGGTCCAACGATCTAGCACAGACACTGGTGATGTTTTTTTTTACATATGCGCATGATAGATATTAAATGCGCTGTTTGGAGGTATATACGACGCAATGATGATGAATGGGCCATGGATTGGAACGACAAGCTGATCCAGTACAAGGTCGGCAATCGGAAGGTGTAGTAATGTAGCTTGAAGAGATCGACGAGATATTTGAAATACTTGGTACAAGTTAGGCTCGAAGAACTCAGAGGAGCTAAAGTTGTTATACCCTTGCAGAGGGTATTATAATTTTGGTCAAAAGTGTGCAATGCTTTGAATTTATAGAATTAATGTATTTACTTAATGATGAAGGATTTTTGCTTCGGTTTAAATTGAGTTAAAATGCTATGGTACCGTGAGTTCGTCAGTGTGAGGATGAGGCACGAAAACACGAAAATTTTAAATATATAGATTATTTTCACGAAACGAATCATTCAAATTAATTTTTTTACAGAGGTGTTTCTAAATCTAAATTTTTTCTCTTTTTTTTTGGTATTTTATGCGATAGGATCCCATAGGATCATACATTTTTTCAAGAAATTCCCAATCCTTTGGTCGGTTATCAATCAGATGACTTGTAACTTTCTCAGCACCATTCTTTTGTTTTTCTGTACATTTCGAGCAATCAGTTAGCATTGCGTCAGGAAGAATTTCTAAAAACATCATTAAATATGAAAAAACAATATTTTTTTTATCCACAAACTAACCTTTCAGCATTTTGCCATCGGGGGTGCAAGGCCCTTCATTTTCAAGGCATTTAATATAATTGTTAAGCAAACGGTCTTGATTCAGTATTTCATCCAAGTTTACATTATCGAACTCATTGTTATAGAAGCTTTCGATAGATGAAATTTTTGTAGAAGCTCTAGGATTCGCTTGTCCATCATTTTTATAAATGGACGTGCATATTAATACAACGAATAAAAACGATTTTACCAAGCTTTCGTTAAGGTAAAGCATTTTAAATGTTAGAAAAAGGGGAATGATTCGTTTTATATAGACATTCAACTAGATATTTTATTGCGTGCATACATCTTGCATGATAATTTAGTAAATTCATGCATTTTAAACTAATTTTAACTGATTGCTATAACTCAATCTGCCCATGCCGTCATAAACAATGCGTTTATTTAAAAGGTACATATACATACATGCACATCTTTAAACATAGTCCGCACTATTAGATAAACAAACATTTATCCTTTATTAGCGATGCAATTTCTTTAACCCTCAATATACTTTCTTTAAATGTACACATTACTACCAGTCCACATTACATTTTTTTTGTTTTCTTCTGTTTATTGAATCTTTTTTTTTATAATAAGACTTACTGTAGGTTCATGCGACAGCGGAAAAATTTGGCTGCAAATAAGTCGTGTCACCTGTGTCGTCGCGCCGTATGATCATATCAACCCCCATTTTGTCGCCATCTCGGCAACGATGATAAGCTTTCGTTGAGGTATTGCATTTTACATGTCAAGAAAATAGAAATTTTATTGCGTGCATATTTTGCATGATAATTTTTTAAATTAATGCATTTTAAACTAATTTAAGGTGATTGATATAACTTAATCTGCCCATGTCGTCAGTAACAAAATATTTATGTATTAAAAACGACTCGTTCAGAATCTCGTTCACATAAGCCTGAAATATTAAGCGACGGTTCTAAAGATTTTAGAGATCAGTAGCGAGCTGTGATGGACTGTTTCCGAGCTAGTAGGGACGATGCATGCCGCAATCAAGCACAAGATGTCACTTCGCTCTGCTCGAATTGCTTCTTTCGTTAAGGTAAAGCATTTTAAATGTTAGAAAAAGGGGAATGATTCGTTTTATATAGACATTCAACTAGATATTTTATTGCGTGCATACATCTTGCATGATAATTTAGTAAATTCATGCATTTTAAACTAATTTTAACTGATTGCTATAACTCAATCTGCCCATGCCGTCATAAACAATGCGTTTTTCTAACTTCACCATTGCCAACGGAGTCTCCACCATGCAGGCGGACCCAGAGTTCAGTCAAAGGTTTCAGCGTCTGTTGCCTGACCCGACATAATATTTATCCTTTATTTCATATGCACGACTTAGCGATGAAATTTCATAAACCCATATGTGCACTTTTTCTCTTCATCGCGCTCACTCTCTGGCGGATAACCTGGGTCCGTGAACGCGAGCGGTCGCCGGTAACTTGCGTTACCGTTTATCTCTCAATCTCTCATGCTTTTGCAGTTTTGTCGTCTTGGTCACTCCGCAATCGTTGAGTCGCGCTTTTTATCTTATGTCGCCCTTGCAGAGGGTACAAAAATACTATAAAAACAAGAAAGAAAAGCTAAATTCGGGCTGAGGCGAAGTTGATATACCCTTGCAGTTAAAACCGGATATCTATTGCAAAAATCTGATGTAGTTGGCCAAACAATATAAGAATATAATAATATAACCTATCCATTACATTAAAAAACCTAAAAAAAGTCCCAAACTTCTACTTCAAAAATATCAAAGTTGGTTGGTAAGATTTTTGAAGATAGAATCTTGGGTTTTTTTTATACATTTTATTGTAATTAATTGGTTTTATTATGATATTCTTATAAGGATCTTCCAACTATATCCAATGTTTGCGATATATATCGGTTTTAACTGCAAGGGTCTGAAACTGCCCCAGCACTGTGCAAAAATTATAAAAACACTTAAAGAACAGTTGTTAAAGGACCATACAAAATAATTTCGTTGTCCGCGCTAAAATAATGAACATAAGAAAACTCAAAACATTTATTTGGTTCGTTATTGTATGGCTGCATTGCCCAGTCATTGTCTTCCTCTGTGTACAGTGACTGACAAAAGTCGGCAAACAGTCGCGACATAAGTAGGTAATGTATGTATATAATTCTGTGCTGCTTCCGGATCATCAACAACATACTGAAACAAGAAAGGGAGTCAAGTTTCCCGACTATATTGTACTCGATACTCATCTTTTCCACCCACAATTTAGCTAACCTTTAAAGTTTAAAGCCTAGTAAGGGTAAAACTTAACAGCGGTTCTCTTTCTCTCTCTCTCTCTAATATTTCTCTTTCAATTTTTCAAATTTAAATCAAATGAATTATTTTTACACCCCGAGATCAGGTGTTTACTATTTTGATCCGGCAACGCCATTCAATTTGACAGCCACCATTTTCGTCGTTAAAGCCTAGTACTGATTTGACGAAAATCCGCTTTCGCACGAATGACAGCTGTCAAACTCCATATAAAAAAACGGTGTAAAAAAAGGAAGAAGAAATTTTTGTCTACTAGATTTTTCCGGTACTCTGTTGACGAAAATTTTTTTTATCGATTTGAATGGCGTTGCCGGATCAAAAAAAATAAACAGCTGATTTTGGGGTGTTGAGAGAATTAATTTAATTTATTTCGATAGCTGAAACATGGAGGGAAAATTGATTAAAGGAGAAAATAGTCGGCCCGAAAAATTTTCGGCGCGCGAGGATATAAATTGAAATTAATTAGTGCGGTCAAGGCGAAGCCCATAATATGGGATTTGACCCACAAAGGGCATTTTAATGCCATAAAATGGTCGTCAGAGTACTAGGCTTAAACAACAACGGTATGGATTCTCAGCAACAAATTTTTGCCTCATACTTTTTCGCGTTGACAAAAAGAAACAACTTTCCTACTGCCTTCGTCACTACTACCGATTAAGTAGGGAAACCAACTGAGAGGTCTGTTACTTCGTTAAAAATTATCCGACTTGGCTGATTTTTGATTTTTAGGTATAGAATGGCATCAAAACTTTTTTCAAAAACAATAATGAACTGGCGCTACATCCAGATTTCTGGTTTGGGGCGGGAGGTGGCGAGTCCAATTTTAAATCGGAGCTCTATCTCTTGGTATATATATGTGTATATCTCCTAAAAATCGGCCGATTTGGATGAGATTTGTTTTTCAGTTATATATTAACTATAGATATAGCTTCGCATTTGGCATTTTTGATCAAGAATATATACTTTATGAGGTCGGAGTTGATTCGTTCTCTTTCACACGACTACAATATACAGTTGTATTCCACGATTACCGGGGATAAAAAATAAACCCTTTCCTGGACTCTGATGCATCTCCTGGAATGCTACAGCTTTGGAGCCAGAGGGCTTATGTACTTTTTGAAGATGTGAAAGGCTTGCAGGCTATATTCTTTTAAGGTTTCGCTTTCCTGTGGGGTTAACATTTGTAAAATGTATCGGTGTGTCTGAATGTATTCTTCTGACAGCTACCTCAAATGTATTCTCGGATACAGATCGGAAATACATCGGATTTCTCCTCCAAAACATTAACTGTATCCAAACTGTAACTTAATGGAGCAATGCATATCGAGGAAAATATGGGCTATTCCTGGGGTCGCGAACGTACGTTCGTACGCAATTAGTGCCAAAAAATTAACGAAAAAAACATTTTCTGATACTTTTTTTTTGTTCCCGATAGCATTTGGTGAGTTCTTTTCTTAGTGTAAATTATGGTTCCAATGGATTTTTCATTTTCATAATATTGGCAAAAAATATGAGGTTGCGAACGTACGCGAAATGGAAGTCGGTTTTGGCTTGCTCTAGCAAGATCAATAAATCTGCGAATTGGAATGGAATATTTTAATGCAATAACTTTACTTTTAAAATAGAGGCATGTAGCTTTCTATCGAGTCTACTCCCAATTAAATATCCCCTTTAGTTTTTTCTTAAATTAAATTTTTTTTTTACCCCATTGTTTTTATAAATAAATTGATATTTTCTTAATAAATATTTCACCAAATATTTTTTTTTGTATTAAAAATTAAATTTTAATTTTATTTTTAATTTTAATTTAATTTAATTTCAATTGTCTTTTTTTCCATCTACAAATATTTATTATATTATTATTTTTTATACGTACGTCAACATACGGTCGCAAACGTACGCCAATTTAAAATTCAATATACAAAAATTTTATTGAAAAAGGTATTTTTTTTTTAAGTTTCAATAGTTTACATTAAAATGACTTAACACATGAGGTTTCATCCACCTGCTTTCACTTAATGCGAAGCAATTACAATAAAATTATAGATAATAATCAAAATACAAATTAAGAGGTAATTGAAAATTTTTGTTACTCTCTTTGAATTTATGTTGAATTAATTTATTAGATTGTTATTAAGAGATTTGGTACAAAAAGAGCAAACACATCAGGAATACATACCTTGAGAAATAAATAAAAATAAATGTTAATTGATTTGTTATTATATTGAAGTTATTATAATAAACATAAATGTTAATTGATTTGTTATTATATTGAAGTTGACGAAAATTTTAATTATAGTTCATAGTTGAATTGTATTTTGTAGTTGTTAGTCTCCAAATTTACTCTAAGATAGCTTAGGGCGGAACGGGAGCGAAAGCTCATATTCGCTCTTGTGCGATTTCGCCCCGCTTCGCCGCAATAGATAAGTTAGGCTTAAGATTAGAGAAAAATATAATCGAAATTATAACGTTGAAGAGGCAAGACCAATTTCGTTCTCGTTTTTCGCCCTTGTTTAAATATTCGGCAGCCACCATTTTTAATTATTTTTTAGAGTGTGAGATAAAATAACCGCGTTAAACATTTTGGCGCCCCCGGGTCGACTGTAGTGCGAAATATTCAAAAAAAAAACCATAAACAAAAAATGACAGTGGCACTGTGTTATTACACACAAAAAAGAACAAAAATTCAAAGAGCTCCTCGCGACGCGTCCGTGAAGTGCGAAATAAAAAACAAAATTCACCGCGTCGTGAAACCGCCTCAAGCCGCAATCCAGGATCATCACCGCAGGATCATTGCCATCAGGAACAGCATCTACCTCCATGCCGTGTACCTGCATTGACTGCACAAGGAAAGTGGCAGCGGGGTTAAAGGATCCCAAGGCAGAACCGCAGGTATTTGTGCAAAAAATTTAAAGTTGAGAAAAGACAAATTAAATCTACGTCTTGTGCTGGAATATTGCACCCTCCTTTCAATTCTTGGCGCATACGTACTTGAAATTAGTAGAGCTAACAATTTGAATAGTTTAGTTAAAATAATTAACAAACTGCCTGTGTCTAAAAATGATAAACAACATAAATACATATCCACATCGCTCGCCCCCCCCTTTACCCCTCGTTCGTTTTTCGCCAAATAAAATAGTTAAATTTAGTGAAACCAAACATTTATTTATATACAAATATATGTACATATATAATACATATTTACGTGCATGAATAATTTGGCGTACATACAACTATATGCAGCGGTAAAATTTTCGTTTTCGCTCCAACCATTATCCGCTGTTATATATGTATGTATGTATATGCATTAGTTTGGCGCATTTTATTTTACCGGAACGCCAAGTGTCGCGCTACCGTATAATTGTGGGGTATACACCTTTTTCGGTGTCATTGGCAACCAACTATTTTTTGGGAATACTCAGTGCATCGACTATCAACATTATTCGACTATCACTTAATTAATTAATTATTTCATCTTTTTCGTCATATTAATTAATTATTTTTTCGTTTTCGCCAGATATTAAATTAAATATCTTTTTATACCCTTGCATAATAATTTTGTCCAAAAGTGTGCAACGCAGTGAAGGAGTCATCTCCGACCCTATAAAGTATATAAGATAATGTTTGGTTTAGTTGTGGCAGCGTGTTTGCCTACAACATTCTCCACCTGCACAGCTCTTGCCGGAGAGTTCCACCGTGGCACGTGCTGTTCACGGAATAGTGGGTTCTGACGAAACCGATGCGGCAAGTTGCTGCCCACAACGGCCGGACACTTTGTAGATGTCTCTGCACTTCTGTAATGATGCAGGGCATCGATTAAGACAAGGTGGTGGCCACGATCAGTGACGATGATGCTGCTGATCCTCTACTTGTAAACTGGTAGCTTGGTCGTGGCTACAGTTATTCCTCCAACGGTGATTAGGAATAAAACTTAAGACTTGGAAGAGGTGCCTTTATTCTTCGGCTGTCAGCTCAGAACTAACTAACTTAAGATAAGGAGAGCTTCGTAACCCTAACTCGCACAGATCATAGCCGTCGGCCAACGCCCGCCGTAAGACCATATGCGTCGTCGGTCTTCGTGTCCTTATCTCAGATCACCGTTGCATTGTTAGGTTAGGTTAGGTTGAGGCGGCGATGAGGGTCCGGTTCTGACCCCCAACCACTTGAGCCGCTAGGGCTCCTTGTGATACCGCACAGGCAAGGATCCTACAAAAGGACCTCTCCCTTCCCACTACTTATGTGCCCAAGGGTGCTCTATCCTTCATGAAACGGCTCGCGGTCCCATCCAGATTTACGGATGAAAGCTACGAGTCTGTGTGGAGCGACCTCCGCGAGGTCTGTAAGGTCTGTAAGTATTGCTGCGCCCAAGAATTTGAGTCGGATGCGCCCCAGCGCAGGGCATTGACACAGGAGGTGTGTAACTGTCTCTTCCTCTTCTTCGTCCCCACAGCTCCTGCAGTAGTCATAATGTGGCACCGCTAATCTAGCCGCGTGTGCTCCTATTAACCAATGTCCCGTAATGGCCTTGACCGCCAGACTACAGTCCTGCCTATTAAGGGCGATAAGCATCATTGACCTCTTCCTAGATTGGATGGGCCATATCATGCGTGAGTTCCTGCAGTTTTGGAGATTTCTCCATTTCCTCAGTGATGCGCGGTCAAAGTGATCCCTGCATTTTACCCTACACGTAGCTAAGGGGATACCTACTGGTTCCTTCTCCGGTAGGAGAGGATTGGTAGTACCTGCTCTTGCTAGTTCGTCGGCGGCGCAATTACCCTCGTGGTCCCTATGCCCGGGTACCCATATGAGGTGTATGTCATGCTGCTCTGCCATCTCGTTAAGAGATCTGCGACAGTCATTCACTGTCCTGGAGTTGGATGAAAGACCGTCAAGGGCTTTGAGTGCCGCTTGACTGTCTGAGAAGATACAGATCGTGTCCTGATTTCCAATCAGTGCTGGGGATCTGAGTGCTTCTCCGATAGTTAATACTTCTGCTTGGAAAACACTACAGTGGTCGGGGAGTCTGAAGGACTCATTTAAACACAGCTGTTCGCAATGGAAACCGCCTCCCACCTGGCCATTCAATTTTGAACCGTCTGTGTAGATATGGAGGGAACCGGCTGGTCACGGGATTTGTGTGGCCCATTCCTCCCTTGTTGGAATGTAGACCTTGTATTTTAAGGTGGATTATCGACAGGTACGCAGTAGTCTGTAGACCCCGTTGGCGTGCAGTGGTGTAGATCTGTAGATCTTACCATTTTTGGGGACATTCCCCATTTAAGGCCAATGGCTTTCCTGCAAGTATAGAGCGCGATTGTAGCCTTGTTAGCTCTATCCATAGTGTTTGACTTCCAGTCCAGTTTCCTGTCTAGCGTAATCCCTCGGTACTTGGCGCTATCGCTAAGAGATAGTGTTTCTCCTAATAGTTTTGGAAGCCTTAAGTTTGGTATTTTGTACTTCCTGGTGAAGAGGACGAGCTCTGTTTTGGATGGGTTCACACCTAGTCCATTTCTAACTGCCCACGTTTGTCCGTCATGCGGTCACATAGAGTCTGGGGAAATTTTCCAGAGAAGGCAATTGCGACATCATCCGCGTAAGCGATAACTTTGCAACCACCCTCTTCTAGGGATCGCAGTAGGCTATTAACCGCCACGTTCCAGAGTAGGGGTGAGAGTACGCCTCCTTGCGGGGTGCCTCTTCTGTCGTATCTATGAATAGATTCTCCTCCTAGTGACGCCTCAACAGTCCTGTTTACCAGGATCTGCTTTATAAGGCGTACGGATTGATCGTCTATTCCTAGTCCTGTCAGCGCATTGGTTATCGAGCTTGGTAGGATGTTGTTGAACGCACCTTCTATGTCTAGAAAAGCAATGAGTGGTATTATCACCAAGTGCCTTTTCGACCAAAGTAGTGATTTCGTGGAGAGCCGTTTCCGTGGATCGGCCCTTCCTATACGCATGCTGTGATCCCGAGATATCATCTGGGTTGATAGTAAGATTAATATGGAGGCTGATTAGTCTCTCCATTGTCTTGAGAAGGAAGGACGACAGGCTTATTGGTCTGAAGTCCTTGAGGGGTGCAGTGAGATGGTTTTCCCGCCTTGGGTATAAATACGACTTTCGTCCGCAACCACATTGCGGGTACGATGCCTATCCTGAAAATTGCTGAGAAAGCTTTCTTGACCCAAGATCTCAGGTTGGGACCGGCTTTAATAAGTTGGGCCGGGACAATGCCATCTGGGCCCGGGGATTTGAAGGGCTTGAAGCTGTTTATTACCCAGCTGAGATACCTATCACTCAATAGGTATTCAAGTTGGTTAGCGGTGGAGGGGCTATTCCCCTGTGTCTGCATTTCCAGGGTTGTATCTTCTCGAGAGCATCCCGGGAAATGTGTCCCCATGAGAGCCTCTAGGGTTTCTTTGCTGGACGATGTCCAGTTACCTTCTGAGGTTTTAATGTATCCTACATTTGGTGCAGTAGTTGCGAGGACCTTCCTGAGTCGGGAGGCCTCTGACGTTTGCTGAATGTTCGTACAGAACTTGGCCCAGGCATTCCTTTTTGCCTTGCGAAGTTCTTTGTTATATCGCCTAAGGTCCGCTTTATACGACTCCCAGGCTATTTCCGAGTTTCTTTTCTTGGCGAAATTAAAGGCCTTGCGGGTCTTGGTTTTAAATGGTGCAAGTGTTTGCGACCACCATGGTGGTTTCTTTGACTTGCTGTTGCCCGATCTGCTATTGGGACAAGCTTTATTGAATGCCCTGGCGCACGCTGTCGTGAGCGTGTTCACCATGGCATCCAGGGCTTCCCTACTGTCAACGTTCCCTGTTGGAGGATTTCCCAAGGAACTATCTAGCTTATTTCTATATAACTCCCAGTTCGCTTTCCTCGGGTTGCGTACCGTTAGTCGATTAAAGTTCTCGAAATTGACCACTAATTCTATGTATCGGTGGTCTGAGAATGAGTGTTTCTCTAGGACTCCCCATCTAACAATCCTGTCTGCTAGTGATTCAGAGTAAAGAGTGACGTCAAGTACTTCCCTTCTGTTCTTGACTATGAAAGTGGGTTCTGTACCCCTGTTGCCCACCAGAAAATTGGAGCCTAGGATAAAATCGAAGATTGACTCACCCCTCTCGTTCGTGTCAGTGCTGCCCCACTGATGATGATGGGCGTTAGCATCGCAGCCTATGATCAGGTCGATCTTGTGCTTCCTGCTGTCTTCCACCAGCTGTTTGAGTAGCGGGTGCGGGAGGAGGGCCTCCTGGTCGTGGCTTCGGCTACGTGGTCTTCATTGCTGAAATTGGGTAGCAAAAAGAGGTTAAGGTTCTTTTTTGCGAGGATGCAGGCTCGCCTTTTACCTGTAGTATCGGCTTTGCAGAGCCTGAACTCCGACGCCCCCAACCCAAGAATCCTGTCTCCTAGGATCCAGGGTTCCTGGATGAGGGCCACATCAGCTCCACTCTAGGCGAGGTGGAGTAGGAGGGCAGCTGACGGCGCTTTACTGTGTTGCATTGTTAACTTATATATTCTTTGTAAGGATCACTTCCTGAGTTGATATAACCATGTCCGTCTGTCTGTCCGTCCGTCTGTCTGTTTCTACGCAAACTATTCTCTCAGTTTTAAAGCTATCGTCTTGAAACTTTGCATACACCCTTCTTTCCTTTGCACGCAGTATATAAGTGGGAACGACCGTGATCGGCCGACTATATCCTATAGCTGCCATATACCTGAATGATCGGAAATGGTATAACTTTGGTGTTTTTAGAGTAAGAGAGTTCAAATTTGACTATGAGAGCTACAAAACGTTACGACATGTCAGATTTCATAAGGATCGGCCGACCATATCCTATAGCTGCCATATTACTGAACGATCGGAAATGACCCAACTTTCCTGTTTTTGAAGATAGAAAGCTAACTAAATCGAATTTAGTACAGGTTCTATTTTTGGACAGTTAATCCGACCTACCAAATTTCATAAAAATCGGTCGACTATATCTTATAGCTGCCATATAACTGAACGATCGGAAATGGTATTTGGTAGAAATACAAACTTTGGTATTTTTGCCCAAGAAGCTTGGGATTTTTTTTTGGATATTTTATTGTAATTAATTGGTTTTATTATTATGTAATCATAAGGATCGGCCAACAAGGATCCGATATATATCCGGTTTTAACTGCAAGGGTATATCAACTTCGGCTCCGCCCGAAGTTAGCTTTCCTTTCTTGTTTTCGTTTGTTTTCGCTTTTGCATTTAATTTATTAATTAAATAATTAAAATAAAAAATTTTTATCTTAGTCAAAAATTTTCCTTTTTTTCTAATTAACAAAATAAATTAAAAAATTTTTTATATAAAAATAAGAACAATAAATTTTGTAATTTTTTATCGTTGTTGTCTTTTTATTAAAAAATAAATAAAATCAGAAAATGGAAATTAAGAACAAGAATTAAGAATTAAGAAGAAGATTAAATGTCAGGGTAAAAAGCATTCGCCGGTTAGAGGAACGTTTGGAAGCTGGGTCAGTTGCTTTAGTGAAGACCGAGCTAGAGTGCAGGCTTCAGGTTTTAAATGAGACAATATTTAAGGCAAATGAGTTGCAAGACCAGATCGAGCAATTAGATGAGGAAGATGAATTTGGAGCCGAGTTGGAAAAATTAGAGATAACAACTAAGGCAAGGGTGATGTCATTATTAAATGCCTTCACGTTAGCTGAAAAGTCCCCACCAGCTACTTAAATTTCTGCAGCCCAACTCGAGCTCGACTTCCCAGTTTGGCATTGCCAAAATTCAGTGGAAACTATTCGGAGTTTAAGAATTTCATGAGTCTCTTTGAGACATTAGTAGACAAGGATGTGAACATTCCTGTTATCGAGAAATTTAACTATATTATTTCTTGTCTCTCTGGTGAAGCCTTAGGAACTATCCAAATCACATTCCAAATCACCGAGAGTAATTATGACAAAGCTATTGCTAGTCTGAAAATAGTTTACGATAACGAATGTCAGCCTTCCGAAAGTTTTCCAGCCGTCTGCGTCGTCGTTGAGAGGTCTCATCGACACAGTGACATCGATGTATGGGCCACTATTATCCATAGGAGATGACACTAAAATTACAAACTCAATGATCATTCACTTAGTTTTGAGAAGAGTAGATCCAGTGACCAGAGAAAAATGGGAAGAGTCACTGGATTATGAGGAAGTGCCGCTGTGGTCCGATTTCGAAAAAATATTAAATCGTAGGTACCAGCACCTGTCCGCTGAAGAGACTGGCAAGCCAAACAGGAGAAAAGTGGAAACGGGAAGCAGAACAATAGGAGTTCGTTGGCTTTCACCGCTTCCAACACACATGCTTGCAGTTATTACAACGCACAAGACCATAGTCTTGCCCAGTGTAGTCCGTTCGCTCGCCTTGCTGTAATGCAACGGTTTCAGTTCGTAAAGTCAGCCTCATTGTGTCTAAATTGTCTGCGAAAAGGTCACACGGTTGGGAAGTGTAAATCGACTAGGTGTCAAATTTGTGCAATCTCGCACCACAAACTTCTGCACCGATTTACTGTGACCAAAAATAACTTGGCGTTACCACCACCAAATGAACATCCACCTCCAGCGCTACATCTTGATGGCCCTTCTACGTCACATGCTTTGCATGCGTCATCTCTAGAAAGGGTTTTGTTAGCGACGTCGATCGTAAGCGTTAGAACTAAAAATGGCGAGCACATATTGGCCCAAGCATTACTTGACTCTGGGTCACAAATGAACTTCATTACTGAACAACTTGCTAAACGCTTACAGATCCGTAGGGAGGAATCGTGTATCAACTTGCTTGGAATTGGTCAAGCTAATTCTCAGGTTAAGAAAAAGATACACACTGTGGTGAAGTCAACAATTAATGGTAGTGAGTTTCCGTTCGACTTTTGGATTTTGAGAACTATCTCGGGCTATCACCCTGACCAGTTAGTGAACGTAAAAGATTGGGACCTACCAAAGAACTTGCCTTTAGTAGACCCATATTTCTATAAATCTCAGCGGATAGACATGTTAATTGGAGCTGAGTCATTTTTCGAACTTTTGTCCGTCGGCCAAATAAAACAAGGGCCAAACCATCCCATCCTCCAAAAAACTCTCCTTGGATGGATAGTATCAGGAAAAAATAAGACAAATACCTCAACAGCCTGTCTCTAGCCTGAATTGCCAAGAAGAATTACTCGATTCGATAGATGGTACCAACTTCTAAAAAGCTTTTGTTACCTGAACAAGAGTTATGTGAGGAACATTATCAGAAAAATACAGTTTTACTACCTTCAGGTCGATTTGAAGTCAGGCTTCCATTTAAATCGGATCCAAGCGTTTTGGGAAACTCGTTCGAGATAGCCAAACGCCGTTTTTTGTTGCTCGAGATCCGAATTTAAAGAAAATGTATGACGAATTTATGGAAGAATACGAATCCTTAGGTCATAAATCCCCTACAAGCAATGATGTTCTTGCTACTCCACACTACGTCATATCCCATCAGTGTGTCTTACGGCCAAAGCACATCAAAACGCTGGGTTTGAATTGAGCAAGTGGTTTTCAAACTCGCCTTAAGTTACTGCATCCGAAAGCACGGTTAAGCCAAAAACACTTTCGGACTCAGAACTGACTTAAGCATTAGGAATCGCTTGGGTTCCTAAAGATATATTTAAATTTGAAATTGATGCTTCAGTCATGGGTCAAAGGGCGACCATGCGGAACATCCTTTCGGTGACATCGAAGCTGTTTGACCCCCTTAAAAGGAAAGATCCTATTGAAGGAACTTTGGCTAAATAAGCTAGATTGGGATGAGTCAAATCCACTGCACTTAGAAACAGCGTGGAACAAAATAAAAATTGGCTTTTCGCAATTAGAGGACATCTCAATTCCCAGATTCGTGTTTACCGAGCCAATGTCACCGATTCAAATTCAAATTCATGCATTAAAGTTTCATTGTTGACGGCCAAAGTAGCGCCGCTCAAGACAAAGACACTCCCCCGTCTTGAGTTATGTGCCGTAACGCTCTCAATTTGTTCAGAGCTACGTCTGATACTTGCAAGAGTGGGTCCAAGAGCACTTGTGAGTCTTTTGCGACAGCGCATATGGATCGTAAAAGCGCAGGAAGTCTGCAGTCAGACAGTTTAATGCTTTAAATGCAAGCCTCGTCTGATGACTCAAATCATGGGTGATTTACCCTTAGATAGAATTCGTGCTCTCCGCCCATTCTCAATATGTGGTGTTGATTTTTGTGGCCCTATTGATACAACATTGAAAATTCATGGTAGGCCACCCTATAAGTGTAAGATCGTGCACTGCGACAACGCGACGAACTTCGTCGGAGAATCGAGGACGAGGTCGACACGGTCACGCAATACGCATCAAAAAGCGGATGCGTATTTGCGTTCATACCGCCGCGGGCTCCGCACATGGTCGGACTATGGGAGGCAGGTGTGAAGTCTGCAAAACACCTACTGCTACGAGAGGTAGGGAACGCCAGGCTGACCGCGGAGGAGCTGCAGACCGTCCTCGTTGGAGTCGATGCCGTCCTGACCTCACGACCCCTGGGGGCTCTGAGTCAGGATCCAAGCGACGACGAGGCGCTTAATCCCGGGCACCTGTTGACAGGCGGGACGCTCATCGCCCCACCGGAACCGCGGACCCCGGACCAGCAGGGTTTAACGTGCTTGCGGCGTTGGCTGCTTGTCTCGTCAAGCAAGCAAATGTTTTGGCAGCGATGGTCCCGGGAGTTCGTCTTGGGCCTACAGGCGCGGTCGAACTGGCAGAACAAGGAGGACGACATCCGGACGGGCAAGCTGGTCCTGATCGCAGAAGATCACCAACACACGCCGGCGCGGACGGAAGGGTCAGGGTCGCCGTCGTCAGAACAAGCTCTGGAGCGGAGTACAGGAGAGCGGTCCACAAGCTGGCGCGGCTGCCAGTTGGTTGATGCCTGATGGGGGCTTCAACGGGGCCGGTGTTAATTGATTTGTTATTATATCGAAGTTGTCGAAAATTTAAATTATAGTTTATAGTTGCATTGTATTTTGTAGTTGTTAGTCTCCAAATTTACTCTAAGATAGCTTAGGGCGGAGCGAAAGCTCATATTCGCTCTTGTACGAATTCGCCCCGCTTCGCCGCAATAGATAAGTTAGGCTTAAGATTAGAGAAAAATATAATCGAAATTATAACGTTGAAAAGGCAAGATCATTTTTTTCGTTCTCGTTTTTTCGCCTTTTTTTTAATTTATTTGGCAGCCACCACTTTTTGTTATTGTTTAGAGTGTGAGATAAAACAATCTCATTAAACAATTAAAATGTCTTTAAAAGTAAAAAAAAGTGAAATTAATTTTTTTGAGTTTTTGGGCTTTGTTTTTAAAAAAAGCTAGATATGCTATGAATTAAAAAGATTTTGAAAATTTGGATATTTATTAAGGGGTTATATACAGTTGTGATAGATAAAAAAATCGATTTTTTTTATTGCACATTCTTTAAGTATATACTGTTGAGAATACTCTCACAAAAATTCATAACGATCTGAGCATTAGAACCGCAGTTGTAGCTATTTATAGCGCACTACCTGCACATAAAACTTGCACAAACGTGAAACTTTAAACGTGATTATCTCAGAATCTTGATTTTTTGAAATTACCTTTGCGGTGGTCACGATTACCACGATATTGACCACTTATTTATTATGATATTAGCTAGTCCGTGAACGAGGAATTTTCAATTTTTTTTTAAAATCCTTTTTTAAAGCATAAAAATCAAAAATCTTATACCCTGAAAAAGTAAATTTTTTGTTAAAACCGTCGCCATTTTTTTTTTAATCAAAATTATTAAAAATCCATCGTTCATGGACTAGTCAATACAATATACTAACTAAATTTTTTTGAATTTTGGATTTTGGATGAACCGTTTTCAGGATATCATGTCCACCTCAAGACACCATCGAAAAAAGATGATCCGGGAATTCGGCTATAACATTTTTATTATGTAATATTTTTTTATGAACAAATTTAATGAAGTTCCCAGAAACCTGTACAAAAAAACATCGTTAAAACTTTTTTCATAAATTTTTTTTATGGTGTCAAATAAAAAAAACGATAAAATTCCATTTTATTGCGCGGCACAACTGTATATAACCCTTTAATAAAAATACAAAAAAAGAGTCGAGGAATATGGACATATATTTTTTCGGTCCTGGTTGAGCATCTGCCGAAATAGCCCATATGTTTGTTGGAGCGATTCAACCTTTGCGATCCTGAATTTTATCCATCACGTATCTACAATTCAGAGCCTGACTAGTTCCATGGAATAACCCAACAAGGAACGTCGATCCTCAGTTATTTTTGTAAGATCACCGTATTTGGACATCGTTCCATCTCACTGGCAACCTTGTCGCCGTTCTTAGAAAAGTTTTGAATGCTTTGGAGGAATGTTCATTTAAAGAACTGTGCCGGATATGAACCCGGAACAAAGGCGGTTTAGTTGGTAAGGAGAGTTGGAGTTGAACGCCGGAGAAAACCGCCGGGAAAACATTTTTTATTCGGAGATCCTGATTAAAATTTTGTATTTTTCTTGATTGGATTATAAATTTTGAAAAACACATTCAAAGAATAAAAATATAATATAAATAGATGTACAATAAAACAATAGAGGAAAAGTAACTTCGGTCGAAGCCGAAGTCGATAAAACCCTTGCCCTTGCACTTGCAGTTAAAACCGGATATATATCGCAAACATCGGATAAAGTTGGCCGATGCTTATAAGAATATCATAATTAAAAAATAATTAAACAATAAAAAATCGAAAACAAAGTCCCAAACTTCAATCTTCAAAAATACCAAAGTTGGTATTTCTACCAAATACCAAACACCATTTCCGATCGTTCAGTTATATGGCAGCTATAAGATATAGTCGGCCAATTGTTATGACAGGTCAAATTGAATGAATGAATTTGGCAGGTCGGATCAACTGACAAAAAATAAAATCTGTACTAAGTTCCATCTTTCTATTTTCAAAATTAGGAAAGTTGGGTCGTTTCCGATCGTTCAGTTATATGGCAGCTATAGGACATAGTCGGGCGATCCTTATGAAATTTGGTGGGTCATTATTTTGCTCAAAAAATCTCTCATATTGAGATTTTATCTAACTCTAAAACCACCATAGTTATACCATTTCCAATCAATCAGTTATATGGCAGCTATAGGATACAGTCGGCCCATCCCGGTCATTCTGTCTTATATACTGAGTGCAAAGGAAAGAAGGGTGTGTGCAATTTTCAAGTCGACAGCTTTAAAACCGAGAGACTGGTTTGCGTAGAAACAGACAGACGGACAATCAAGAATGATCAGGAATAATATACTTTATAGGGTCGGAGATGTCTACTTTACTGCGTTGCACTCTTTTGACCAAAATTATAAAATCCCCTTTGCAAGGGTATAAAAAGTACATGAGTGCCCACATCGAACTCGCCCCGGATTTTAACATGGAATCGGACATCGACTACACTACAAGCGCCCTGCACTACAATCTCTACTCCTCATGGGAAAGAAGTAGACCGAAACAAATACTTCAAATCTAATCAGCAAATCGAACAGCTCGTGTTTTTTTAAATTGTTTGAAAAATGCTTGTTAACTCGCATAATACCACATCTGGAAGCTTGCAATATTATCCCGGCACACCAATTTGGCTTCCAAAAACTATGGAACCATCGAACAAGTGAACAGATTAACATCCGAAATACGCTCAGCCGTCGAATAGCGATAATAATGCACCGCTATTTTCCTCGACGTATCTTAAGCTTTCGACCGAGTTTGGTTCATTGGACTCATGCACAAAATTTAAACGTATTTGCCAACATACACCCACAAGGTACTGGAATCATACCTGAAAATAGGGTATTCTCAGTGAGATGCAACGCAGCTATTTCGGGCGACTACATCATCGAAGCTGGAGTTCCACAGGGAAGCGCACTTGGGCCGTGTCTATATGTTTTGTATACTGCGGATATTCCTACGAGCGCACAACTAACAACGTCAACGTTCGCCGATGATACCGCTATTCTTAGTCGCTCCAGATGCCCAACGCAGGCAACAACCCAACTGGCATTAAAATAAACGAACAAAAGTGTAAACATATAACGTTTACTCTTAATAGACAAACATGCCCTCCGCTTTCACTAAACGGTATGTATATCCCTCAAGCTAATGAAGTAACCTACCTGGGTGTCCACCTTGATAGACGACTAACCTGGCGTAAGCACATCGAATGCAAGAAGATTCACCTAAAACTGAAAGCCAGCAGCCTCCACTGGATCATAAACTCACGATCGCCACTGTGCCTGGACTACAAGTTACTACTGTACAATTCAGTCCTAAAGCCAATCTGGACGTATGGCTCCCAGCTGTGGGGGAACACGAGCAGCAGCAACATAGACATCATACAGCGCACACAATCAAAAATCTTCAGAACTATCACAGGGGCACCTTGGTATGTTCGCAACGAAAATATCCACCGGGATCTGGGCATCCTCGCAGTGAAAGACGAAATCCAGAAGCAAAAAGAGTCATACAAAGAAAAACTGTCTTCGCCCCCCAGTCTTTTCTCGCTCAGGAATTGACTCGGGTTTCTAGCGTATCCTGCCTTAGACGCAACGACCTCCCAACCCAGAAATCGATTTTTAGGGCCGTCTAACTCTGTATCAGCACTAACCATACAGCATATAGACAACCCATTTCATACAACGAAAATGGACGCAAAAATTTCTTGCGACAGGCCGCAGCAGGCCCCAGAGCGGATTTCTTACGCTCTCTTACGCTCATCGTTCGTTCATCTTACGCTCATTCTCGCATTAAATATTTTTTGTTTCTCAGTCTCTAAACGGATCGCGATGAAGAAGGTTGGCCTGCGCTTCGGTTGATCTTTGTATGTATGCGTGTCACACATTGCGTGTATTGGGTGTTGGGTGTATCGGTGTATGTGTGCGTGCGATTTCGTTTCGAAGCCAGCGCACAAAAT
Source organism: Drosophila parabipectinata (assembly GCA_018153455.1). Classification (NCBI taxonomy): domain Eukaryota; kingdom Metazoa; phylum Arthropoda; class Insecta; order Diptera; family Drosophilidae; genus Drosophila; species Drosophila parabipectinata. The sequence continues at coordinate 716,835 of JAECYA010000082.1, forward strand.
TTGGATTTTTCTTACTTTTCAGGCTTGCTACCCTAACAAAATTCGGGTATTCGTATTTGATGAAATGACGAAAGAAATTATATTATTTTTTATATTATATTTTTTATTATTTCATCATACATTTTTAATTTATTTTGGAATAAGATTAAGTGTTAGTAGTAAAATGTTTTCTGTATGTATGTTTTTACGAATCATTAAAAATCAATATACTGAGAAAGTGTCAGAGTATATTTCATTCGGAGTCACTTAAAACGCCGATTGCTTTTAAGTTTTTGTTGTTCTGCAAGAGGCTTGTGCATGCCTACTCAATGGAATGATTTTTAGGAGAGGGTGAAGACACGAAAACAGCTGATGGACTTGTTTACCTTTTTTGTTTACAATTTTTCAGGCACTTGTTATTATTTTGGGTCAGTGGTCGGCACCCCAATACATTGATATGATTTTAACGCATTAGTGTTAGTAACGAATAGCAGAAAGTAGGCTGTGAGCATGACGTTTCACACATGTATACTGTGTGTGTGTGGCAGAGCTCGGGCAGAGAAATTTCCTATGCCCCCGAGATAGGGCCGTGCCGACCTCTGTTTTGGGTTATTGTGAGATTTAATTAAATTATTGTCGTTAATTTAATAACTTCCTTATATATTTTGGAACTTTAAAAAAGTCGCCGCTCGAATTTGTTACAAATATTTATACATATATATAAATATATATATATATATATTTACGTACTTATATATGCATATATATATATATATATGTATTTATGTCGGTATCCAGGGAACACCACGAGGAGGCCATTGCGATTGCGATGGAGTCTTCAATGATGACTTTCGAGTCGACTTGAGATACCAAAACTAATTGGCTGTCTCCTTGTTCCCCACCTTATATAACCTACTCCTAACCTAATAATAAAATGAGACAATTACAAAACCAAAAATTATTGTTTGAGTATTTTTAGTTTCTTTGAACCTGCTGCTGATGCAGCTTTTCCTTTGAAATACATTTTTTCTGTTAGCTATTTGCTGTTTTTCCTCAATAATATTAAAACAAATCCGTCAAGCATTTTCATCCTGTGTTTATAACAGGGATGGGTAACCGAAAACCAATTAGAATATATGCTGGATTTTTCAGTGGAGGATATGCAAGATTGAATAATTGTTTTCTTTATTCTGTTCATCTGGGCTTTTTTTCAAATATTTTCTTAAAAACAGAATTATGTATTTCAATCAAAGAAAAAGAGTAGTCAGAAGGAGCTTTAAGTTTTAAAGTTTTCAGCGCAGTCATAATTTTTATTCAGTATGACATTTTCCGAACAGGAAATCTGCAATCTTTTTTTTTCCAAAATTTTAAACAATATATAGTCTGCAAAATATCGCAAGGCATTGCTATCAAACTCGTCACCAGTTGCAATATCCAAAACTTGCTCAATTTCCGTCTCGTCATCTGAGAACATCTCGAAATCGGTATTGTCTTCGTCGGTTTTTAACTCTTTGCAAGTTTTATTCAAGCTGCTGTCCTGGATAACATGAATTAACATTGTATCTTCATCTGGGCCGCAATTACCAGATAATGATTTCGAAGTTAATATTTTCATTGATAGCATTTTTGACATTATTGTATTAAATTCTGACATCGATGGATTGTTATTTGTTACTCCGCGAGCCCTTATTAAATAAAAAAAGTTTTCTAAGGGGTCTTGATTCAATTTCGCGGTTGATAAATAAAAGATTTCGGAGCTCCACACACTTTCAGATAGTGCAAGTACTGATGAAATTGTTAACATCATGCCGTCAATGCAATGTACTACTTGTGGATATTTAAATTCTGCAAAATAATTCCTCATTTCTATGAGGTAATTGTGAACGTTGTTATTATTTTGCAGTGCACACCTGTACGGATTTTTTTTCATACAAAACATGGCTATTGAGGCAATCAAAGAGCTTATTAACCTTTTAATAAAATTTGCCGTAGCTTCTGCGCTATTTCGGCATTCCACAAATCCGCCAGAATCAATCACTGTTCGGATTGTATTTGTGTTGCATATTTAACTTTCATTTTTTCAAATGAGTTTGGATTTATACCAACGGCTTCGCCGTTACTTTGGGACAAAGCCTCGTTGAGTTTCTAGACTCAATTTGGTATAATTTCCTTATTATATCCCAAGATACATCTCCATCCGGCGTATTTAAATTATTTTTTATTAAAAGGTTTCTCAATGATTTTATAAGATGTGGGGCATCAAATATTGTAAATATTTCTTTACCGTTAACATTAAAACTCGGCTTGTTTATGTTAACACCCCATTTTTTAAATGCAGCTCTATTATTTGAGCCTTGATCGCATATTATGGCTCGTACGTTTAACCCCAACGTTTGCGAAACTTCTATGTTCGCTTCAACTTTTTTCATAAGGCAATCATGCTTTATACCGTTAGCCGAAACAGTATAGCTTAAAACGTACTTCCAAATAAGCCTCTAGCCATGAAGACGCATACTTGCTGCCCTAAAAATCGAGTTCTTTTTTCATCATCATTTTCAAATCCCTGAATTTCATCGAGAGCGGTATTATATTGCAGCATAAAATTTTATATTCCATATAAAAGCATAAAACCAATGTAAATATATATATATATATATGTATGTTTATGAAGAGTGGACTGTATTATGGTTTTTATTATAGTTTTATGCATTTATTTTCACTATTTAGCGGGTTTACAATGTTTTTAAGCGGGGTTGCTATCAGCGAGCGGTTGCGGTTAATGTCAACAAGAGAATGCGGCCGGCTTGCAAAACATGCAGAAAAAGAACTGAAAAACGATCGCGTGATGTTCTAATACTAACGCATTGCACTGCAATTTCGGCTATGCGTGTGAGCTTAAAGCTCCCAAATGGTAAACAAGACAATGATGTGCGCAAAAATAGGTACAATAATAAGAAATTAACTAACAAGTAAAAAAGCAAATGTAATACTATTTAAATGCAAAATAAAGACGAACTATTTCTCAACATACCGGCCCCCCTAAACGACGGTTCAGTTCAAAGGAAGCACGGCAATTTTCGTAATAGGGCGCTTGTAGATTCCCTTGGCGGTTTTAACGGTGACCACCCAGACCCTCTGATCCTGGCCAGGATGAACTTCGGTAACTCGTCCTAGCATCCACTTGCTTGGCGGTTGATTGGGCTCCTTCAGCACAACCAGTGTCTCCAAGGCAACATTTGGAGCATCTTGATGCCATTTCGTGCGAGGTTGAAGCGTGCTGAGATACTCGAGATTCCAACGTTTCCAGAAACCTTGAACCTTGGCCTGTAGTTGTCCCCAGCGCTGCAGTCTGTTGATGTTTACATCCAGGAAAGATGGTTCTGGTACCGAAGTGAGAGGCTGACCTGTTAGAAAATGAGAAGGAGTTAGCGGGTTAAGACTGTGATCGCTAGGTGCGCATAAAGGGCGAGAGTTCAGAAGCCCTTCAATCTGAATTAACAGGGTCGAATACTCCTCGAATGTCAAGGCACTGCTGCCAATGACTCGTTTTAAGTGCAGCTTTATGGATCTCACACCAGTCTCCCAAATGCCTCCGAAATGGGGAGCAGATGGCGGAATGAAATGCCAATTAATCTCGTGGCTGGCCATGAAGCTTGAAATTTCTTCATCTGGACTTTGAGCTATTGCCATTCGTTGCATTTCAGCTAAATCTCTTTTGGCTCCATGGAAAGTCGTTCCGAGTATAAATCCGATATAGGTCCACGTCGAGACCAAAAGCGTTTGAAAGCGGCTATAAAGGCGGATGTCGTCAAATCGCTGACCAATTCTATGTGAATCGCTTTTGTAGATAGGCAGACAAAGATCGCAAACCAAAGATACTTGACACGTATATTTTTTGAAATTATCGAGATCGAAGGAAGGTTCCTTCGAGATCGGCCAACTATATCTGATGTTTGCGATATATATCCGGTTTTAACTGCAGGGGTATATCAACTTGGGCTCCACCCAAAATTAGCTTTCCTTTCTTGTTTAGTTGTAACAATGAAGAAAATCAATGTAAGCCCTTGCCAAAGTCAAACTGATGAATTTGATGCGGTGGTTATTATAGATCAGGGGTGGGCAAGCCTATGGGTCCTCGGGCTCTCAAGGCTCCCCCCGTTTTTCGTAATTTTTGGCGCCAGCAAATCGGGCCAGACGATCGAGTCGCCCGGTCAGTGAGCCGTGAAGATTTACAAAAACAATGCTACACAAATTCCAAGGCAGTAGCGGGCCCGACCCCGCGGTCCCGAGTTTGCAACAACAATTATTAAGGGTCCGTTTGCGCACAACGCGACGACAACCATCGCGAGGGTGGTGGTTGTTGTTGTAATTTGTTGTTTGGCCGAGCTGCGGCTCCGACCGTTAGATTTCGTGCCCACCACTGTTATAGATCTAACTAAATAAGTAGAAATTCATCTCGTCATTTCAGATTTGTGGGACAAACCATATTTGAATGCCAATTGTATGGCACCAAATTAAGCCAATTTGAAAATAATAATTTTAAATCCATATTTGATTAAACAAGAAGTTATTATATTGTTGTGTTGCTTATATTTATTGTTCACTATATACTTATATTTAAAACTAGAAAGATGATCGAGAGATGAAAGCGGCAAAGACTCTGCAGTGGCGGCGGACGAAGCTGACGAAGCTGATAGACGAGAGAGTGTGTCTCTTAATATCGATACTCGCATGAGTTATCGAGTTTGGTCGAGAACGGATCTGAGAAGGGTTGCCACATATTCAATCAGTTAAAATCGGATAAAATTGCATTTAAAAAGTAGTCCCAAGCTTCTATCTTTAAAAATACCAAAGTTGGTATTTTTACCAAATACTATTTCCGATCGGTCTGTTATATAGCAGCTGTAATATATAGTCGACATATTCTGATGACATTTTAGAGGTTAGATCAATTGACCAAAAAAAACATCTGTGCAAAGTTTTAACGTTCTATCTTCAAAAACACGAAAGTTGTGTCATTTTAGATACTTCAGTTATGTATGTAAAAATAAAAAATATGTAGTTCTATGTAAATTAAAGACTGGCCTACCCCGACCATACTTTCAGTTCCTAAAGTCGTTCTTGGAAGACCTAAATTTGCTGTTAGATGTAGCGAGGCCATCTCCGGTATAAGAGAAGCTCGCGCTGGTGTACCCCAAGGCAGCGTTCTTGGCCCATTGATGTACAATGCTTACACGGGCGACCTCCCTGTTCTTCAGAGGCCTGACCTGCTCGCAGCAACCTATGCAGACGACACCGCCTTCCTTACCACCGCCGATAGCGCATTGGGGGCAGCCGATACGATGCAATTGCAGCTTGACTTGCTCAGCGACTGGCAAAAGCGATGGAACATTGCCGTCAATAATGAGAAGTCCACTGCCTCCACATTTTCTCTCTGCAAAGGCAACTGCCCTCCAATTAACCTTAACGGCTCTCCAATCCCACAGGTAGACAATCCCAGGTACCTGGGATTCACCCTAGACAGGAGGCTCACCTGGAAGCCCCAAATGATTAAGAAGAGGAAACAGGCTAATCAAAGACTTCGATCCTTCTACTGGCTTATGGGTAGGAGATCGAAGCTGAGAACTTCCACAAAACTCCTCATTTACAAGGCAATAATACGCCCTATCTGGACGTACGGCATACAGCTCTGAGGCACTGCGAGCAAGACGAATGTCCGAACTATGCAAGCTTTCGAAAATAGTGCCCTTCGAATCGCCACTGGGGCCCACGTCTATCATGACAATCGCACCATCCACGAGGTTCTCAATTTCCCTTGGGTCAAGGACGAGATACAAAGAAGCAGCGCACGTTACATGCAGAGGCTTCATAATCACCCGAACCGGTTGCCCAGCTCCCTGCTGGACAACAGCGAGCAGCCCAAAAGACTAAAAAGGACACACCCGCTGGACCTCCCCTTACTACTCTAATTTATTTCTACCATATTAATATTTAAAATTATCTATACGTGAAGTTTACGTGATAACATTTAATGGTTGTCCCTAATGGACAGTTTTAAATAAACGTTACCCTGCTATTACAAAAAAAAAAAAAAAATATATGTGGGAGCTATATACATACATGTATGTATGTATATAGCTATGTATATAGTCAGCCGATCCTTGTCGTTTGTTTTAATTTTTCAATGAAAGTTTTTGTCTGATCGAAGGAAGTGTTTTTGGAGAGTAGAATGCTATTTATTGTATTGTAACCATCCTATGGTTTTTTAAACACATCGATGGATAACTTTAAATATTGAATTTCTGTGTACCCAAGGAGTCGTAGACTACAGGGGTAAAAATGTATGAAATAGGGAGAATAACCATGCAGAAAATACATCAACGGCCAGATTGCATACATATATGTACCTAGAAATTAAAATTCCGTGAAATTGATCAAATTGTGTTTAACAGTTTTCGGATTCGGCGGACAAATTCGAAGAAGACCACGAAACAATTGCCCGCCTCTCCATCAACGACAATTTTTGTTGCCAGTTTGCACCCTGCAAAAACTTAAAAACTATGTTCACTCCAAAGCTCCTTTTCGCCGTCAATGCATTGCGATGGCACGAAAATACAAACCTAAACCAGCAACGCCCAAACGGTCTACTCAAACCCGCGCCCGACGACTAGCTCCCGACAAACTCAAAGCTGCACAATCCGAGTTCTCCTATCCATAGTTCGCAAATAACTGTTAACCGATTGCTGGGGTCTCAAAATAAGTGTTGTTCAATGAGTCTTTGATCAAAAAGTTTAAGAGCAACCGTTTGCATTGTTCGTATGAAAATTTTGCTCTCGCTAAAATATTTTCTGTTCCCAAATGCTCTGTTCTTTCCAGGACCGTTTGACTTTGTCAGACGATTCAAAAAATCTTTTTGTATGTATGTGTGTATGTCAAAGTTAGTGGGTCTTGTTTCATTTGCCTTTATGACATTCAGAGAAAATAATTAAAACGAAAATGGGACGGGAAATAAACCAAATTAGAACGACGATATACAAAATTTTTTTACAAATGTAAGGCTAAAATCGCCAAACTCTTGGCCAACCCGGCTACTGAAGCATCTGTTGAGTGAGCATTTTCAGCTTTACAATTTTTTCTAAGCGTTGGACGGAGTTCAATAAATACCCAAAACCCTTACTCTTTATTGTTAGGCTGAACTTTAAATAAATATAAGAGAAAAAAAATTAAAAAATAAAAAACATTGTTTCACTGTGCATCGAACAGAATTCAAAGTGTTGAAAAGACTTTTTGAATTGACTTTTTCGGTCCATCGGTCTTTTTATGAGGGTCTCTGTGCGAACGTCTATCATATCTCTCAGTGAGCGATGTTCAGTAGGCGAGCATTTTACAAATCTCTCAACTTAAAACACTCAACCGAAAACGAAAATCTAAAGAACGAAAATAAATGTTAACCTTTTTTTCCTTAAGTTCAGCTTATGAGAACAACCGAAAAATACAACCGAAAATTTAGATATACGCCTGCAGTTAAAGCCGGATATACACTACTGGCCAAAATAATAAGTACACTCGTGTTTTTTAATGATCATAAGGAACAACTCAAATTTACTTATAGCTTTTTTATATATAGTAGATTATAAAAATAGTTAACATAGGCATTTTTCAATTAATTTGTAAAGTTTGTGGTTGATTATATCTAAAAAACATAAAAAAGGGTTGGTCAATATAATAAGTACACCAATTCTACAAACTCAAAAACTCAAAACTTAACAATTTTTCAAAATTTTCTTGATTTCCTTAATCTATAACTAGTATCACTAACCATACAAATTATAGACAACCCATTTCATACAACGAAAATGGACGCAAAAATTTCTTGCGACAGGCCCCAGCAGGCCCCAGAGAGGATTTCTTATGCTCTCTTACGCTCATCGTTCGTTCATCTTACGCTCATATTCTCATAGAATGCTTTCTGTTTCTCAGTCGCTGAAAGGAGCGCGACGAAGAAGGTTGGTCTGCGCTTGGATTATTCTTTGTATGTATGCGTGTCGCACATTCACATACACGGGGGCATATGTGCGTGCGATTTCGTTTCGAAGACAGCGCACAAAATTTTGATTTTTCTTACTTTTCAGGCTAACTTTTCAGACTGAAATAATATTATTTGTTATATTATATTTTTTATATTTCAGCATACATTTTAAATTTATTTAGGAATGAGTAATGAGCAATAAAATGTTTTGTATATGTTAAGAGGAGCCCCAAAATAAAGGTCGTACTCCAATGAGTTCCGTTTCAAAACTGATTTTATTCGTCAAAGTTCTCTTATAAGTAAGATACATGAAAATCTTAAAACTATTAAAAACTACTTATCAACGCACTGCACGTTGACATGCTATGCGACCCTTTCTCAAGTGTGACAAGCGGATGCACTTATGTTTGATATTTACGATGCTTATGTTTGTGTTTTTTATGTTAGGCTGCAGGGGATCGGTTTTAAACCATGCTGCTTATCTCATATCTCCATGGGTCCGATCCCTTGAAACTCTATCTTTGGAATATATAAAATAGTGTTCAATGCTTGAACATTCTGGAAAGGGCCACAAAAAGGTGTGTGTTGTTTTAGATTAACATTTTATTTATGTATATGTGTATTTTTGTTTTCGTATTACATTTATGAATTCTATTTCCTCGGTATTAGAAAATTATTATAATGTTCGATAACAAAATGTAGTGGACTGTATATTTATTTTATTTTGAATTGCAATTTTCCAAATATTTAATTTCATGTTCAACCTAATGCTTGAACATCCTGCGAGGGGCCACAAAAGTGCCTTTGTTATATTTTAGTGTGTATTTTAAATTTAATTTGAAATATTAATGTTTTCTTCGATTTTAGTGGACTGTAATTTTTATATTCATTTTAATTTTTGTAATTACCTTCTACAAAAGGATACAGAATTTAGGTTCTTGTTGTTTACAAACTTGTTTCTTCTTTTTTTTTAGTGTAAATAATTTTAGTTTTATTCTTTTTTAATATTTGGCATTGGGGATGGTAATGCTATATTCAACAATTGGCTTTTTGACCTAAGTTTTCTTAAATAGGATATAATCAATACAGTAATGATTATTATTACAAAAATAAAGAGCTATGACCTGACAAATGATGAAAATCGACATTTTTTTTCAAAATTCTATGCTTTTATATCTTCTGTTTGTTTGGCCAGGTGAGCTATTTTCAAAAGGTTTTAGAGGACTTCAAGCTAATTTTAGCTTGAATTTTCAAGAATTTTCCCTTTCAAATTGATTTTGCTATTTCGGTTTGGTTTGATTTTTATCTATTTCGTGTTGGCTATTTTTCTTTTTGTTTCTACTATTGAAAATAGATAATTTTTTATCTAACTCCTTCATACAAGAATTAGGTAAATTGTATAACCATTTGATATTACGGAATTGAAATTTTTTACTATTATTTTTGTCCCTTTCTTCCTGAAATATCTCATGTTTCCCCAAAGGACACCACGATAAATTACAGATTTTGTATTTTGGTCGGACAACTTCAAATTCTTTTTTATTTTTAAACTCTTTTTTACCCTTGTATTTTTGTATCGAAGGTTCCACATATTTTCCTCTTTCTATCCTCCAATCTTGGATTGTATTTACCAAGGCTGTAGAAATAATCGACTTTTTTATGGAATTAGATCTTGTGCGACCTGACACGATCCATCCGAAAATCGTTTTTTGTCCGAGAAGTAAACCTCTTTTTACTATTTTCGGCATAATAATTTGTGGATATAAATCTGCACCAATTATTAGATCAATTTAGCCAGGTTTATCGAAATTAGGATAGGCTAAATAATAGCCTTTCCAATCAAATTTATTTACATTTACATTATTTGTGGGAAGAGTTTGTTTGAAACTTGGTATAATAATTGCATTTGTGCCAAATTCTATTGAATATTTACTTTTTTTTTTGAATGTAAATTTTAATTTGTGTGGGAGATTTTATTTTGCGGCAATATTTTAATTTTTGAGCTGCCTTTTTAGAAATTAAAGTACTTTGTGACCCATTGTCAATCAAAGCTCTGAATTTTTTCTGCCGCTGATGTTGTTCTTCTACTCGCCGGTGGTCCTGCCGCAGACGTTGGTCCCGCCGTATAAAATGCCAAAGACTTTGGCTGTCGTTGTTCCCAGGAACCCGACTTTTTATTTTTGCTCGATATTTGGCCTCGAACACGCCGTATATTATTTTCAATATTTATGAATTTCCGGTGTTGTTCCGGAAAAACATACTTTTTTTTTTTTACTTTTCCGATGTAGAGCCTCGGACAGTCTAATACACAAATAATTTTTCATATATTTGCATATAATTTTTTATTTCGGTGTTGTTCCGAAATAAAAACACACAGTTTTATGCTCATTGGCACTTAAATAATTTTATTCTCTGTGTCCCTTACCTCTTGGGGGGAAACAAGTCCCAAACTTCTATCATCAAAAATACCAAAGTTGGTATTTCTACTAAAAACCATTTCCGATCGTTCAGTTTTATGGCAGCTATAAGATATAGTCGGTCGATCGTTATGAAATTTGGTAGGTCGGATTATCTGACCAAAAATAGAATCTGTACGAAGTTTTATCTTCAAAAACACGAAAGTTGGGTCATTTCCGATATATGGCAGCTATAGGATACAGTTGGCCTATGAAAGTTGGCTTATGAAATTTGCCATAGCTTTTAAACTGAGAGACTAGTTTGCGTAGAAACAGACAAACGGACAGACAAACGGACATGCTTATATCAACTAGGGAGGGGATCCTGATCAAGAATTTGTATACTTTATAGGGTCGCAGAAGTCTCCTTCACTGCGTTGCACACTTTTGACCAAATATAATAATCCTCTGCAAGGGTATAAAAATACATAAAAAGTTAAAAAAAAACACTGGACTTTGAACCACTGTGCCAAAAAGGACCCGAAGCGGGAGCTTTGGAAGGAGCGATTGGAGTGGGCAACGATAAATTTCAGAAATAGAGATAAGGAGTTGTTTTTGTTCCTTATTTAATAACAATTAAGGGATAACATTTAGTTTACTGGCCAAGGGGCTATCAATTTACATAATAAGTTAGTGTGTCAATATTTTAGTTTATTTATTAATATATTCAAATTCAAATATTCAAAATCTTATAGCTGTGTCAGGCATCAGCCGCTGTTTTAGGGTGAAGTTTATTTATAAGATTTAAATATATATAGATCGCTAAGTTGGTCGCATGCCGACTCTCTCTCGGCTCGACTTAAACGAGCCTTTCTTTAGAAAGTTTTAGCTCCGCAATGTCTAGGTCGGGTCGCCCTCACCGTTAACGAGAGCTTTAGCTTTTCAATATCTAGTCGGGCAGACTCGTATAAGAACAATGATCGGTTTCATTTGCATGCAGAATAAATATTCTTTTTCGATTAAATAAATGAATTCGACTTTGTGTTTTGGAGCGGATTAAGGTCATTGAAAAATATTAATGACCAAGCACTCATGAATAAATGTTATTTCTGTCTTCCCTAAGTTAGTAAAGAAAGAGTTTTGTGCATTCTATCTATCTATTTTGCCTTCTACCTGTTTGATTTGGTTTGGTAGGAATTCTTATGATACTTTATGATTATTGCCCTTGTGAGGATGGGGATGATGATTTCTGGTGCTTATTCAGGATTCTAGAGAAGTTCAGTTTGATCTGCCCCCTAGTTTAATGTAATGTGTGTATTGTGGCGAGCTCTTTCCTATACTGGGCTTGGGCCCAGTGGATTAAATATTAATTAATATGAATATATATGTTAATTTTTGTGACAAATGCCTTTCATGGGCGGAATGTCATAGTTGAGCACAGTTCCAAAACTGTCCAAAACGACTAGCCAGAGTTATGCATTGAACCATATTTATTTATTTACTTGCTAATTTATTGATGTTGTTTATGTTGGTAAAAATCGAAAAGATATGGCTTCTATTTTGTTATTGGGGTTTTTAGATTTCGAAGTAGTATTGGGCGATATTGGTAATGGACATAACTTGGACAGCGATCTCTTATAGGTTCCAGAAACGGTTTTCAGTTAGGCGACGTGAACTAGTTCATCTTCTTCAGGATACAAATAGATTATTCGAGCCATCTTCCATTCGTTTGGGAAGAGCCGGTTATCCATGATTATAGCTAAATCATAAATTTGCAGATTGGTTTGTTCTTGTCGCCATTTCGGACGTGCTTGTAGATGTGAGAGCCAATCGGCGCTCCATCGATGCCAAAATTGTCTCAGGAGGCGTTGACCGTCGACGAAGCGTGCGTTGACGGACTTGTCTGAAAGAGAAGGTTCTGGGGGTGCCAATAAAGGTCCTCCTATGAGGAAATGCCCGGGAGTAACTCCTTTTGCCAGATGCGAAGAGAATTGTCTGCTCCGATGAAATTGGTTCCTCCATCGCTGTATAGATGCTTGCACAAACCTCTGCGTCCGATAAAGCGTTGAAGAGCCCAGAGGAAGCGTTAAGTAGATAGTCCTGTGACTGCTTCTAGATGTATCGCCTTGGTTGCTAAACATATAAACACTGCGATAAAGGCCTTATATGTGTGATGCCCACGAAATCTGGAGGCTTTCAAGTAAAGGGCGCCCGTGTAGTCGATGCCAGTGGCTTTAAAGGCTCGACCAGGTGGGTTGAACCGATGTAGTGGCAGATCTCCCATTAACTGTGAGGCAGGCTTTGGGCGATGTTTGAAGCATTGAACATATGTTATATGTTATATGATGAATAAGAGATGCTAATTGAGTCGCCAACTGAACAAACACGTGCTGAGATGTTGGTGGGTTGTCTTCTTTCTTCGTGATGTTGGTCACAGGGATGAGAGTACGTGTTCTTCGGCCATCGATTCTCATCTATCCGTAGCCAATCGGGACCGAACCTCCAGATGTCATGCCTGGCTAGCTGGTGAGGGGTAAGACCTACTGAAGCGCAATTGGCTGGGTTGTTTCCCGAAGGTACGTGCTGCCATTGGGCTGTCGTACTTACTTCCAAAATCTTGCCAATTCGGTTGACGACGAAAGTCTTCCAACGGGTCGGATTTCCTTTAGTCCAATATAAAACGATTGATGGATTGGTCCAGAAATTAACGGACATGGAAATTCCGGTGGATGAAATCCACATTTAGTATGTTGCCCATTAGTAGCCAACACTGCACCAGAGAGTTCGATTCGAGGAATTGTTAGTGGCTAGTGGGCGTGACTCGACTCCGTGCTGTCAATAGGGCCGTGCTCACTCTCCCGGATTGATATTGCATTCGGAAATAAACACAGGCTGCGTATGCTTGCGAGGAGCCGTCACAAAAGGCGTGTTGAAGGCATCAAAGTATTTTCAATTTCTCAATGTTTAGTAAATGATGTCGGTACTCTTCACATCGGGATTGAAGAATTGTAGGTAACGGGCCGTCCCAATCGATTGGTTGGATTGGTTTTTGTCGGATGTCTCGGGTCGCCAATGCCAGATGTCCTTTAGAATACTCTTGGCAGCAGACAGGAACTATAAAGCCTAAGGGATCATAGAGGCGAGCGACTACTGAAAGAAAGGAACGTTCAATAAAGGAGGCAGGAAGGTCAAATCGAACCTTGAAGCTATAGAAATCCTCGTGTGGGCTCCAAAAAAGTCCCAGAGTTTAACTAGTCTCCTGGAAATTTACTTCTACATTTCTCTTTAGAGCCATGTGCTATTCAGGAATTCCAGATAAGATCTGTGGATGATTTGATGCCCATTTCCTGAGTTCCATTCCAGCCGATTTTAGTGTAGCCGATAAGTTGATCTCGTATTTCCAATGCTCCATGAATAGTATTGTGACCAGTTTTGACGTCGTCGACATATACTTCATTTAATAAGACTGGAGTTGTTAATGGGTAGCGATGTTGTTCGTCGTGAGCGAGTTGACGGAGCACGCGTATGGCTGTATACGGTGACAGTATTTCCGATGACTTTTTCCTTGTCAAATTCAGTTTTTAACGGAAGCCGGGCCTGGTATTCTCCATTTCGGGTGCAGGTACGCTGGAAATGATCCTCACACCATTGTTCTTCTGCTGTTAAGGTCCTCTCATAGCTGATTTGATCGAGATCAAAAAAACCCTTTATCAGTGCATCCAGATTCGTCTTATGGCATCGAATGGCTACCACATTTGCCCTTGTTTTATTGCTAGGGCCAAACACGATCCAACCTAATTGAGTGAATTGAGCAAAAGGTTGATTTGAAGCTCCTTTCCGTAAATCTGGAAGTAACAAATATGGTATTAGATCTACTCCAAATAAAGCATCGATGCGGCCTGGCCTGGTAAAGGTGGGATTGGATCTACTCCAAATAAAGCGTCGATGCGGCCTGGCCTGGTTAAGGTGGGATCGGCCAAGTGTTATCCCTGAAGATGCTGACAAGTGTCCACGTTGACATTGTTTCTTGGTAAATGCGAGGTTATCAAGTTGAGGACATACGGTGGTCTTGGCTAACTGGTGTAACGAACATACGGTGGTCTAACGATTTAGCCTCCACCACGGATATGTGGATCGACTCATACTCGCAGCGAAGTTTTGTAATCTTAAGCGGACATTATATATGTGCTGAATTTAAGTTACATGTTATTTATTTATTTATTTACATTCTGTTAGCTTAAAGTTAAAACTAAAGCTACAGGGGGGGGGGCGTTGCAGCCATAGCTACTAAGGCTTTCGGCTGGCTCATTTATTTTATTTTTGTTTTTCGTAGTTACATTTTTTGTTATTTACTTAATCCTAATGTCTGTATTAGTCTATGTGGAATTCAAGTTTTTGCACAATTCTATATAATTCGAAAATTAGTTTTCTTATTTCTATTGTGTTGTTGGACGCTTAATTATTAGATAAGATTGATTGTCTTTGTTTTTTTAAGAAAATTTAGGATTCTCAGGATGTTGCTGGTTGTAGGATTTGCAATGGCAGAATGGAGGTTACCATTTGGGAAGGGGTTTCGGGCAGGATTAAATGCTACGCATTCATTAAGTATGTGGTTCAAAGTCATTGCAACTTGGTTGCAAAACTGGCAGGTGTTAGATGTCGATTGCAGCATTCTATACTGATGGGTGAGTCTTGTATGCCCTAGACGTAATCTAATGAATTTAGTTTGATCTCGTCTTGGTAGACTGGTGATTTCCTTGTTTTTGGAGTAATCATTGATGTTAGTATAATTTATGTTAATAGTTTGGTACCAGCTTGATGTGTTTTGTAATAGGTTTAGTGAATTGTTAGATAGCTTCGATTTTATGTATTTGTTTATATCGGTCTGGTTGAGATTTTTTGTCGTGACCAAAGGTGCTGTAGTTGCATATTTAGCGGCGTTATCAGCAAATTCATTTCCTATGATTCCCACGTGGCTTGGAATCCACAAGATTTTTATTTTTGGATAGAGCTTTGTAATTGATTCTCTAATTAATGTGGGGTAATGTGAGTTGTTGTCAATGTTTTTTATTGAATTTAAGGCAGACAGTGAGTCGGAGCAGATGCAGATTTTTCCTTTTATTGTGCGGCTTATCTCGATGGCTTCTAATATAGCGATTATTTCTGCAGTAAAGACTGAGGAGTAGGTCGGGAGTATGGCCATTTTAAGGACAGTGGTTTCGGTGGTTATGGCGTATGCAGGTATATGGTTGTAAAGGGATCCGTCAGTATAAATAAATGTGAAGTTGTTCATATTTGATTTTATGTCTGAAAATTCTTTTATGAATACTGACAAATTTGTTTGGTCTTTTCTGTATTTGGTTAAGGCTGTGTCTATTGATTCAGGACTTAGATACCATGGCGGATTTGACTTTGGCGTGGGTTTTATTGGGTTGACCGGGAGGCCAAGGTTGCTACAGGGGATGATACTCTTTTGTATGGCTGAGTTTCTGTATTTTGTTATTTTGTTTTTTAGGATTTTGTCAAGGATTGGTTTCAGCGGAGTGTCTGTTGATTGAATTATAGTTTTTGATAATTTGGCTTGAAGGTGCTGTATTCTAGTTTCAAGAGGGGTAATATTGGATTCGACGTAGATATTATAAATAGGTGTTGAGCGGAAGGCTCCTAACGCGGTTCGAAGGGCGTTGTTGAGTATAGATTTGATCGGTTTTATTTGTGTTTTTGGTGCTAGTCCGTATAGTGGCAGGCCGAAATCTATTTTTGATAAGGATAAGCTTTTCACGATTTGGACTAGGGTTGTTGGTTGACAATTGTACTTATCGTTTGCTAGGAATTTTATTATATTTGACGATTTAGTTAGAGATTTAGTTAAATTATTGATGTGTGGTTTCCAACTATATTTTGAGTCGAAGGATACTCCTAATATTTTTAGTTCTTTTACTGATTCAATAACATGTGTTTGTGTGGATACTTGGCAAGTGCAGCATTGTTTTCTGCAAATATGCATATGTTTGCATTTTGTGATAGACAATGAAGCTCCTGATGTATTACACCAGTTATTAATGTCTTCAAAGAGTCGATTTCAAGTCGATTTGCAAGTTCTTTTCTTTTTTGAGATCTATTATTATGTTATAGTCATCAGCATATGCAATGAAGTTTAAATTTTTATGCCTGCAAATGGTGTCTGATAAGCTATTGAATGCTATAAGGAATAATATTACCGACAATGGGGAGCCCTGGGGTATCCCGTTGTGGAGTGGCTGGATTAGCGATTGACTGTGGTTTACTCTGACTCTGATTTTACGGCTTGTCATGAATTGTGTTACATATTTTGTTAACTTGGGTCCGCAACCCCATTGGTTCAGTTGGCTTTTTATGGTGTGAAGTCCTACCTTCTCGAAGGCTTTTTCGAAGTCAAGTGCTATGACCGAGGCGTGTTTTTTTTCTGAAAGGGTCCTGCTGATGATAGCGTCTACATATAGTAGGCAGTCTGTCACAGACTTCCCTCTTTTAAATCCAACTTGACGGCTGTTGAGAAGTTTGTTAGAGGTAACAAACCACCACAGTCGTTTGGAAATTATTTTATCAAGCGTTTTTGCAATGCATGGGTTAAGGGAGATTGGTCTGTATGATTCTATTGTCGTTTTGTCTTTGCCTGCTTTGTGAATTGGGACTACGGTGCTAATTTTAAAAGCCTGAGGGATAAAAGATCTTAAGATTGAGTTGAAAAAGTTTATTAATCTTTTTTTAACTGGTTTTCCGATGTGCTTTATCATTATATAGTTTATTTTATCGTATCCTGGGGTGTTCCCCTTTAGACTATTCAAAGCAGCATTAAATTCAAGGTCCGTAATGTCTTGTTCCATAAAGTCGGCTTTTTTGTTGGGTAGATAGTAGGTGTCTGATCTGTATGTGTTATTTTTGGCGTCTCTAAATGACTGGGGGAAGTTTTGGTCCTCTGAATTAGATGACCAGTGTTTGGAAAAGGCTGTAGCTATGTCTTTTGAATTTGTGACCGTTGAGTTTTTATTGCTATTTTGGATACAATGAATGTGTGTTGATTTGTGAATTCCGCAGAATTGCCTGATGTTATTCCAGACTAATTCCGTTTTGGATTGGCTTGAAATGGTGGAGGTCAGTGCGTGCAAACTTTCTTTCTTACTGAGGCGAATTTCTCTTCTGAACTGGGCGTTGGCTTTTTTATATTGTATTAGGTTTTCTTGATTCATTTCCCTATTAAACAATCTCCATGCTCGGTTTTTTTTAGTTTTCAAGGTATTTAATTTTTTGTTCCACCATGGGACATTGTATTGAGTTTTTGGAGGATGGGATTGGGGGATGCTATTGTAAGCGCTATTTAGTATTATTTTGTTTATGTTGCTGTGTTCTTTGTTTGTGTTTGTTGAAACAGGGATCTGGCTATGGAGACAATTTGTAAGTTTTTCAAATTTTTCCCAATTTGCTTTTTTGGTTAGAAATTTGCTTGTGTAATTAAATATCTTTTTTTCTTTGTTAAATATGTTGATTGTTATAGGGAAATGGTCGCTACCCTGGGGTGAGTCCATTATTTTAAACTCACAGTGAATTTTAAGGCTTGGAGAGCATAAGGCAAGATCGATGTGGGTGTAAGAGTTGTGGGTGGAGAAATGGGTAGGCTGGCCATTGTTTAGAATTATATAATTGTTTTTTAAAATGTATTCACCGAGAATCCTACCCCTGCGATTGCTCTTGGGGGAGCCCCACAGAGTATTCCAACCGTTAAAATCACCAGTGATCAGCGAAGGTGTTGATGACTGTGGAATAGTGTTTTCTAAATCTGTAGTGGTGAATTTTTGAGAAGGTGGAATATAAGTGGATAGGATGTTAACTTTTTGCTTGGAGTAGATTTCTAAAGCTATGGCATCAAAATTTTGTCCTACCGGAATTGGTTTATGTTGGACATCTTTGTGGATCAATAAGGCGACTCCACCTTTTGCTATAATTGACGTTGTGTTGTACATTTTGAAATTGACAGGGATGGGGAATTGTTGGGAGAGGGTTATGTGTGTTTCCTGAAGGGAGATAACTTTGGGATTGTGTAGTTTGATTAGGATTAGCAGTTCATTATAATTGTTTGTGTAGCCATTAATGTTCCATTGTAATATCTTAAGTGTCATATTTACGTCTAGATTTATTTATATTTAATCTGTAGTCTTTAGTATTTAGTTAATTCTGCAATATTTTAAGCTTTGACCTTGTTATAATTGTGCTGTTTGTTTTTTCTTTATTGATAAGATTTCTTTTAGTTCTGTTGCTTATATTTTCAGGGAGAATATTTACTTTACTGTTTGTACTATCCTTTCTGATATTTTCAATACTCGAGTCCGTTAGCATTGATTCATCTTCCTTGTCGTCGTATCCTATAATGGGTCTGCCAGTGTCTTCTGATGATGGTGGGTGGTGAGAGGTTGATGCTGTTGTCGGGGGCGTGTTCTGTGTCAATCTTTGTTGTTGGGAGGTGTTGTACTGCATTGAGCTTGCAACCGATGCGTATAGAGACCCATCATGATGGTGTCTCTTCCTGTAGATTGACCAGGCCGTTCTGTTGTCCACTTTTTGGAGGGTTTTGATGGCTTGCACTTCCTTATGGGAAAGAAATATTGGGCAATTTCTGTCTCTGGGATGGTGTTTATTATCCGGCATCTTTTTTTCAGTGCAGTTGATGCAGCAAGGTCCACGTTCGCATTTTTCTCCAATTGTCATGTCGATATGGGAAGGTTGGCTGCACATAAAGCAGGTCTCTGTGTTCTTACAGAATTTTTGGAGGTGACCTAGCCGTAGGCAGTTGTTGCAACGGATTGGGGATGGTATATAAGGCCGAACTTGGACCCTTTCATATCCTATGTAAATGTGATCGGGGAGGTCTAGCTTGTCAAATGTTAGAGTTATAAGTCCAGTTTCTGTCGGTTCTACTGTGAAGGTCTTCATAATTTTTCTTACGGCTGACACTTTTTGGCTTTTTAGGTTTGCAAGGATCTCTTCTTCATCAATTCCTCGCAGATCATTTGAGTATATTATACCCTTTGAGTAGTTCAGGGTTCTGTGTTCTGAAACTGCTACGGGTATGTCCAATATGGTTGTTAGTTTTAGGAGTTTTACGGGTTGTCTATTGTCTTTCGTTTGTAGGAGAAGGTTTCCGTCACGTAGTTTCCTACAACTGACGACTACGCCTCCGCATGTTATATCTATAACTTTTTTTATGTTGAAAGGTGAGACTCCTTTAAAGGTTGAATCATCGGTTCTTGATATGATTAGGAATTTGCTAGTTGGAGAAGGTTTTTCCTTCCATATGTCTGGTGGATCGCGCATTGTTCGTTTAAGCTTCTAGTGTAAGCAAGAAGATTGTCACTGCTGGTGCACTAACTGATAACAAATCTAATTATAGAACTGTATGTAAGTTAGAATATTTGTCACTCGCTTAGAAGTTTGATTTGGGAGAGACACACGACTGATCGCATCGACGGCCCAACGTAATCTGTAAGTTACATGTTAAAATATTGGGTGTTAAAGAATTCGATACAAAGAAAAAAACCGGAGCAAATATTTATTTATTATGTAACCGACATTTTAAAATAATTTAACATCGACAATAAGTTGATAAACACGGTAAATGTCACCGACAACGGAGCAAATGTTGTTTTGGCTTTTAATAATTTTAAGAGTTGGTTTTCTACCAAATACCATTTCAATCGTTCAGTTTTATGGAAGCTATAAGATATAGTCGGCCGATCTTTATAAAATTTGAAGGAGATGTCCTTTTATAATTATAATACCCTCCACTTGAGACGTTTTTTTTTTGATTTTGTATTGTAATAAATTGGTTTTATTATGATATTCTCAGAAGGAGCGGCCAACTATATCCGATGTTTGCGATAAATATCCGGTTTTAACTGCAAGGGTTGATATACGAAGTAAACTTTCCTTTTTCTTTTCGTTTTTTAATAAAAGGATGCATTTATGTGACAAAAAATGCATTTCCCTTTTTTTAATTCGCGCCATTTTTCGGTCAAAATGACAAAGGCGCACTTCACGCAACGACTAATAAACGACAGTTTTTCATTGAATAATTCATTTATTAGTTTTAATGACCTTGTTGGAAATGGTCTCAATAAATATCGCTTCAGGGGGTAGGCCAAAAAAACTGGGGTTACTATACTACTTAATGGTAAGTTTTTTGGAGTAGTAATATACCACATATCATTGTTTTGTAGAGCCTTTGAAATTTAGATGCTGCAAAAATCCCGTTGTTTTGGCAGCGACCCAGATTCCAGATTGAAATGTTTTCCATCAAGTGCTTCAATACAATTAGGAAACCTACTTTTTTTCAAAAAAATCCCTTGACACTTCAACGAACTCTTTGGTGCTCGGTGGTGCCAAATGCTTATAGTGAAATGTATCCCAAATCGATTGCCACTCTTTTGGCTGGATCTGCTGCTTTCTGCAATTCTATAGCAGTAATGAAAGTGCTCTAATTAGAGCACATGTCAATGTCAATTGACATTCCAGTTGAAAGATATCTGCAACATTGTTTTAAAAGTATGTAGTTTAAGAACCCGATTGTAAGACAAAATTTAAATATTTAAAGAACGAGTACAAGAAGACGCTGCAAAATTGAAAATATGGATAGCAAAATTGAAAATATGGATAGCAAAATTGAAAATATGCTCGAGGACATTACACTACAAGATGACTTGACTATGTTAAAAAACTAAGACTTTTGGAGACAAACATCGAACGAACAAACATCAAAGCCTCTGACGACTTACACTTTTTTTAAGTCTATTACCATAGTTAAAAGATATTTCACCCCTTAATATAAGGTGGGAAAGAAAACAATAAATGTATTTTTAAGATAGTATACACCTGACAACAAACAAGTGTTCTGTGGGAGAGATGGGATTTCTAAAATTTGATAGGGCTCTTTAAATTTTGTTTTTGTCTATTATAAAATTTCTCCTTTGCCGTTTTTTTTCAAATTTTTAATTCCTTGCAGAGGGTATTATAATTTTTGTTAAAAGTGTGCAACGCAGTGAAAGAGACATTTCCAACCCTATTAAGTATATATATTCTTGATCAGGATCACCTCCTGAGTTGATTTAAGCATGACCGTCTGTCTGTCTGTTTCTACACAAATTAGTGTCTCAGTTTTAAAGCTATCGACCTCAAACTTCCACACAACCTTATTTTCATTGCTAGCAGTATATAAGTCGGAACAGCCGGGATCGGCCTACTATATTCTAAAGATTTCAATTATTTCAGACTATATCTGTTGAATGAGATTAGTATATCTCTCCAAATAAACGAAAAAAAAAAAAAAAAAAAAAAAAAAAAAAAAAAAAAAAAAAAAATAATAATAGTGGCTACTAAAATATTAAAACGAAAACGAGCTGCCTCTACGACGTCACAATTCGATCTACATTATTATACCCTTTCAGAGGGTCAAAAGTGTGCAACGTGTGTTTACGAGACATCTCCGACCCTATAAAGTATATATATTCTTGATCAGGATCACCTCCAGAGTTGATATAACCATGTCCGTCTGTCTGTCTGTTTGTCTGTCTGTCTGTCCGTCTGTCTGTTTCTACGCAAACTAGTCTCTCAGTTTTAAAGCTATCGACTTAAAACTTTGCGCAGACCCTTCTTTCCTTTGCACGAAGTATATAAGTCGGAACGGCCCGGATCGGCCGACTATATCCTATAGCTGCCATATAACTGATTGTTCGGAAATGGTATAACTTCGGTGTTTTTTGAGTTAGAGAGTTCAAATTCAAATTTTCAAACTCAGAGTTCAAATGAGCGCTATTTTTGGCATCGGAAATGGTATAACTTTGGTTTTTTTTTTCAGAGTAAGAGAGTTTGGATTTTGCATGATTGCTATTTTTGTCAAATTATTACGACCCCCCAAATTTCATAAGGATTGGCCGATTTTATCCTATTTTTTTTTGTTTTTTTTTTTTTTAACGTTGCTTTTATTTCTTAAATCTTCTCTTTGCGAGACTAACAAGAGGTGTACCAAATCTTACATTTTTAACCCATCTACCAGTCATGTTTACTGATACAGATTTACACGGTTGCTGCCCTAAAAATCGAGGAAGTGTTTTCGGTGCGAACAAACCAAGGTGCCCCAGTGATAGTTCTCAAAATTTTTGATTGCTGCTCGCGTTCCCCCACAGCTGGAAGCTGAGAATTAGCTGAGCTTAATCTCACTGAGAATATGTTGGCGAATACGTTTTAAGTTTGTGCATGAGTCCAATGAGCCAAACTCGGTCGAAAGCTTGAGATACATCGAGAAAATTATCGCTACATTATTCTCGCTGTTCCAAGGCTGAGCGTATTTCTCTTCACTTTTTCGATGATTCCATGGTTTCTTCGGAAGCCAAATTGGTGTGCCGGGATAATATTGCAAGCTTCCAGATGTGGTATTATGCTAGTAAGCAAACATTTTTCACACAATTTAGACAAACAAGATAGAAGGCTTATTGGTCTGACGTACGATTTCTTCCACTATTTTGGGAAATTGCGAAGATTAAAGATCCCAATTAATAGTTTGCAGACGACCTCTATAGCGCGTTGGCTGAGGAGTATCCTCTGGCTGAATTACTGGCAGGAGGAATGAATTTGAGGCTGGGTTTGGCTGGAAGACACTTTGGAGATGTGTGGCGAATGTTTCAGCTCAATCTTCGTCGCTGCGAGCCCAGCATACCAAAGAGTTTCTAATCGAGGTGGTCGTTTCAATTGGGGCGCTAAGATTTTGGGTGGGCACTCCACAGGAGATACTTTGTGCCTGTTGGCGAAGAATTCTGGATGTACCTCAGCTGTGCATTTTCTTCCTGTTGGTGAAGAGTCGGTGGAGTGGTCGGGTTGGTTCCTTAAGGCGTTGTTGTGAAGCTGGTGATCTGCTGTTTTGCCAATCACGACGAGTGCGCCTCTTTTCTTAAACGAGCTGTTCGATTTGCTGATTAGATTTGAAGTATTTGTTTCGGTCTTCTTCTTTCCCATGGAAGTAGAGATTTTAGCTGAAGCAACTAGTACAACTATATCGGCATACAACAGCAACTAAATATATCCTGCTGCCATATAACTGATTGATAGGAAGTAGGCAATGTCCGATGTTTTTAGAGTTAGAGAGTTCTGATTTTTAGTTATGCTATTTTTAACAAAATAATATGACTCACCAAAATTTTAAAAGGATAGGCCGACTATATCCTGTAGCTGCCATATAACTGAAAAATCGGAAATGACCCATCTTTTGTGTTTTTTTTGAAGACAGTAAGATGAAACTTCGTACAGATTTTATTTCTAATAGGTCTTATTCTAATAGCTGGCATATAACTGAAAGATCGGAAACGATATTTGGATTTAGATTTTGTTTTGTAATGAATTGGTTATATTATAATATTCTCATAAGGATCGGCCAACTACATCCGATATTAGCGATATATATCCGGTTTTGACTGCAAGGGTATATGAACTTACATGAACTTCGGCTAGCTTCCCTTTCTTGTTGTATTTAAGCCAGTTCGTTTTTGGCGACGTCAGACTGAAGGGGTGTTCGGTTATTTCTGGGCTGTAAAGATGCGTTAAAAGCACAGGCGAGTACATGCGTACTGTCCTTGTTTGTAGTGTAGTGAGCGGAGTTGTCGGCGTCCCCGCAGACTACACAGACAGCCTGAAGTGTGCAGTAAGACTTTGTGTGTCCGTACTCTTGGCAATTAGTGCATTGCACTGCACCAAAACGATAAGATGCAGAAGATATTGCAGCTTGTAGATTGGGTGGACTTCGTTCTTCTTCAGCGACCTGCTTTCTGGCTCGAGCTCGACCTTGAAGGGAGGTTGTGGCTTTTTATCTTTATTTAGAATGTTAATCACATTCTTGGCGGCAAACCCCTTTTCTTTAAGGGTGGTTTTTATTTCCGCGGCGTTAACATCGGGCTCGATTCTCTTTACTACCACTTGTAGGCCCTTACTGCTTTTAAGCTGGTACGTGTAATAGTTTTTCTGAGCACTGTCCAGATATTTGGAAACGATTCGGAAGTGCTCTTCAGTCTTGGTTTGCACCTTTGTTTTATGGATGTTACTTTTGATAAGCGGGACAACATAAAAGTTGTCACCGTTCCCGATCAACGCCGCAATTCGGTTGACCAGGACACTCGAGCTTTGCTCCCTAATATAGATTGGAGGGGGCTTGGGTTTTTTTGCGGTGTCCTGGGCTGGTTGGTTTTCCCCAACCTCCGCCAGTAGGGCAAATCTGTTACTAGTGGATTCGTCGATCTTCAGGACGCTGTTCATTTTTGTTTTATTGCCTGCCGGATTACTCTGCGGGCTAAGCCTGCACTTAATTTGGATGTAGCGATAAATTCCAGTCTGTGTGGGCGGGCCGCTTTGGCACTGTCCGAAGTTATTGTTTTTGAACTCGCTATAGTCGTTGACGTCGCGGTATTTTGAATTGCAGTGGTTGTAGCTGTGGCTGCAAAAATTTTAGCACTGTTTGTTGTTGGTGCGAAATTTGTTTCAGCCATTGGACGAGGGGCTTTAGACTGCGAACTCCATGACGCGGGAATTGGAGTGAGCGGAACGGGCGAGCAAGACCGTTCCCTTTGCCTTTCAGCGGCCAGTAGAGCCGAATCGCCGATTTTTTCATTTCGGTATCGCGGGTTAAAAAGTAAGACTAGAAGCCGTTTTTTTTGTTCACTGAGCTTTTATTCTCGTTCTTTTGATCGTTGCTCAATGGCCTCATTGCGTGGCACTTATTTATTTAAAACAATGCAATATTTTTGGTTTTGCACATCACAACTTTTATAAAAAGCTTGTCTATTGCTTTTTATAAATTGTAGTTTAGCGTCTTTTCGAATTTATTGGTTTACCCCAGATTTTTTATTTTGTTAACTGTTTTATTATTTTTTTACAAAACTATTATATTGCAGTTTTCCCGGAGCTCGGGCAAAGCACTTCCGCTCAGTTCGGTAGTTCAATTGGTAGTCCCAAAGTTTTATTTTTAGACGATCAATTTTATCAATATAAAAATACTTCAATGTTATGTTGACTTGTAAAAAAAAGTATCTATTGGTGTAAAATTCATTGAAGGTATTATATATATCTGAGTTAAATCACATATTCGTTTTATATTCAAACATTTCAATAAAAACATTGTTCCATAAAAATATTAATTTTCTTCTGTTCTTTTAGGGATCAGATCCGAGAGCAGCAACATGTCGGGGTAAGCTCCAAAGCAAGCGATGTAAACTTAACCAAGAAATTAATAAAGAGTTGCGCTTGAGAGCGGGTGCGGAGAACCTATATAAGGTAGGATAGAAACATTTTTCTGGCTAGTTTAATTATGCATAAAACCATTTTCGTCGCAGGCAACATCAAATCGGAAATTGCGAGACACAGTTGCCTTAGAATTGAGTTTTGTTAATTCAAACTTACAATTGCTAAAAGAACAATTAGCAGAGTTAAACTCATCCATGGAAATTTATCAAAGTGAAAGGTAAAATAATGGTTGTGTTCAATATATTGTTACTATCTTTGCTAAATACAAGAAAGGAAAGATAACTTCGGGCGGAGCCGAAGTTAATATACCTTTATCGTTAAGATAGGATATATATCGCAAATATCGGATATAGTTGGCCGATCCTTATGAAAATATCATAATAAAACCAATTTATTACAATACAAAATCTAAAAAAAGTCTTAAGCTACTGTCTTCAAATATACCATAAGTAGTTGGAATTATTACAAAATACCATTTCCAAAAAAGTGTGTGCAAAGTTTCACGTCGATAGCTCAAAAACTGCATGACTAGTTCCCGTAGAAAAAGACCGACAGACAGACAGACGGACGTGCTTATATCAACACAGGAGGTGATTCTGATCCAGAATATATATACTTTATAGGGTCGGAGACGTTTCCCTTTGCAACGGTGTAATTTAGTCAAACCAATGTCGACGCGTTTAGTTTGTTTGTTTTTTGTTGGATCTCTTTGCCGAGTGATTTCCAAAACAGGTATATAACTATCACAAAAAATAAACTCAAAATTAATTAGTTGTTTTAAATAGATTAGTGGCACGCAAAAAAGAACGCAAATGGATCACCACATTCAGATTAAATGTAAGCTTGGACCGTAAAATGAACCGGTGGGCCAAAAATTTAAAAATAACTCTCGTCTAAAAAATCTACGATCCACCAACAAAAGGTTTTTCGTCCTGACAATGGTTGAGGAAAACCGACCATTAAGTCCCCTGCAATCTACATCAGTGAGAAAAGCTCAAACGCTTTGGGAACAAATTGTTGTGCTGGTCGGGATCTTTAATGTTGTGTAGAATGCACATATATTGAATACCCACTGTACCGAGAGTACTTAAAGGGTGCGCACTGTAACACTTTGTTGTCCCACTTCTTCTAGGAAATATTAATGAAATAAAGCGGTAAACAAGGACTGAAGAGGACTTTTAAGGAGTGTCCCAATATCTGGACGAAGCTGAGAAAAACTAATAATACATGTAGAAACTGAAAAGCAGCAAGAGCATACAAGTTTTAACAGTGCTGCCAACTAAGCCTTTTACCGGGCAGATCTGGCATTTTTCAAGAAGAAGAAATGTTTGCCTTCTAGATTTTGCCGGTACTCTGACGACGAAAATTGAATGGCTGTGAAATTGAATGGCGTTGCCGGTTAAAAAAAAGTAAACAGCTGATCTCGGGGTGTAAAAATAATTCATTTGATTTATTTTAACACCCCAAACATAGAGCGAATATTGAAAGAGAAATATTAGAGAGATAGAGAGAGAGAGAGAGAAAAAGAACAGCTGTTCAGTATTACCCTTTTCCTTATTTTTTTTTGGTCACACTAACTCGGTAGCCAAATAAAGAGCGATTTCGCTAGCACCCGTGTTACAGCGGACTTTCGTCGTCAGAGTACTAGGCTTTAACACTAAAATAGCGGCGTCGGCCTGACCCGACAACCATAAAGTAAAGAACACCATTACACAAAGTAAACGACAATATTCTTTGTAAAGAATGTTCATGAGCGAAAACAGAGTCAAATTCATGTGGCTTCAGAAAAAGGCGAATTCATTTAAGTGGGGATAAAACACTCTAAAACTCAGTATTGTGAGATATTGAGGTGAAACTAGGACTTTTCAAATCAAACTTTGGCCAAACCAAAAAAGTGGTCGTTGGCCCCATAGTGCGCATCTCGAAGAGACAGCAACAAAAATTTTTTTACTGCCTGCCCTGTAGCATCGGTCGCCATCCTCAGCAGTGCCACCCGAAAAACTCCGTCATCTCCGACGACCATCTCTGCAACCCTCGCCAGTGGCCGCTTCATTGGCGGAAAGTTTTCGTCCTTCATTAGCACAATGTTATTCACAGATATTCTTAATCAGAGACGTTCCATTAAAGTCGTTTCTGAAATAGGCTTAAGTACTATTGCTTCCACCTGGTCTAGGAACATTGCTGATAAAAAACGATGCGTTACCAGACATCCAAACGCTTGAGGTTCAGTTTGTCTGGTCTGGATTGATGAAACTATAAAAAGGTTAGAGAGAGGAACAAGAGTAAATAACTCTACGGCCTTTAGTAAATAAAATAATAATCTGCTGTTTTCACAGCATCCTTCCACAAGCCGTCAAAGTGAGAACGGGTAGAAGTGAGCTTCTATTCAAAAAAACACCAGAGATTTTTTTTCCTAAACTGCAGTTGGTTTGCCAGTCTTGAAATAATTAAGTGTACCTGCGAACAGCGCTCGGCAAGGTAATAGAACTCCAGAGCGGTTCCAAACTGTTAACTAAGCGGTGTTAAGTAAACACCGGTTTACCAATATTTATCATAAACGCAGTGCGCACAAAAAAACACGACCGTTCGCTTAAGAGAAAGAGAGGGAAGTAACCATGGAAAGAGAGTGGTCTGTCATCACAGACCATGCACAGGCAGCAGAAGAGTTAGTAATCATAAATGCGGAGTTAATTAGATTAAAATTTCTACATCACCCAACGGTAAGGTTTTCGCATCAAAATCCACCAATCGCATCAAAATTGGAAGCGGAAGTTCTCAGGCAACAAACAGGAGTTCCAAATAATCTCCTTGTTTAGGATGAAACGTGTTTATTTTGACACATCGTTAAAGTTGGCGCCAAAATCGCTCCTGTGCTCTGTATTATCCAACTCAATCTTGCACGTTCTCTTGTATTCGCCAAGAATGCGGATGATAGCAATCCTTGAAAATTCTCAAAATGGACAACGGCACTTTTGGGTCAGGCAGCAGGCGCCTTTTAATTTATTTGTTATACTCTTTCTTTGGCTCCAACAAAGACTTGCACTGTTGCCTTAGTTTGTCGCAAGCCGACAATAAATGGTCTATCCAATGTCACTGCATGCATAATAAACTAGCTAACCTAACCCAAAATTTAACTATTGATATCAGCTTTTCTATTTTTGGATTTCAATTGTCTGAATGAAAAACAGGAACTCTAAATGACTAAACAGGAACTTTGGAGCAGAAAATGCTTTTCATTTTAGCAACAACAAATTTTTTTAGGTTTCCTTATTTATTTACAATATGCGACCCACGGTTGAATGTATGTATATACGATTAACAGCAAGCTGCGAATAACGTATGCTATATGTGTAACTTAATGCTTATTTTTTGCGCTAAACTAAAGTCAATTTTATAATTTTTCAACTAAAAATAATTCAAAAAATAATTTACTCGCACACAATCGCTTCGGGGCTTACTAAATGTTAGATCAAGCGTTTACAGTAGCTGAAAATAAGGTTTAGAATTCCTTTGAAATAAAGGGACATCGGAAATATCTGTTATAGTTGGCCGATCCTCATGAAGTTAGGTAGTTCGGATCGGAGAAGTTCCAACCATTTTTATGCTCATTCAAAACAATTAAAAAACATGCACGTTTAAAAACAGTTGATTCTTCTAACCTATATACAAAGGAAAAAAGTTTGTGTGCAAAGTTTGAAATCGATAACTTTAAACCTGAGAGACTAGTTCGCGTAGAATCAGACAGACAGACGGACATGCTTATATCAACTCAGGAGATGCCTCCTTCATTTTTGACCAAAATTAAGATACCTTCTGCAAGGGTATAAAAAAATACATTTAGAGACTTTTAATTATTTGGTTGTGGTTGACCTTTTTGGAGACGCTAGGGTTGACGGTCGAGGGTAACTGGAGTTGGAAGAAATAGCGGTATCTGTGACTCTGGATCACATGGCGCAAATAGACAACAAGTTGACGCACTGAGTTTTTATAAACAACGTGAAAACTCGGAATGAGCTACAACAACAGTTACACGCACACTCTTTCAAAAAGCGCAGTATAGACGAAGATGTAACATGTTTGGAGCGCAAGAAGATCAAGTTTCCGACACCTATGAAATTACTGTGGAAAGGCTGGCCATAAATATGCCAAATGTCGTGCTCGCTTGGAGAAGGGCCAGAGCAAAGGCAAAATCCACAGCGGCAGCAACATGACTGGACCAAAGGATCGGTCAAGTGTTAAGTGCTTTAAGTGTAACGAAATAGGACATTTTGCATCCGCTTGTCCAAGACGCCGAACGTATAAGAAGCGGGTAGATATCTGCACAGTAGCTCCACC
This sequence comes from Drosophila parabipectinata, assembly GCA_018153455.1. Taxonomy (NCBI): domain Eukaryota; kingdom Metazoa; phylum Arthropoda; class Insecta; order Diptera; family Drosophilidae; genus Drosophila; species Drosophila parabipectinata. The sequence continues at coordinate 746,886 of JAECYA010000082.1, forward strand.
GTCTGGAATAATAAGTGCATCCGGTGAGTCTATTCCATTTTGTTTTGATTCGGGTGCTGAATGCTCTTTAGTGAAGAAAAGCGTCGTGGATAAATTTAAGGGAAAAAGAATAAATAACATTGTAAAACTTAACGGTATAAGTAATGATGCCATTTGTAGTACTCAGCAAGTATTATGTAATATACATATTGAAAAATACTGCTTTGAAATTTTGTTACACGTAATTATGGATAAGTAGATAGGAAGGGAGAGGTCCTCTTGTAGGACCCTGTGCGGTATCACAAGGAGCCCCAGCGGCTCAAGTGGGGGGTCAGTCACTGGCCCCGCATCGCCGCCTAACCTAACCTAACCTAATTATGGATAAGTATCTGAAATACGATGTGTTGGTTGGTCGTGAAATCTTTAGCCAGGGCTTTGGGGCAACAATAGACGCCGACAAATTCCAAATTTATAAAACAAAAAGGGTAGATGTTTTGACTGTAACTGATTACAAAGATATTATTAATGCTGATATTGATTTAGTCGAATCCGATAAAATGGCCTTAACAAATATCCTGAAGTGTTACTCTGATTGGTTTATCAGCGGTATTCCAAAAACTCGAGTCTCGACAGGGCAGTTAGAAATTAATTTAATAGATCCACTAAAAACAGTGCAACGACGTCCTTACAGGCTAAGCGAGGAAAAAAAAAACCATGTGCGCTGTAAAATTGATGAACTATTGAAAGCAAATATTATTCGTCCAAGTTGCTCACCTTGCTCATCAGCCCTATGATGTTGGTAAAGAAGAAAAACGGCACTGATCGTCTTTGTGTGGACTATAGGATATTAAATGAGAATACCGTTGCTGATAGGTATCCATTGCCTCTTATCGCAGACCAGATTGCCAGGCTTCGCGGTGCCAAATATTTCTCGTGCTTAGATATGGCCAGTGGTTTCTACCAAATTCCTTTTGACTTGAAAAATGCACCTTCTGTGTTCCAGAGGGCCATAATAAGAACCAGCACACACATATGCTGTCGTTTATATTGATTATGTGTTGGTTATAGCCGAAACCAAAGAAAAGGCGTTGGAACGGTAGCGTACTGAACTAGAAACATTAAGTAATGCCGTATTTTCGTTTAATGCAGCTAAGTGCTCCTTTCTTAAAACTCGTATAGAGTATCTGGGGTTCGAAATAAGCAACGGGGAAATTAGGCCAAACGCACGTAAGATAAAAGCATTGATTGATTTACCACCTCCACAATCTGTGTCGCAGTTACGACAATTTATTGGATTGGCTTCATATTTCAGACAGTTCGATCCATTTTCGGAGTCACTTAAGCCTTTATATCACCTAACGTCAAAGAAAATTGCAACTTTCGCTGGGCAACAAAACCACGAGCAAATACGTATTAAAATCACATACGTGTTTGCCACAGGCAGCCGTTTTAATCGTGTTCGACCCGCAATACGCAATAGAGTTACACACTGACGCCAGTTTAATTGGCTATGGAGCTATATTATTGCACAAAATTGATAAAAAACCATGTCGTTTGGTATTATAGTAAATGCACGTCTCCTGCCGAGTCTAAATATCATTATTATGAATTAGAGACGGTAGCTGTAGTTAACGGTGTCCGAAATTTGCGCCATTGCTTGCAGGAACGTACATTTTTCGTATCTACAGACTGTAATTCTTTGAAGTCTAATGGCAGAAAACGCGACTTAACGCCGAAGGTACATAGGTGGTGGGCATTTTTGCAATCGTTTAACTTCGACTTAGAGTACAGAAAGGGTGAACGAATGGCGCACGTAAATTGTCTATATCGGAATCCAGTGCCTGAAAATAATGATCAAAATAAAATACCTGAGGAAAATAGTGGTCACAATAAAATGTGCATCAATATATGTGCGTCGGTTCGTAGAAAATTGTATCACTTGTAAATTGTCGAAGCCACCCATAGGTAAAGTGCAGGCAGAGTTACATTCGATTCCCAAAATAAATATACCGTGGAATACGGTACATAGTGTTTTAAAAACACTGCACTCATTCTATACTGTACAGTGTACTCTATAGGTCGGAACAAAGTAGCACAACATTTTTAGTGTACTCACTTCGAGTGAGTACAGTATATCGTTGTACTTGTCGTTAGTGAGTACTAAATTTGTGCCTTTTCCAACACACTGTACAGTTTGTCTGTTGACGTGTACAACTATTTGACGTGTACAAATATTTGTTCTGCAGTGGTGGTCAATAAATAAAGACCGTTTTCCGCTGCTTTATCAAATTAGCTGCAAGATACTAGCAGCTAACGCGAGCAGTGCAGCATCGGAAAGGGCATTTTCTGTTGCCAAAAATGTAATTTGCGAAAAACGGGCCAAAATTGCCACATCTGAAGACATGGTCAATAAAATAATGTTCCTTCATTACAACATTAATAATTTAAATATAGATAATTTAATAACATAAAATAATTATTGTAATAAGCATTCATTTTAATATTAGTAATTTGTAAATACACTATTTTATAATACATTTGAAACGAAAATGCAAATAAATTTTTTAATCAGACATACATAGTATGTATTACATAAACACCAGAAATATTTATGTGTATGTTCCAGTCATGAAGTTTCGCTCACTGTACAGTAAGTCAACTGAACACCAAAACACTGTACAGTGAGTTGACTACGGCACACTAATTTACCTGTACTCATTAATAGCTGTACAACTATGGAATGAGTGTGAAAACTGTCAAATAAAACAAAAAATACTACCCTACTCATTCATACCCAAATATACTGTGCTGAAAAAAAAAGTGTGCCCACTTTTAGAATAAATGATTCATTTGTCATTTTGGATACATTCATGCAGAAGTCTAGTACATATTGACATAACAGGACAATTGAGTGATAAAAACGACTTAAAAGAATAAGTTATTGTCATAATACACGCATTTACAAAATTTATTATTTATTTTTACCACACTTTGAAAATAGATACGGAAAGTTGTGTTAAGGCCGTAAGATCAGTTGTTTCTTTATTTGGCTAGCCTGCCCGAATTATAGCAGTTCAAGGTCGTTGTTTTGTAAGTTCAGATTATCGTGAGTTTTGTCCTTCTCAAAAAATTAATTTGCATTTAATTACCACCGGTGCAAGTAGGGCCAACGGTCAGGTCAAGCGAGTAATGAGCACACTCAAAAATATGTTGACGGCTGTGGAAACCGGTCAGAGATCGTGGCAGGATGCGTTGGCCGAGGTGTAATTGGCAATGAATTGTACGGCGAATAGAGTAACTAAGTTTAGCCCATTAGAATTGTTAATTGGTAAGGAAGCTAGACTTTTTGGCTTACTACCAATAGATAAAGAAGTTGATGACAAAATAAACAGAGAAAATCTAAGAGAACAAGCCAAAAAAATATGGAAGACGACGCACGATATGATAAGCGCAGGTTTAGTTAGATTAGGCGATCACGTATTGCTTAAGGAGCGTCATCAAACTAAGCTTGACCCTAAATTTAAAGGGCCGTTTGAGAACTTATTGTTAAGAGTGTTAAAGGAATTACACTAATTTTATTGTAATGTGTTAAAGGAACTACACAAATGTTAAAAAGGGTTAAAGGAATTACAAAATTGTTAAAATGTGCCAAAGGAAAAGTACAAATGTTTTATTTTACATAAGAGAATAATTTTATTAAAGAATAACTAAATGAATTAATAAGATTATGTTTAATTGAAGAAATGTAATGAATACAGACGATTTGATGTTTATATAAGTGATTTTTATTTTGAAAGCTTTTGTTTAATACATGAAATAAAAATATCTGTTTTAAAATAAAGAAAAGTTTAAAGTGAAATTGAGTCTCGTGGTATTGAAATCTAAAAACACGAGGCCGTGTGAGTTGTCAGGAAGGCCGTGTCGTAGAATGGCTAGTTTGCCCATTGTACGTGTGCGTACAATGGTGTGGAGCTTTGGTGTGGCGACACATTGTCGCTAGTAGTTTTAAACGGAGTAGCTGTAGTTACTATGCACAGTAGCTGAGAAAAAGAGACACACTCTGCTGCTGAGCATGTTTTGATCGTAGAGCGCGGACTGAATGAGAGAAACAGAGAGGGCAATAGACTTAGCAGAAATGGTGAAATTAGACAGAACTCTGTGTTACTCAAGTCAGTTGGGAAGCATCTCTAGCAACGAACAGAACTTGCTGTGCAATTATACTAAGAAAAGGGAAACAAATGAGGAATCTCCAACAAGTACATATATAAAATTAACATTCAGGCAGCCAATAAGTTTTCCGGTTTTACATTATATTTAATCAAGAAAGGAAAACTAACTTCGGGAAGAGCCGAAGTTGATATACCCTTGCAGGTAAAACCGGATATATATCAAAAACATCGGATATAGTTGATCGATCCTTATGAGAATATCATAATATCAGTAATATCATAATATCAATATCAGTCTGCATCTAGCTTTCTTTGAGTTCGGACGTTTACTTTTTCGCTCATGTCGCCTCTCGTTTGCACCGAGTACCTATCACACCGCTTGTGTTGATTTTCCCTCGGAGGCTATAAAACTACTTATTAACATTCCGAACTTAATGTGGCAATGTGATAGCTGCGTCATTGGAAATGATTCGCATTCCAAAATAGATGAGCTAAATCATAAAGTTCTAGATCTGGAGTCCCGTTTCGATTGCTTTATGCCAAAGTTGACCAGCCCTGGTAAATGGAGCGGCTGTGCCCGCTGGACGCGCCTCTTCGGGTGGGGTGCATGTGGTTGCTCCCCCTTCTATGCCTTCTACCAGCACTGGGAGCAAAAAGGCTACACTGGGGCAGGCCCCAACGGCATCTAAGGGGGCTGTCCCAAGGAAGAAGCGGATGAACCCTAATAGGCGCATTGTGGGACAAGCACCCAGTTGCGCTCAGCTTCAAGTGCTTCCCACCTTGAAATACCTTCATGTTGGTAATTTCGCGACGTCTACCCAACCTGATGCACTGTGCATGTTTGTTGCAGATAAGCTGAACGTAGAACGCAGTGATTTAGCCTGTGCTAGGCTGATCAAAAAGGATGCTGACATCAACGGCCTCAAGTTCGTCAGTTTTAAATTGGGAGTTCCGGAGCAACATTTCCCTACAGTCTTCAATGATGATTTTTGGCCTATTCCGTTAAAAATCAGCCGGTTTGTTCATAGAGAGCCTGCTAAGGTTATTGACCTCCCGGCGATTCTACCTTTACCACAACCGCAATCTTCAAAAAACCCCCAGTAAGCGGTGCCGCTTGCGCGGCCTTCTTATTGTTTTTAAGCTGAAGTTTGTCACCCCGATTGCTCTCTGCTGCGCTACCAACAACAAACGGCGTGGGCGTTAATGGTAACGGTTGACGCTGTCTTCAATTCCTCCAATAATTTGCTTCGTTTGCTGATCGATATTCTTCAACAACAACAACTTTTTTCAAGGGGAGTTGTTTATTTCTTATCTTCACTTGTGGATACCCTGAAAAAACAAGACAAGGTAAGGTAACAAGGAAATCGTGACGTTGGCAGCGCATCGCTTATCCCTTTTCGCTGGGCCACTCATTGGTGCTTTCTTTTCGCCGATGGAAGATGTTTATTGAAGTTTTGGAGGTGTGGGTGGTTCTTTGCTGCGTTTGGATGTGCCTAACTAAAAACGCTCAATGTTTTCACCTGGCACTGGATTTTCCTTGCAACTGGAATCTCGCAGGTCTACTGATGAGTCTAATGGAAGTTTCTATGTGTCCTCGTCGGCTATTTTGCAAGCTATGCGTATTGGATATGCCTCCACATGCACCAGTACCAGGAGTGCACTTTCATTTGGACTGTAGCTACTCGTGGTCCTCGGACCCCAATAAAAGCCTAAAAGTTCTATTCCAAAATATATCGGGAATGAGAACCAAGACCCAGATGGTATTCCTCAATTCGTTTGCCTGCGATTTTGATGTAGTCATCCTTGTGGAAACGTGGCTCAGTGACAAATCTAGCTCCTCTAAGTTCTTCGAGCCTAACTTGTACCATGTATTTCGAAAAGACCGAGATGCATTCAGTACTCAGTCTGGGCGAGGTGGTGGTGTTCATCGCTATCCGTCGATCTCTTCAGGCTACATCACTGCGCCTTCCGGTGGCCGACCCTCTACTGGATCAGCTTGCGGTTTCAATCCAGGGCGTCCATTGCCCGTTCGTCATCATTGCATCATACATCCCTCCGAACAGCGCTTTTAGTATATATCATGCGCATATGGAAAAGTTAGGTTAAGTTGAGGCGGCGATGAGGGGCCGGGTCTGACCCCCATCCACTTGAGCCGCTGGGGCTCCTTGTGATACCGCACAGGCAAGGATTCTACAAGAGGACCTCTCCCTTCCCATTACTTATGTGCCCAAGGGTGTTCTATCCTTCCTGCGGCGGCTCACGGTCCCATCCCGATTTACGGATGAAAGCTACGAGTCTGTGTGGAGCGACCTCCGCGAGGTCTGTTAGGTCTGTGAGTATTGCTGCGCCCAAGAATTTGAGTCGGCTGCGGCCCAGCGCAGGGCATTGACACAGGAGGTGTGCGGCTGTCTCTTCCTCTTCTTCGTCCCCACAGCTCCTGCAGTAGTCATAATGTGGCACCGCTAATCTAGCCGCGTGTGCTCCTATTAACCAATGTCCCGTAATGGCCTTGACCGCCAGACTACAGTCCTGCCTATTAAGGGCGATAAGCATCATTGACCTCTTCCTAGATTGGATGGGCCATATCATGCGTGAGTTCCTGCAGTTTTGGAGATTTCTCCATTTCCTCAGTGATGCGCGGTCAAAGTGATCCCTGCATTTTAGCCTACACGTAGCTAAGGGGATACCTACTGGTTCCTTCTCCGGTAGCAGAGGATTGGTAATACCTGCTCTTGCCAGTTCGTCGGCGGCGCAATTACCCTCGTGGTCCCTGTGCCCGGGTACCCATATGAGGTGGATGTCATGCTGCTCTGCCATCTCGTTAAGAGAACTGCGGCAGTCATTTACTGTCCTGGAGTTGGATGAAAATTCGTCAAGGGCTTTGAGTGCCGCTTGACTGTCTGAAAAGATACCGATTGTGTCTTGATTGCCAACAAGTGCTGGGGATCTGAGTGCTTCTCCGATAGCTATTACTTCTGCTTGGAAGACACTACAGTGGTCGGGGAGTCTGAAGGACTCATTTAGACACAGCCGTTCGCAATGAAAACCGCCTTCCACCTGGCCATTCAATTTTGAACCGTCTGTGTAGATATGGAGGGAACCGGCTGGTCCCGGGATTTGTGTGGCCCATTCCTCCCTTGTTGGAATGTAGACCTTGTATTTTAAGGTGGGATGATCGACAGGTACGCAGTAGTCTGTAGACCCCGTTGGCGTGCAGTGGTGTGATCTAACTTGGTATGTCCGTAGTCAGTCCATTTCCATGTGCCCGTGTGGAGTTGGTGAGAGCAGGCCACCAGACCACCACCCCGTAGATGGGTCTTATGACCGCTGTATAAAGCCATCTTACTATTTTTGGGGACATTCCCCATTTAAGGCCAATGGCTTTCCTGCAAGTATAGAGCGCGATTGTATCCTTGTTAGCTCTATCCATAGCGTTTGACTTCCAGTCCAGTTTCCTGTCTAGCGTAATCCCTAGGTACTTGGCGCTATCGCTAAGAGATAGTGTTTCTCCTAATAGTTTTGGAAGCCTTAAGTTTGGTATTTTGTACTTCCTGGTGAAGAGGACGAGCTCTGTTTTGGATGGGTTTACACCTAGTCCATTTCTAACTGCCCACGTTTGAGAGGACCCTAAGTTTGTCCGTCACGCGGTCACATAGAGTCTGGGGAAATTTTCCAGAGAAGGCAATTGCGACATCATCCAGAGTAGGGGTGAGAGTACGCCTCCTTGCGGGGTGCCTCTTCTGACGTATCTATGAATAGATTCTCCTCCTAGTGACGCCTCAACAGTCCTGTTTACTAGGATCTGTTCTATAATGCGTATGGATTGAATGTCTATTCCTAGTCCTGTCAGCGCTTTATTATCGAGCTTGGTAGGATTTTGACGCACCTTCTATGTCTAGAAAAGCAATGAGTGCGAGGGGCAGTGAGATGATTTTCCCGCCTTGGGTATAAATACGACTTTCGTCCGCAACCACATTGCGGGTACGATGCTTATCCTAAAAATTGCTGAGAAAGCTTTCTTGACCCAAGATCTCAGATTGGGACCGGCTTTAATTAGTTGAGCCGGGACAATGTCATCTGGGCCTGGGGATTTGAAAGGCTTGAAGCTGTTTATTGCCCAGCTGAGATACCTATCACTCAATAGTTATTCAAGTTGGTTAGTGGGGGAGGGGCTATTCCCCTGTGTCTGCATTTCCAGGGTTGTATCTTCTTGAGAGCATCCCGGGAAATGTGTCCCTATGAGAGCCTCTAGGGTTTCTCTGCTGGAGGATGTCCAGTTTCCTTCTGAGGTTTTAATGTATCCTACATTTGGTGCAGTAGTTGCGAGGACCTTCCGGAGTCGGGACGCCTCTGATTTTTGCTGAATGTTCGTGCAGAAATTGGCCCAGGCATTCCTTTTTGCCTTGCGAAGTTCTTTCCAGGTCTTCCCTACTGTCTACGTCCCCTGTTGGCTGTTTCCCCAAGGAACTTTCTAGTTTTTTCTTGTATAACTCCCAGTTCGCTTTCCTCGGGTTGCGTACCGTTAGTCGATTAAAGTTCTTAAAGTTGACCACTAATTCTATGTTTAGGTGGTCCGAGAAAGAGTGTTTCTCTAGAACTCCCCATCTAACCATCCTATCTGCTAGGGATTCAGAGTAAAGGGTGACGTCAAGTACTTCCTTTCTGTTCCTGACTATGAAAGTGGGTTCTGTACCCCTGTTACCCACTAAAAGATTGGAGCCTAGGATGAAATCGAAGATTGAACCACCCCTCTCGTTCGTGTCAGTGCTTCCCCATTGATGATGATGGGCGTTAGCATCGCAACCTATGATCAGGTCGATCTTGTGCTTCCTGCTGTCTTCAACCAGCTATTTGATTAGCGGGTGCGGGGGGAGGGCCTCCTGGTCGTGGCCCATATACGCCGAACATATCCTTAGAGGGCCATTTGGGATCTCTACGGCTGCGGCTACGTGGTCTTCATTGCTGAAATTGGGTAGCAAAAAGAGGTTAAGGTTCTTTTTTGCGAGGATGCAGGCTCGCCTTTTACCTGTAGTATCGGCTTTGCAGAGCCTAAACTCCGGCGCCCCCAACCCAAGAATCCTGTCTCCTAAGATCCAGGGTTCCTGGATGAGAGCCACATCAGCTCCACTCTCGGCGAGGTGGAGTAGGAGGGCAGCTGACGCCGCTTTACTGTGGTAAAGCGAGATCGTCAGGGACATCCTTACAAATCTCCACCACAGTTATTTCTGCCTCCGTCTCGGAGCTCAGCAGAGAGTCCTCCTCCATTCCGACTCCACCAAGTGTCCTTGCCAAGTCGCTTTCCTCCGAGGTGTACCCTTCCAGGATGTCCTCCTCCTCATCCGTCATTCCTTCCGGGTGCCCCTCTTCGGTCGGCTCCTCCAAGTCTGGCTCTTGTGTGTCTGCCTCCAGCCCGATACCTCCTGGATTGGCCTTCGCATCGGATTTATAGATACGGACCGAAACGTGTTCGAATCCGTACTTTAGCCGGTGCTCCGTCCTCTCCAGGCCTTTAACGGTCTCCTCGTTTAGTGTGAGGACGACCTGCCTCCGCAGTCCCACCGCCTCCTCGACCTTGGCGACTCTCCAGTCCGCCGTGGGGAGCGTCGGGTTGCACATCCTAAGCATTGTTAGAATGGTTCTAGGGTCGGCTGGCTTTTCAGTGAGCCACACTCGCGCCCTCGGTTTGCTGGGGATTTCGTCCCAGTCAACCTCCACCAGCTTAGCTCCAGGGTAGATCTCTCCAAGCGATGCAGCCATCCGCTTGTAGGTCTCTACCGATCGCGCGTCTTGGCAAGCAATCACCTTGACGCTACCCTGATACCACCTGCGTCTTCGCATTCTGGTGGGGGTCCTCCGCTTCGCAGCATCTCCTCCACGAAGCGCCCATGCAACTCGTTTACCACTCGTCGCCAAAGTTCCTTGGGGATGAGCCCATCCTTGGTGCCCTTATCCAGGACTCCAATTAAGGTTCTTCCCTTCGTTACTTCGGCGAACGAGCGGTTGGACGGCTGCGGCTGGGCCTTCCTCTTCTTGGCCTGAGGGGCTTCTCCCTCTGTGGACCTCTGCCTTTTCGCGCTTTGCGCGGCCTCCTTGGCAGGGTCTGACCCCGTACGTCTATTCGGATCCAGCCTTTCTCCCGCCTTTTCAGGATTAAAGTCGGGTAGGATCTCTCTTGCCCACTTAATAATCTCGGCCTGGTCCGGGTTGGCTTCGGCCGATGGGTCCGCCCTCATCAAAATGAAGGCTGCTCTTCTTCTGTCCTTGTAGGAGCCTTTACGCTGCTTCGAGTGAGGGGCTTCCGGACCAGGGTTCGCCTTAGGGGCACCGCCGGTTGGTTTAGAGGTTGACCCTGGGGTCTTCCTCTCCACGCCGTTCGGTGATCCCATAGTTAGCCCCGCTTTGGAAGAAGTTGCCTTAGCAACCTCCTCCGCACCGGCGCGTCCCGCCTCCAGATGTTGCCCCTTTGTGGGGGGCTTCTCCATCTCAGCAACTCCTTGGCTTTTGAGGGCCTTGGAGTTTGACGGGTCATTGACCCCATTTCCGGTCTTTTTTAGGGAGTTCCGTTCTCCGCTTTGGTTTTTGTTTGGTAAAGTAGTATTCATGTTTTGGTCCCACGAGTAGGCGGGAAGGGGTTCGTCCATCATGACAAAGCCCTCTTGTCACAATAAACCTGGTTAAAACTGGGAGGTCGGCCTGTCCCCCAGAGGTCGCATATTAGCGTCCGAGCCCCCCCTCGGACACGCATCCTTCGGCATATGCTGTTCCACCTTGGATTGGGGTGATTTAAGGAAGGGAGTGTTCTTCTCCCCGCCCGACTACCATTAGCCAGCATCCTCGGCAGAGACATGACCTTCCCGGGACCTGTTACCAGCCGCACTCACGTGGAGAGTATAGTCGCACTACCAGCGGTGTACACAGTTACGGCACGCAATTGCTTGCGCGTAGGTCCCCCTATTGTACCCGTTGGCTGACGGCCCGCATATGGAAAACATCACTAGTTTCTGTGCTAAAACGTCGGACCCTACCGCTTTGATGGTAGCTGGCGATTTTAACCTTAGCTCCATTGTCTGGTCTTGGGACCCGGAATCTCACTGCATGGTACCTAGCAACGTTCACCAGAGTCATGAAAGTGTAGTTTTAGATGATATTTTTAGTCTGGGCCTCTCCAAAGTAAATAATATTTTGAATGATTTATCAAAAATTCTTGATTTTATATTTTTAAATAATGTGGTTAATAGTAGAGTAGAATTATGCAATGTACCATTAAGTCCATGTGATATGCACCACAAGCCGTTAGTAATTCATATTGAGTTTTATAGTTTTCCTTCTGCGTCACCCATTCCATATTATCATCTGAATTATACTAACTTGTCACTTATTAATGCCTCTATTTCAGCCTTTGATTGGGTTTCCCTTTTTTTGGATGGCTCAATCGATGATTGTTATACTAAGTTCTTGGTTGCCCTTTTTAATATTATTGATACTTATGCCACTGTGAGGGTACGAAGATCCTATAGGCTTCCCTGGTATACAAAAGGTTTAAAAAACTTAAAGAATAGAAGGTTGAGCCATTACAAAAGATTTATAATGACAAAGGAGTCTCGAGCAGGAGAGCTGTACTGGCAATTTAAGCGGGGATTTTATTTCCTTAATAAGATTCTCTACAATCAGTATACACTGCGTTTCACTTGAATAGCACACTTTACATAGGGAATTTTAAATCTCGAAATCTTTAAAAAAAAAGATAACTCGTTGATGTTTTTGTTTCTATTTATAGAGTAATCAATTTTAATTATAAGAAAAGTAACAAAACTTAAATTAAATTAACAATTAATAAAGATTAACAAAAAAAACTTAAAAACTTCCAAAATTCCACAACAATTTTGTTTCACTTGAATAGCACATTTTAGATTGAGTGTCATTTCAGCAGCCAAGAAGATTGATTCATAAAAGTTTTTTGATTATTTTGTGAATTTCAAACATAGTTTAATCATTTTGTGCAATTATGGGTCGTGGAACGTCACTAAGTCACAAGGAACAGATCCAAATACAAAGCTATATTGATTGTGACCTTTCTGTGGCTAATATAGCGAAAAAAATTGGAAGAAGCAGAAAAGTCATGCACAATTTTATAAAGAACAAGCAAAACTATGGAAAAAATACGAAAGGTTGCCAAAGTAGTGTCCTTAGCGACACAGACAAGAGTGCAATTATGCGGGAAGGGGAATTCTTGGAGGGGCCAGATGGCTATAATTATTATTTTCATGATCTGAGGAAAGAGACGCTTATCAAAGGGAACATCCATGAAACAAAGGTGCAAACCAAGACTGAAGAGCACTTCCGAATAGTGTCAAAATATCTGGACACTGTACAGAAAAACTATTACACGTACCAGCTGAAAAGCAGTAAGGGCCTACAAGTGGTAGTAAAGGGAATAGAACCTGATGTTACCGCCGAGGAAATAAAAACCGCCCTTAAAGAAAAGGGCTTCGCGGCCAAGAATGTTATTAACATTCTAAATAAAGATAAAAAGCCACAACCCCTCTTCAAGGTCGAGCTCGAGCCTGAAAGCAGGTCGCTGAAGAAGAACGAAGTCCACCCAATCTACAACCTGCAATATCTTTTGCATCGGAAAATCACTGTTGAAGAGCCACATAAACGTAACGGTCCAGTGCAATGCACTAATTGTCAAGAGTATGGACACACAAGGTCTTACTGCACACTTCGGGCTGTCTGTGTAGTCTGCGGGGACGCCCACAAGTCCGCTTGCTGCACTACAAACAAGGACAGTACCGTGAAGAAATGTGGAAACTGCGGAGGCAGCCATACGGCAAACTATAGAGGATGTATTGTGTATAAGGAGTTAAAGAGTCGCATGCGGCAAGCGACCGCAACGCGCAACCAAAATCCACAGAATGCGTACATTTCGTCAAAAACCACGCCAGACGTCTTCTTCGCCAAAGCTGCGAGATCCTCATTCGGTCCACTAAACACCACCAACGGCTTCTCCTATGCCGATGCTCTACGATCTGGAAGGGAAATTCCAATTCAGCCTAACTCTCAAAGCGCTCAACAGGCCCCAGAACAGCCACACAGCAAAACGGAAACTATGATGCTTACCCTCCAACAAAGTATGATGGAGCTTATGTCACTCATGAAAACGACCATGCAAACGCTTGTTCAAAACCAGAAGATGGTGATACAGCTGCTCGTAGCACAACAGTCCAAATAATCTATGCAGGCGCTACGAATATCAATGTGGAACGCCAATGGTGTCTCACGGCATAAACTAGAATTGTCACAATTCTTGACCGAAAACCATATTGACGTTATGCTACTGGTGGAAACGCATCTTACAAGCAAATAAAACTTTCATATAAGAGGCTACACAATCTACCGCACAGATCATCCAGATGGGAAAGCCCACGGCGGAACTGGAGTTCTAATCAGAGAACGAATTAAACACCATTTTCACAAAAGGTTTGCAACAAACTTCTTGCAGGCCACATCGATACAAATTCAGTCAAGTAACGGAATCCTTTCAATTGCTGCCGTTTACTGCCCTCCTCGCTTCTCAATCTCGGAAGGACAATTTATGGACTTCTACAATTCACTTGGGGATCGATTTATAGCCGCAGGAGACTACAACGCCAAACATACGCACTGGGGATCACGTCTAGTGACTCCCAAAGGAAGACAATTGTACAATGCAATTATAAATGTGAAAAATAAACTGGACTACGTTTCACCTGGAAGTCCCACATACTGGCCAACAGACTCACGAAAGCTCCCAGACCTTATTGATTTTGCAGTGACAAAAAACATACCTCGCAATCTAATAAGTGCCAAAGCAGTCTCGGACTTATCATCAGACCACTCGCCTGTGCTTCTAACGCTTCTTCAAAACCCAGAAATAACCGAACACCCCTTCAGTCTGACGACGACAAAAACAAACTGGCTAAAATACAAAAAGTACGTGAGTGCCCACATAGAACTCGCCCCGGATTTTAACATGGAATCGGACATCGACTACACTACGAGCGCCCTGGAAGAAGTACTCGTTGCGGCAGCTAAAATCTCTACTCCTCATAGGAAAGAAGTAGACCGAAACAAACACTTCAAATCTAATCAGCAAATCGAACAGCTCGTGCGAGAAAAGAGGCGCACGCGTCGTGATTGGCAAAACAGCAGATCACCAGCTTCAAAACAACGCCTTAAGGAAGCAACCCGATCACTCGACCAGGCTCTTCACCAACAGGAAGAAAATGCACAGCTGAGGTACATCCAGAATCTCTCGCCAACAAGCACAAAGTACCCCCTGTGGAGGGCCCACCCAAATCTTAGTGCCCCAATTGAAACGACCACCCCGATAAGAAACTCTTCGGGATGCTGGGCTCGCAGCAACGAAGACCGAGCTGAAACATTCGCCACACATCTCCAAAGTGTCTTCCAGCCAAACCCAGCCTCAAATTCATTCCTCCTGCCAGTAATTCAGCCAGAGTCCTCCCCTCAGCCAGCCGCACCTCCATTCCGGCCGAACGAAATCGAAAAAGTCATAAGAGGGCTAAAACCAAAAAAGGCTCCCGGTGGTGACCTATTGACCCCAAAGATGCTGATCGAACTTCCAAAATGCGCTATAGAGGTCGTCTGCAAACTATTTAATGGAATCATTAATCTTGGCTATTTCCCAAAAAAGTGGAAGAAATCCATTATTATAATGATTCCGAAGCCTGGAAAAGACCACACAATTCCGTCATCATACAGACCAATAAGCCTTCTATCTTGTTTGTCTAAACTGTTTGAAAAATGCTTGTTAACTCGCATAATACCACATTTGGAAGCTTGCAATATCATCCCGGCACACCAATTTGGCTTTCGAAGAAACCATGGAACCATCGAACAAGTGAACAGATTAACATCCGAAATACGCTCAGCCTTCGAACAACGAGAATACTGCAGCGCCATTTTCCTCGACGTATCTCAAGCTTTCGACCGAGTTTGGCTCATCGGACTCATGCACAAAATTAAAACGTATTTGCCAACATACACCCACAAGCTACTGGAATCATACCTCTTCAATAGGGTATTCTCAGTGAGATGCAACGCAGCTACTTCGGGCGACTACACCATCGAAGCTGGAGTTCCACAGGGAAGCGCACTCGGGCCGTGTCTATATGTTTTGTATACTGCGGATATTCCTACGAGCGCACAACTAACAACGTCAACGTTCGCCGATGATACCGCTATTCTTAGTCGCTCCAGATGCCCAACGCAGGCAACAACCCAACTGGCTAATCATCTCACAATAGTGGAAAGGTGGCTGTCCGACTGGCGCATTAAAATAAACGAACAAAAGTGTAAACATATAACGTTTACTCTTAATAGACAAACATGCCCTCCGCTTTTACTAAACGGTATGCAGATCCCTCAAGCTAACGACGTAACGTACCTTGGCGTTCACCTTGATAGACGTATCTATGAATAGATTCTCCTCCTAGTGACGCCTCAACAGTCCTGTTTACTAGGATCTGTTCTATAATGCGTATGGATTGAATGTCTATTCCTAGTCCTGTCAGCGCTTTATTATCGAGCTTGGTAGGATTTTGACGCACCTTCTATGTCTAGAAAAGCAATGAGTGCGAGGGGCAGTGAGATGATTTTCCCGCCTTGGGTATAAATACGACTTTCGTCCGCAACCACATTGCGGGTACGATGCTTATCCTAAAAATTGCTGAGAAAGCTTTCTTGATCCAAGATCTCAGATTGGGACCGGCTTTAATTAGTTGAGCCGGGACAATGTCATCTGGGCCTGGGGATTTGAAAGGCTTGAAGCTGTTTATTGCCCAGCTGAGATACCTATCACTCAATAGTTATTCAAGTTGGTTAGTGGGGGAGGGGCTATTCCCCTGTGTCTGCATTTCCAGGGTTGTATCTTCTTGAGAGCATCCCGGGAAATGTGTCCCTATGAGAGCCTCTAGGGTTTCTCTGCTGGAGGATGTCCAGTTTCCTTCTGAGGTTTTAATGTATCCTACATTTGGTGCAGTAGTTGCGAGGACCTTCCGGAGTCGGGACGCCTCTGATTTTTGCTGAATGTTCGTGCAGAAATTGGCCCAGGCATTCCTTTTTGCCTTGCGAAGTTCTTTCCAGGTCTTCCCTACTGTCTACGTCCCCTGTTGGCTGTTTCCCCAAGGAACTTTCTAGTTTTTTCTTGTATAACTCCCAGTTCGCTTTCCTCGGGTTGCGTACCGTTAGTCGATTAAAGTTCTTAAAGTTGACCACTAATTCTATGTTTAGGTGGTCCGAGAAAGAGTGTTTCTCTAGAACTCCCCATCTAACAATCCTGTCTGCTAGGGATTCAGAGTAAAGGGTGACGTCAAGTACTTCCTTTCTGTTCCTGACTATGAAAGTGGGTTCTGTACCCCTGTTACCCACTAAAAGATTGGAGCCTAGGATGAAATCGAAGATTGAACCACCCCTCTCGTTCGTGTCAGTGCTTCCCCATTGATGATGATGGGCGTTAGCATCGCAACCTATGATCAGGTCGATCTTGTGCTTCCTGCTGTCTTCAACCAGCTATTTGATTAGCGGGTGCGGGGGGAGGGCCTCCTGGTCGTGGCCCATATACGCCGAACATATCCTTAGAGGGCCATTTGGGATCTCTACGGCTGCGGCTACGTGGTCTTCATTGCTGAAATTGGGTAGCAAAAAGAGGTTAAGGTTCTTTTTTGCGAGGATGCAGGCTCGCCTTTTACCTGTAGTATCGGCTTTGCAGAGCCTAAACTCCGGCGCCCCCAACCCAAGAATCCTGTCTCCTAAGATCCAGGGTTCCTGGATGAGAGCCACATCAGCTCCACTCTCGGCGAGGTGGAGTAGGAGGGCAGCTGACGCCGCTTTACTGTGGTAAAGCGAGATCGTCAGGGACATCCTTACAAATCTCCACCACAGTTATTTCTGCCTCCGTCTCGGAGCTCAGCAGAGAGTCCTCCTCCATTCCGACTCCACCAAGTGTCCTTGCCAAGTCGCTTTCCTCCGAGGTGTACCCTTCCAGGATGTCCTCCTCCTCATCCGTCATTTCTTCCGGGTGCCCCTCTTCGGTCGGCTCCTCCAAGTCTGGCTCTTGTGTGTCTGCCTCCAGCCCGATACCTCCTGGATTGGCCTTCGCATCGGATTTATAGATACGGACCGAAACGTGTTCGAATCCGTACTTTAGCCGGTGCTCCGTCCTCTCCAGGCCTTTAACGGTCTCCTCGTTTAGTGTGAGGACGACCTGCCTCCGCAGTCCCACCGCCTCCTCGACCTTGGCGACTCTCCAGTCCGCCGTGGGGAGCGTCGGGTTGCACATCCTAAGCATTGTTAGAATGGTTCTAGGGTCGGCTGGCTTTTCAGTGAGCCACACTCGCGCCCTCGGTTTGCTGGGGATTTCGTCCCAGTCAACCTCCACCAGCTTAGCTCCAGGGTAGATCTCTCCAAGCGATGCAGCCATCCGCTTGTAGGTCTCTACCGATCGCGCGTCTTGGCAAGCAATCACCTTGACGCTACCCTGATACCACCTGCGTCTTCCCATTCTGGTGGGGGTCCTCCGCTTCGCAGCATCTCCTCCACGAAGCGCCCATGCAACTCGTTTACCACTCGTCGCCAAAGTTCCTTGGGGATGAGCCCATCCTTGGTGCCCTTATCCAGGACTCCAATTAAGGTTCTTCCCTTCGTTACTTCGGCGAACGAGCGGTTGGACGGCTGCGACTGGGCCTTCCTCTTCTTGGCCTGAGGGGCTTCTCCCTCTGTGGACCTCTGCCTTTTCGCGCTTTGCGCGGCCTCCTTGGCAGGGTCTGACCCCGTACGTCTATTCGGATCCAGCCTTTCTCCCGCCTTTTCAGGATTAAAGTCGGGTAGGATCTCTCTTGCCCACTTAATAATCTCGGCCTGGTCCGGGTTGGCTTCGGCCGATGGGTCCGCCCTCATCAAAATGAAGGCTGCTCTTCTTCTGTCCTTGTAGGAGCCTTTACGCTGCTTCGAGTGAGGGGCTTCCGGACCAGGGTTCGCCTTAGGGGCACCGCCGGTTGGTTTAGAGGTTGACCCTGGGGTCTTCCTCTCCACGCCGTTCGGTGATCCCATAGTTAGCCCCGCTTTGGAAGAAGTTGCCTTACCAACCTCCTCCGCACCGGCGCGTCCCGCCTCCAGATGTTGCCCCTTTGTGGGGGGCTTCTCCATCTCAGCAACTCCTTGGCTTTTGAGGGCCTTGGAGTTTGACGGGTCATTGACCCCATTTCCGGTCTTTTTTAGGGAGTTCCGTTCTCCGCTTTGGTTTTTGTTTGGTAAAGTAGTATTCATGTTTTGGTCCCACGAGTAGGCGGGAAGGGGTTCGTCCATCATGACATAGCCCTCTTGTCACAATAAACCTGGTTAAAACTGGGAGGTCGGCCTGTCCCCCAGAGGTCGCATATTAGCGTCCGAGCCCCCCTCGGACACGCATCCTTCGGCATATGCTGTTCCACCTTGGATTGGGGTGATTTAAGGAAGGGAGTGTTCTTCTCCCCGCCCGACTACCATTAGCCAGCATCCTCGGCAGAGACATGACCTTCCCGGGACCTGTTACCAGCCGCACTCACGTGGAGAGTATAGTCGCACTACCAGCGGTGTACACAGTTACGGCACGCAATTGCTTGCGCGTAGGTCCCCCTATTGTACCCGTTGGCTGACGGCCCGCATATGGAAAACATCACTAGTTTCTGTGCTAAAACGTCGGACCCTACCGCTTTGATGGTAGCTGGCGATTTTAACCTTAGCTCCATTGTCTGGTCTTGGGACCCGGAATCTCACTGCATGGTACCTAGCAACGTTCACCAGAGTCATGAAAGTGTAGTTTTAGATGATATTTTTAGTCTGGGCCTCTCCAAAGTAAATAATATTTTGAATGATTTATCAAAAATTCTTGATTTTATATTTTTAAATAATGTGGTTAATAGTAGAGTAGAATTATGCAATGTACCATTAAGTCCATGTGATATGCACCACAAGCCGTTAGTAATTCATATTGAGTTTTATAGTTTTCCTTCTGCGTCACCCATTCCATATTATCATCTGAATTATACTAACTTGTCACTTATTAATGCCTCTATTTCAGCCTTTGATTGGGTTTCCCTTTTTTTGGATGGCTCAATCGATGATTGTTATACTAAGTTCTTGGTTGCCCTTTTTAATATTATTGATACTTATGCCACTGTGAGGGTACGAAGATCCTATAGGCTTCCCTGGTATACAAAAGGTTTAAAAAACTTAAAGAATAGAAGGGAGAGCCATTACAAAAGATTTATAATGACAAAGGAGTCTCGAGCAGGAGAGCTGTACTGGCAATTTAAGCGGGGATTTTATTTCCTTAATAAGATTCTCTACAATCAGTATACACTGCGTTTCACTTGAATAGCACACTTTACATAGGGAATTTTAAATCTCGAAATCTTTAAAAAAAAAAAGATAACTCGTTGATGTTTTTGTTTCTATTTATAGAGTAATCAATTTTAATTATAAGAAAAGTAACAAAACTTAAATTAAATTAACAATTAATAAAGATTAACAAAAAAACTTAAAAACTTCCAAAATTCCACAACAATTTTGTTTCACTTGAATAGCACATTTTAGATTGAGTGTCATTTCAGCAGCCAAGAAGATTGATTCATAAAAGTTTTTTGATTATTTTGTGAATTTCAAACATAGTTTAATCATTTTGTGCAATTATGGGTCGTGGAACGTCACTAAGTCACAAGGAACAGATCCAAATACAAAGCTATATTGATTGTGACCTTTCTGTGGCTAATATAGCGAAAAAAATTGGAAGAAGCAGAAAAGTCATGCACAATTTTATAAAGAACAAGCAAAACTATGGAAAAAATACGAAAGGTTGCCAAAGTAGTGTCCTTAGCGACACAGACAAGAGTGCAATTCTGCGGGAAGGGGAATTCTTGGAGGGGCCAGATGGCTATAATTATTATTTTCATGATCTGAGGAAAGAGACGCTTATCAAAGGGAACATCCATGAAACAAAGGTGCAAACCAAGACTGAAGAGCACTTCCGAATAGTGTCAAAATATCTGGACACTGTACAGAAAAACTATTACACGTACCAGCTGAAAAGCAGTAAGGGCCTACAAGTGGTAGTAAAGGGAATAGAACCTGATGTTACCGCCGAGGAAATAAAAATCGCCCTTAAAGAAAAGGGCTTCGCGGCCAAGAATGTTATTAACATTCTAAATAAAGATAAAAAGCCACAACCCCTCTTCAAGGTCGAGCTCGAGCCTGAAAGCAGGTCGCTGAAGAAGAACGAAGTCCACCCAATCTACAACCTGCAATATCTTTTGCATCGGAAAATCACTGTTGAAGAGCCACATAAACGTAACGGTCCAGTGCAATGCACTAATTGTCAAGAGTATGGACACACAAGGTCTTACTGCACACTTCGGGCTGTCTGTGTAGTCTGCGGGGACGCCCACAAGTCCGCTTGCTGCACTACAAACAAGGACAGTACCGTGAAGAAATGTGGAAACTGCGGAGGCAGCCATACGGCAAACTATAGAGGATGTATTGTGTATAAGGAGTTAAAGAGTCGCATGCGGCAAGCGACCGCAACGCGCAACCAAAATCCACAGAATGCGTACATTTCGTCAAAAACCACGCCAGACGTCTTCTTCGCCAAAGCTGCGAGATCCTCATTCGGTCCACTAAACACCACCAACGGCTTCTCCTATGCCGATGCTCTACGATCTGGAAGGGAAATTCCAATTCAGCCTAACTCTCAAAGCGCTCAACAGGCCCCAGAACAGCCACACAGCAAAACGGAAACTATGATGCTTACCCTCCAACAAAGTATGATGGAGCTTATGTCACTCATGAAAACGACCATGCAAACGCTTGTTCAAAACCAGAACATGGTGATACAGCTGCTCGTAGCACAACAGTCCAAATAATCTATGCAGGCGCTACGAATATCAATGTGGAACGCCAATGGTGTCTCACGGCATAAACTAGAATTGTCACAATTCTTGACCGAAAACCATATTGACGTTATGCTACTGGTGGAAACGCATCTTACAAGCAAATAAAACTTTCATATAAGAGGCTACACAATCTACCGCACAGATCATCCAGATGGGAAAGCCCACGGCGGAACTGGAGTTCTAATCAGAGAACGAATTAAACACCATTTTCACAAAAGGTTTGCAACAAACTTCTTGCAGGCCACATCGATACAAATTCAGTCAAGTAACGGAATCCTTTCAATTGCTGCCGTTTACTGCCCTCCTCGCTTCTCAATCTCGGAAGGACAATTTATGGACTTCTACAATTCACTTGGGGATCGATTTATAGCCGCAGGAGACTACAACGCCAAACATACGCACTGGGGATCACGTCTAGTGACTCCCAAAGGAAGACAATTGTACAATGCAATTATAAATGTGAAAAATAAACTGGACTACGTTTCACCTGGAAGTCCCACATACTGGCCAACAGACTCACGAAAGCTCCCAGACCTTATTGATTTTGCAGTGACAAAAAACATACCTCGCAATCTAATAAGTGCCAAAGCAGTCTCGGACTTATCATCAGACCACTCGCCTGTGCTTCTAACGCTTCTTCAAAACCCAGAAATAACCGAACACCCCTTCAGTCTGACGACGACAAAAACAAACTGGCTAAAATACAAAAAGTACGTGAGTGCCCACATAGAACTCGCCCCGGATTTTAACATGGAATCGGACATCGACTACACTACGAGCGCCCTGGAAGAAGTACTCGTTGCGGCAGCTAAAATCTCTACTCCTCATAGGAAAGAAGTAGACCGAAACAAACACTTCAAATCTAATCAGCAAATCGAACAGCTCGTGCGAGAAAAGAGGCGCACGCATCGTGATTGGCAAAACAGCAGATCACCAGCTTCAAAACAACGCCTTAAGGAAGCAACCCGATCACTCGACCAGGCTCTTCACCAACAGGAAGAAAATGCACAGCTGAGGTACATCCAGAATCTCTCGCCAACAAGCACAAAGTACCCCCTGTGGAGGGCCCACCCAAATCTTAGTGCCCCAATTGAAACGACCACCCCGATAAGAAACTCTTCGGGATGCTGGGCTCGCAGCAACGAAGACCGAGCTGAAACATTCGCCACACATCTCCAAAGTGTCTTCCAGCCAAACCCAGCCTCAAATTCATTCCTCCTGCCAGTAATTCAGCCAGAGTCCTCCCCTCAGCCAGCCGCACCTCCATTCCGGCCGAACGAAATCGAAAAAGTCATAAGAGGGCTAAAACCAAAAAAGGCTCCCGGTGGTGACCTATTGACCCCAAAGATGCTGATCGAACTTCCAAAATGCGCTATAGAGGTCGTCTGCAAACTATTTAATGGAATCATTAATCTTGGCTATTTCCCAAAAAAGTGGAAGAAATCCATTATTATAATGATACCGAAGCCTGGAAAAGACCACACAATTCCGTCATCATACAGACCAATAAGCCTTCTATCTTGTTTGTCTAAACTGTTTGAAAAATGCTTGTTAACTCGCATAATACCACATCTGGAAGCTTGCAATATCATCCCGGCACACCAATTTGGCTTTCGAAGAAACCATGGAACCATCGAACAAGTGAACAGATTAACATCCGAAATACGCTCAGCCTTCGAACAACGAGAATACTGCAGCGCTATTTTCCTCGACGTATCTCAAGCTTTCGACCGAGTTTGGCTCATCGGACTCATGCACAAAATTAAAACGTATTTGCCAACATACACCCACAAGCTACTGGAATCGTACCTCTTCAATAGGGTATTCTCAGTGAGATGCAACGCAGCTACTTCGGGCGACTACACCATCGAAGCTGGAGTTCCACAGGGAAGCGCACTCGGGCCGTGTCTATATGTTTTGTATACTGCGGATATTCCTACGAGCGCACAACTAACAACGTCAACGTTCGCCGATGATACCGCTATTCTTAGTCGCTCCAGATGCCCAACGCAGGCAACAACCCAACTGGCTAATCATCTCACAATAGTGGAAAGGTGGCTGTCCGACTGGCGCATTAAAATAAACAAACAAAAGTGTAAACATATAACGTTTACTCTTAATAGACAAACATGCCCTCCGCTTTTACTAAACGGTATGCAGATCCCTCAAGCTAACGACGTAACGTACCTTGGCGTTCACCTTGATAGACGACTTACCTGGCGTAAGCACATCGAATGCAAAAAGATGCATCTAAAACTGAAAGCCAGCAGCCTCCACTGGATCATAAACTCACGATCGCCACTGTGCCTGGACTACAAGTTACTACTGTACAATTCAGTCCTAAAGCCAATCTGGACGTATGGCTCCCAGCTGTGGGGGGAACGCGAGCAGCAGCAACATAGACATCATACAGCGCGCACAATCAAAAATCCTGAGAACTATCACAGGGGCACCTTGGTATGTTCGCAACGAAAACATCCACCGGGATCTGGGCATCCTCGCAGTGAAAGACGAAATCCAGAAGCAAAAAGAGTCATACAAAGAAAAACTGTCTTCGCACCCAAATTTTCTCGCTCGGGGATTGACTCGGGTTTCTAGCGTATCCCGCCTTAGACGCAACGACCTCCCAACCCAGCAATCGATTTTTAGGGCCGTCTAACTCCGTATCAGTCAATATGACTGTTAGTTAAGTTAAAAATATAAGATTTGATACACCTGTTGTTAGTCTCGCAAAGAGAAGATTCAAGAAATAAAAGCAACGTTAAAAAAAAAAAAAAAGGAAAGAGACGCATCAATTGGAGCGTTTACACAGTCGAGTAGGCGGAGCTATGGTTTGAGGAGCCATATCTTACTATGGGACTTGTAAACTCCAATTCTTATCCTCAAACATGAACGCAAAAGCGTATCTAAACGTCCTCGAAAAAGCTTTTCCACCATTGGAAAATTTTTTCAATCATTTGCCTTGGACATTCCAGCACGACAATGCCCCAATACATACTGCACGTGTTGTAAAATCTTTTTTAAAATATAAAAATGTTGAAACTCTGAACTGGCCACCATACTCGCCGGATCTGAATATAATTGAAAATGTTTGGGGATGGCTGGTCAGAAAGGTTTATGAGTCTGACAAACAGTTTTCAACAAAAGACGAACTAATTGACGCCATTCAGAGGGCCTGGGCTACAATATCCTTAGACTACATTAAAAGTCTATATGATTCGCTGCCCAACAGGATCTACGAGGTTATATTGAATAAGGGGGGCTCGACCCATTATTAAATTAACATATATATTTACATTAATACTTACTATTGCATAAAAACACATTTCCTAATACTTAAGTTCATTAAATATACTATATACTAAAATATATAAAAAAAAGGGCTATTCATGTTGTAACAAAATTGTTGTGGAATTTTTGAAGTTTTTAAGTTTTTTTGTTAATCTTTTTTAATTGTTAATTTAATTTAAGTTTTGTTACTTTTCTTATAATTAAAATTGATTTCTCTATAAATAGAAACAAAAACATTAACGATTTTTCTTTTTGTTTAAAAGATTTCGAGATTTGAAATTCCCTATGTAAAGTGTGCTATTCAAGTGAAACGCAGTGTATATCCAATGTCGAAGCTAGCTTTCGATCCAATCCTAAAGCTTTTTGGCGGTTTGTTAACACCAAAAAAACCAAATCAGACTTCAAAATCAAAATCAAATCTTCATCCATATGTTATGGTAATTTAGCAGCCGACTCGGATCAGGGAGTTTCTGATCTTTTTGCAAAATACTTTGCCTCTTACGTGGAGCCGAAGGTTCCTTGGAGTGATAGTGAAACTCTTCTTAGCATTGAGCCTTTTCTCAATATGAGTAACATGGACGTATTGGACTGTGACCTAGTTGAAGCCACAGAACATTTAACCGAGTCGCTCACACCTGATGTAGATGGTATCTCCCCATTCATTCTTAAGAAGAGTTTCGCTTCCCTTTCTGCTCCACTTCAACTGCTGTTCGTCTTGTCGCTCTCATCTGGTAGATTCCCCCACCGGTGGAAGATTACTTCTATAACGCCAGCATGGTTTTTTGCTTGGGAGATCCACTACAACTAATTTAGCGGTCTTCTCTAAGCACTGCTTTGAAGCTTTTGAAAACCGATTTCAGGTTTATGCCATTTACACTGACTTCTCAAAAACCTTCGACAAAGTGTGTCATGGTGCCCTTCTGGCCAAATTATATAAATTAGGTAATTATTCCTGCCTATTTAGTTAGTTCGAGTCTTATCTGGCTGACCGACCTTGCCACGTTTCTGTTGTAGACGCTATCTCAAGTCCATTTGTCACCTCCTCTGGTCTTCCACAAGGCAGCGCTCTTGGACCTCTTCTATTTATTATTTTCATCAATGACATCTCGTCATGCTTTCGTTATTCCTACATCTTAATGTATGCGGACCGTAAAATCTATAAAGCCATTAGCTGCATTAGTGACAGTTACTTGTTACAGGAGGATATATCCAGAGTTTACTCATGGTGCTCCCGTACTCTTCTTCCATTAAACTTATGTAAGTGTGTTTACCCGTTACAGTAGGCGGTCTCTTGAAATCTGCATGGGTTATTCCATCAGTAATTATAATTTGGCAATTAAATTTCTGGTCCTTAGACTGTTAATCAAGCACTTATTAAGTTGTTATTAGTATTGTAGTATAATTTATTAGTTTGTAAGTTTTTATTATGTAGTCATGTAAGGATTTGTCCGTTGGCGAAATAAATAAATATAACCAACATATTACAATAAAATATCTAAAAAAAAGTTCCAAGTTTCTATCTTCAAAAACATGAAAGTTGGGTCATTTCCGTACAATCAGTTATATATAGTCGACCGATCCCGGCCGTTCCGACTCATATTTTTTTGTTGTAACATTTGAAAGTTTTATTTACAATCTGTCCTCAGTTAGGGACAATAATTAAATTTTTTAAGTGAACCTTGACAATATGAGTTTGATAAATACTGCGACTTATATACTGCGTGCGAAGGAAAGAAGGGTGTGTGCTAAGTTTTCATGAGGATCGGCCGGCTATATCCTATAGCTGCCATATAACTGAACGATCGGGATGACCCATTTTCGTGTTTTTGAAGATAGAAATCTGGAACTTAGTGCAGATTATATTTTTCCGGTTTTAACTGCAAGGGTACATCAACTTAGGCTCCGTCCGAAGTTATCTTTCCTGTCTTGTTATATACTGGAATTGATTCTTAAACCGACCTATAGTCTAAACTAATAAACCGACTAATAGTCCTCTGAAGGACCACCTTCGCTTGATAGCATTTCCAAAACTTCAGTCGGAAGTTTTAGTTTTGATTGTTTCTCAATTCGTCTATTAAGGTTGACCGACGAAATAATTGAATCAGATGTATCCATTGCTCGGTGGAAGACGTCACAAAAATTATTTATTCGACTGGACTTCCGTGCATGATGCAAGCGATCTGATTTGTATATTTTGTTTTGCGCTTCAGCTCCCTCCTCTCCAAAATATCCCACAGGATATTTGACTATATATCAATGCAGAGCGTCCTACTGAATTGTTTTTCGGGCCAACTGATATACACGTTTGTGTGTTTAGCCAATCAGAATGTCTGCTTTGAAATACATTTGCATTATGCCTGCAACTTTTCCATTTTGTCTCCAAACGATACCAATATTTCTTGACAGCATCTTCAACATCTTGAATAATTTCCTCACAAATATTGCCAACAATTGCTTTTTTAAAAAATTCGACAGTAGCATTCTCCTTTGATACTTGGCCATTGATAGACTTCCACACGGAAAAACTAAGTTGTTTAATTTGAGGCTACGAACTAAAAATGAAAATTCCAAAAAAAGTGGTTGATAGTGGCTATTCGGACTATATACAATTGAACAATTGATAAAATTGAATTGATTTATTTACAATTTAATTCAAATTTTTTATTTTTGAAACAATTTTTTTTTATTAAAAATAACTGGATTAAAAAATGGATTTTTGCCAACAAAAGTGGTTGGCTTGACCATAGTGTGATGGTCCAGCGTTATAGTATATTTAATGTCATCAGTGGAAGATGCTTGCCTGGATTCAAAATAATTACAAACGGCTTTTCATTGAATTTAAAATACCTTCTGTCAAAAAAGTACCGGGACTGGATTAATTAAAACGCCTGTGCTAAACCGATTTCGGAATTTTTTTTTGTGTTATGTTGCTAGCATTGTTTTGCATTACTAAGTAAAGTTTGAGCGCGATCTGTGAAGTAGTTTGTTTACTGTCGCTGGTTACGTCAGTCTATGTTCTGTTTGCTTGCCGAATTTAATAATTTCGGTTTTGGAGCATATTTTGGTCGCCATTCGAACGATTGTTGACTTTTAAGCGTGTCGTATTCATACATCCACGTCTCATCAGCTGAAATAATACGTTCCATGAACGTGGAGTCGGAATTAGCGCGATCCAGCATGTCAGCAGACACCTGCTTTCGGTATTCTCTTTGCAGGAAATTCAGCTCTTTTGGAACAAGCCGTGCAGCGACTCGTTACATACCCAAACGGTCAGTCAAAATGGTACGAATTGACTCGTGAGAGATGTTCAGGACTTCTGCTATCTCTTGTAAGCTGATATGATGATTTTTAGATATAAATTCCTTCGCATCGATGTTAGTGTCGGTGAGAGAGGTCGATGGTCGTCCTGAACGAGGCATGTCTTCGACAATCTCACGAGCCTCTTGGAATGCTTTGTACCACTTAAAAGCACGTGTTTTCGATAAAACTGCATCACCATAAGCCTTCACCATAAGCGTCAGTTCAAGAAATTTTGTTCGCAACACAAAATTTAAGACAAATTCTTTGTTCAATATAGTTTTTCATTATGAAATTCGGCAAGCAATCAGAACATAGACTGACGTAACCAGCGACTGTAAACAAACTACTTCACAGATCGCGCTCAAACTTTACTTAGTAATGCAAAACAATGCTAGCAACATAACAAAAAAAAAATTCCGAAATCGGTTTAGCACAGGCGTTTTAATTAATCCAGTCCCGGTACTTTTTTGACAGAAGGTATTTTAAATTCAATGAAAAGCCGTTTGTAATTATTTTGAATCCAGGCAAGCATCTTCCACTGATGACATTAAATATACTATAACGCTGGACCATCACACTATGGTCAAGCCAACCACTTTTGTTGGCAAAAATCCATTTTTTAATCCAGTTATTTTTAATAAAAAAAAATTGTTTCAAAAATAAAAAATTTGAATTAAATTGTAAATAAATCAATTCAATTTTATCAATTGTTCAATTGTATATAGTCCGAATAGCCACTATCAACCACTTTTTTTGGAATTTTCATTTTTAGTTCGTAGCCTCAAATTAAACAACTTAGTTTTTCCGTGTGGAAGTCTATCAATGGCCAAGTATCAAAGGAGAATACTACTGTCGAATTTTTTAAAACAGCAATTGTTGGCAATATTTGTGAGGAAATTATTCAAGATGTTGAAGATGCTGTCAAGAAATATTGGTATCGTTTGGAGACAAAATGGAAAAGTTGCAGGCATAATGCAAATGTATTTCAAAGCAGACATTCTGATTGGCTAAACACACAAACGTGTATATCAGTTGGCCCGAAAAACAATTCAGTAGGACGCCCTGCATTGATATATAGTCAAATATCCTGTGGGATATTTTGGAGAGGAGGGAGCTGAAGCGCAAAACAAAATATACAAATCAGATCGCTTGCATCATGCACGGAAGTACGGTCGAATAAATAATTTTTGTGACGTCTTCCACCGAGCAATGGATACATCTGATTCAATTATTTCGTCGGTCAACCTTAATAGACGACAGATAATAGGAAGAAGGTAGTAGAGGAAGTAGGTAGACAGAAGGTATATTTTCTTCCATATTAAGATAAAGAGGCCTTCTTATTTGATTTGGTTTTAAAGATAAAAAAGCACTACTACTACCAAAGTATGCGGATGAGGCTAGTACTAGCGGTAACTTTTTCATCGAAATGAGCTAGTTCAATTGCGCTTATAATGTGAAACTTTATGATCTGTGAATGCTTGCTGCTGTTGAGGCCCAAAAATGTATGGTTAATTTTTTCTGCGAAGTTGGTTCAAGGGTGCTGCCAACTGCGAATAATTTTGGATAAAATATGTCCCAAAATATAGTTACCCTTAAACGCATCCAATTGTTGCAAAGTCTCAGGAGGCTTCAACAGTTTTACACCTTCGAGTCCTGAGCTTTCCAGAAGGACACCGTTTGCGGTTATTCTTCTTCCCAAGAATCTAATACCGTTTTCCTGAAGAACACCAAGAACTTGATCAATACTCTGTAAATGTTGTTCCCTAGTCGGTGCTGAAATGATGATGTCATCAAGATATTTTTTTCACAACATTTTATTCTTTTCAGGAGTTGTTCTAATATCTTTGGAAGATCGCCGGGCCGCTGGCTATTCCGCTGACTATGTTTGTTTTTTATTCGGTTTTTACTTATTAGCAATGCCTCTAAAGAATTATTCAATTTATCATTCCATATACAATCCATTCCTATCTATATAGATTACATCAATGTATCTTATATATATTATTTTTATTCTTAGTCACAACGGAGTAATGCCCATGATACCTTTGGGCCTAAAGGAAACAAAGGAAATTGATTTTATGGAAGCCTTTTCAGATTTTATTTTGGAACATTACAGCGAAGAGCCCTCAACCTATTTGGACGCTATAGCAGATATTACAGACACCAGACAGGTATGTTCTACTATTAATCCTTATGTAATTTTTTGTATCACTTCTATGCAGGCTTGTAAAACACCTTCGAGGGATGCCTTTGGTACTGCGCTGCTCTTTCGATACTACAATCTGCTGTATTATGTGGAGCGGCGCTTTATTCCGCCTGATCGAAACATAGGAATTTTTTTTGAGTGGTATGACTCCCTCACAGGAGTGCCTTCCTGTCAGCGCACCATATCCTTTGAAAAGGCCTGCACTCTGTTTAATTTAGGCGCCATATACACTCAGATCGGAACGCGTCATGACCGTACAACTGCTGATGGCTTGGACGCATCGGTGGACAGTTTTTTAAGAGCAGCGGGTATTTTCCGTCATATTTTTGATACTTTTACGAACGCGCCATCAATGGATCTTAAGCCACAAGTTCTTGAAGTATTGGTTTCCCTTATGCTTTCTCAGGCTCGAGAGTGTCTTTTTGCAAAGTTTCAGCTACAGACTGAAGTATTATGTGTACCTGAAAATATAAACGTAAGTGCGAGAGCTTTTGGCATAACGCATGGTTACAGAAGTGAATATTCCTATTGTCGGGTATTAACATATAACATATTAACATATTATGTTAAAAAGTGTGCAAAGCAGTGAAGGACTAGGAACTCCTCTTGAGTTGATATGAGCATGTCTGCCTGTCTGTTTCTACGCGACCGTTTCTCTGTTTCAAATCCATCGATATGAAACTTTATAAGTACTAAAAACTATATAACTAGTATAAGTCTTGAATATCCTAGGAACGGCTATAGTTTCTATAGTTTATATATAGCTGATTGATCGGAAATACTATTATATTATTGGTGTTTTTAGAGCAGTGGTCGGCACCCCAATACATTGATATGATTTTACTGCATTAGTGTTAGTAACGAATAGCAGAAAGTAGGCTGTGAGCATGACGTTTTACACATTTATACTGTGTGTGTGTGGCAGAGCTCGGGCAGAGAAATTTCCTATGCCCCCGAGATAGGGCCGTGCCGACCTCTGTTTTAGAGTTAGAGAGTTTAGATATTGTATGTTGGACTTTTTTTTTATAAGGATCTGCTGACTATAGCCTATAGCTGTCATATAACTGAACAATCGAAAATGACTGAACTTTCGTGTTTTTGCAGACAGAAAGTTGGAACTTCCTACAGATTCTATTTTGGACCATTTGATCCGACCATTTGATACAAAATTCCATGAGGATGGGTCAACTATATCTTATAGCTGCCATATAAATGAACGATCGGAAATGGTATTTGAAAATGGTGAAAATACCAACTTTGGTAAATTTTTAAAAGAAGCCTGGGAAGATCTTTTTAATCATGTATTCTAACAAATTGGTTTTATAATTAAATTTTCATAATGATTTATATCCGATCATGACTGTAAGGTATATCAACTTCGGCTCCGCCCGAAGTTAGCTTTCCTTCCTTGTTAATATTATAAATATATACATATCTGTAGTTGTTCCGAGATTTAGCCGGAGAGGCTGCACAATTGTCAACTGAATACCTTCAGATGCATACAAATATTCAAGCGAATAATACACATAAGTGTTTGCCCGAGTGTTGGGCAGGACTAGTACCACTTAAGGCTGAGCTTTATAAAGGTAGGTGTTTTTGTGCATTAAATTATTGTTAAAAAAAATAAAATAAATTTAAATTATTATAATACAATGCATTATAAATACATAAATTATATATTATATATTGTCGGACAGGCAAACATATATACAATATAGTATATACCGTTTTCTTTGATATTTGATATATTTTGTAATAGACAAATTAAATAAAATGTAAGATATGTCGTAATTTTTAATTACTTATTATTAGTTAAATAGTTATAAATTATTATTATTTTATTTGCGATATGGCATTTGTAAGTTTTAAGATCCCCTGTAATGGCACTAGTATACCCTCTGGTATTGAAACCGTCTTCCCCTTATTTAATCTAAAACAAGAACGAAAAGCTTCGGGCGGAGGCCAATGTGATTTACCTTGTAAGTAAGAAGCTAGTTAGATGTAAGATGGAATTATTTGGATATACATACATACAATGCATGAATCGAACATATCAGATATAGTTCACCGATCTTTTTGGGAATTTGAGTATCTGATTTAGTATCTATACCAAACTTACACACCAAATTATCAGGGGTGCCACACAAAACACTTCCACTCAAATTTCTTTGAAATTTTACTTGATTTTTACACACACGTTTAATTTGTGGTACGAACAAAAAGATTTTTGTAAAATACTAGTAAAATCACTTGCCTTTTATTCAGTAGGCCAACTAACATTAGAGTTTTAAAGGAGATTTTGATATATGTTGATGTCCCGTTTTTATACTCTTACAGAGAGTATTTTAATTTTGGTCAAAAGTAAAAAACGCAGTGAAGGAGACATATGCGACCCTATAAAATCCCTTAATCCTTAGTATATTCTTGATCAGGATCACCTCCTGAGTTGATCAAAGCATGTCCGTCTCTCCCTCTGTTTTTCTGTATCTACGCGAACTATCTCTCAGTTTTAAAGTTATGGGCTTGAAATTGGCACGCAGTGTACAAGTCGGATCTGTCCTATAGCTGTCATATAACTGCTTGATCGGAATTGCCTACATAGCAATAGCATTGGTATTTTAAGAGTTAGAGAGTTGGGATTGTAGAGAGTTGCATCTGTTGTAATCTATTTTTGGTCTAATCCGACGTACAAAATTTCATAAAGATCAGCCGACTATATCTTATAGCTGCCATATAACTGAACGATCGGAAATATTATTTGGTAATTGTTAAAAACACCAACCTTGGTATTTTTGAAGATAGAAGCTTGGGTTTCTTTTTAAATTTTTTATTCTAATAAATTGCTTTCATTAATTAAAATTTCAATAGGGATAAGCCCACTATTTCAGGAGTACACCTCCTTGCGGAGAGCCTCTTCTGACGTATCTTTGAATAGACTCTTCTCCTATTGTCGCCTCAGATCCTTTTTACCACACTATATATGCCGCCTTACTGTGGTGGAGGCTTATTCTCCACCAAAGTAACCTCTGCTTTCGTCTCGGAGCTCAGCAGAGAATCCTCCTCCATCCCGACGCCTCTAAGAGCCCTTGCCAAGTCGCTCTCCTCCGAGGTGTACCCTTCCAGGATGTCCTGCTCCTCATCCGACATTCCTTCCGGGTGTCCCTCTTCGTTCGGCTCCGTGTTTGTTTTTGTTACGTGTTTGACCGTTACGTGCTTGAATCCGTATTGGACCCGGTGTTCCGACTCTTCCAGTATCTTCACGATCTCCTCGTTCAGAGTAAGGACAACCTGCCTCCGCAGTCCTACCGCCTCCTACGCAGCCTTCTCCAAGTTAAGGATAATATAAAACCACCGCAAAAAATTTTAATAGTTTAATGATTTTAATGATCTATTTGATTTTATTGCTGAGGTCGTTATCAAGAAGTTACGGTTAAAATCCTTTCTAAAGACTCCTAAAGTTATTGAGTTATGGTTTACCATTTTGATAAAATGGAAATCTAGTATTCGTTTACTAGTCACTTATTACTTACTTATTCGATTACTTATTACTTATTCTTACAAAGTGAAGGAAAAAAAGCCTCAAAGAATGAAAGTTAGGGGACTTCATCATAGCACATTAACCAGTAAAATTTTAACCAATTTCAAAACATTTGGCTTCGATAATTTTCAGGTACATAACACAAGATAATGATCGAACCGAGATGTAAAATTAAATATATTTTTATTAATATTAAAAAAATATGTTTAAGATTCTCTTCAGGTACAAAACCCAAGATTATGATCGAACTGAAATGTAAAATTGAGAATATTTTTTTTATTAATAATAAGCAAGTCAAGAATTAATGCTATATATGATTGAAAATAAAAAGGACGCGCAAATCATCAGAAATTGCTCAATTTAAACGATTCCAAGAATTTAGCCACACAGCGAATACTCAGCAAATGCTTTACATTTCTACAACCAATTGTGGAGGTTTATCTTTTACCTTGATGGTAAAAATAAAAATGGAACGGCTCAGCGCCATCTACATGATCTTCAATCTCAGTCACAATTACAACCAGAAAGGAAAGCTAACTCGGGCGGAGCCAAAGTTACAAAGGTACTTGCAATTAAATTCGGATATATATCGCAAAGATTGGATATAGTTGGCCTATGCTTATGAGAGTATCATAATATAACAAATTATTGCAATAAAAAATCTAAAAAAAAGTCCAAATAACTGACCGAATGTTGGGTCCTAAATAGGATACAGTCGTGCAGAGGAACAGAGGTAAAAGGCGCCTTAGAAGAACATCAATCCGTTCTCAAGATCCCATGGACCGACAATTGTGGCACCAGGCAGAGAGAAAATTAAGAGCAGTTTTAGGGGAAACTCTGAAGCGATTTTTTCGAGCATAACTTTTCCTCTATGGACTACACGCAAATTGACGCAAATTACTTACTATGAAAGAGCACAAAATTTCTCAAACGTCAATTCTCTAGACAGGTTCTAGTCCGATGTCCTGACTGTGTTCTGGCAAAAAATGAACTGAAGCAGACCAATGCTTTTGGGCACCATCTGGAAAATCGCTGTACTCCTTTTAACTTTGCTAACTTTGAACAAATTAGAGAGACCCATAAGAGCTTAGAGACACTATTGCAGATTTCATTGCCTATGAATTCTATAAGAATTGAGGAAATATCTGAAGTCATCCAATTTCTGCGAAAAAATAAAACCCCGAGTATTCGATATCCTATACCCCGAGCGATCCTATACTTTCAAAGCAGTGGAACCTGTCTGCGTTAATAATGATGCACAAGCCTGGAAAACCAGAGGTTTTTTCAGAGTCATATCGCCCAATAAATCTTTTATCCTCCTTGTCTAAAGTGTGGTAGAGACTCATTGCAATTTGAATTACAATGATTATGACTCAAAACATGTAGGGATATAACAAATGTCCCTGAAGCAGAATACCAAAACAATGATTTGCACAATGACTTAAACAATTATTTTATTAGTTCTGTTTCTACTTTAGATCACTGCTGGCGTTCGACTGACTCCGCTCTCAACTCGTCATCCGCATCAACCCTCATAACTCGCTGAGAGAGAAATGAGAACGATGAGAGCACAAGAGAGAGAGAACCAGAACCGAAAACAAGCAGCAACACTGATTTACACTAACAATTTACAGTTATGCTATACAATTCCAGTTAACATACATATATATAGGTACAATAAGAAGCAATCCTGCTACAGTTAGGCCGTCTTGACTTTTAAAGATCCTCTGATTTAGTGATATATCTATTATTATTATACAATTGATTCTTACATATATTTTGCTTAGATACTATTAGTTATTTATTTTCAAAATTTTACATAACATTCGAGCTTAATTTTCGTTTACCTATCGAATTTTAAATGTTCTGACTTCTCCAGACTCCTTGATATGGAATACGTGACAATTGCAAACCTTCAACATCTTTAATTAAATACCTATAATTTTTAAAAACTTTGTCTATTACGGATGAACCCTTATGTTTGGTTGAACTCTCTTTCTTTTTTTCATCTTTTCTTTTTCTTTCATTGTCTTTTGTTTTTTGTTCATTGTCTTTGTTTGAGACTCTGTTCCTTTTTTCCTAATTTTGTCTAAATTACTAACATTATCGGTATTATCTAATTTTTCTAACTCTTGTCTTAATTCATCTATAATCTTTCCTTTTTGGGCGATTCCAAATAAAATTTTGCTCGGAATTTGCGCAATGCTTCTTTGCTTTGTATTGTTTAACGAAAACTCAACATCTTCAATGACTGTATCCCAATGCAATTCCTTTTCTGAGTCTGCCAATTTCGCTATCTTCGGCTCGATTAATTCTTTCCACCTGCTCATTAGCTTGAGGTTATCCTGTTGCTATTTTTACATGCTTAACATTATAATCTTCGAGAAATTTCTTAAAATCCTCTATCGGGTCAAGCAGCAGCACGGCGTTTAATGTTTAATTTTCGAAGTAGTTTAGTAATGTTTATGTAATGTTTAGTGTAATTATTAGTGTAATGTTTATTTATTAGGCTTAATTTTGTACAAAGGCTTTGTTGATCGCAAGCCGACTCTCTCTCGGCCGCTCGACTCAACAAGCTTTCCATAGAGAGTTTTAGCACGGCAATGTCTAGGTCGGGCCGCCCTCTCCACTTTCGAGAGCTTTAGCTCGAGGTGACTTGTCGGGCCGCCCTCTCTCTGTATTTTACTTGAGTCCCTGCATGCACCATAAGCTGGTCTATCTGCGGATCATCCGGCTTCATCTGAATAAACATATAATCACGTGAATAAACATTTGTAACGTTCAAAATTAATTAAATTCGTCTTTTATTTACGTCATTGAAAACGCTCAATGACCAAACATCCTCAGATGTAAAACAACTGCCCCTATCCAAGACGATACAAGTCTACTATACGATCTAAAATAACCTTTCAATGGTTAAATAACCTATAATAACTTCATTTGTGTTTGTTGGTTTTGTTGCATATAACCTAACATATTTTATAAACCCGTCTATGACAACAAAAAGATGTTTATTTGACCTACCCTTATCCACTGGCCTGTAGTGATCAATATGTATGACCTCAAATGGTACATTTCCTTTTGAAATGCTGTGAAATAATCCTTCTCCTTTTCCTGACATTGGTGAAAACGCTACACACCTCAAACAATTATTAATATGTCTAACAACTTTCTCTTTCATATTTGCAATACGTCCTAACAAGTGCATCCATAACCATATATCTACCTAAGTTACCTATCTCAGTATGATATTTGTACAGTATCTTGTCTTCCCTTTCTTCTGGACCATAGAACAACAATTTTCCATCATTTGCTTTCCTATAAATTACTCCATTTCTCATCTCAAACCTTTTTTTTCCAACTTTATTCTAATTTTCTTTAATTTTTAATCTTACACTTGACATATAACTAAACTTTTTTTTAAAATTTACTGTTTCTACTACACATATGTTATTGTTCCTACTTAACTACTACTACTTAACATGTAGATGCTCATGTTGCATATGCTTTCCCGACATATGAACTAACTCAAAGTCATACTGAAGCAATTCTAACGCCCACCTCGCAATACGAGGGTTAAGTTCTATTCTGTTTAACGTCAACGTCAACGAATTACTATCAGTAACAATTCTAAACCGTTAATCGTGCACATAAATTCGTAACCTTCGTAGGGCATAAAGAATGGCTAACGTTTCAAGTTCAAAGCTATGATATTTTACTTCATCTTTCTTTGTAGCTTTCGAAAAATAAAATATAGGATGCAATTTCTTAACCTCTTTCCTCTGCAATAATACCGCACCAAAACCATGTGCGCTTGCGTCTGTATGTAGTTCTACCTCATCCTTATAATAATGTAAACCTAGTACCGGTGTTTCTATTAGCTTCTTTATAAGCATCTCAAAACAATCTAGCTATTTTTCTTCAAACACGAATTCGCAATCTTTTTATATCAAATCATATAATGGTTTTGCAATCATCGAATAATTCTTTATGAATCTTCTAAAGTATGAACTCAATCCCAAAAAGCTTTTAACTCCATGCACTTTGTTGGGGACTGGAAAATCTCTGATGGCTTCAATTCCTTTATCATTCGCTTGTATTCCTTTACTCGTCACCAAAAAGCCTTAGTATTGAACAATCGCTTGTAGGAACCCGCATTTATCCATTCTTAGTTCCAATTTGTTTCTAGCTAATCTTTCAAAAACTTCTTTGAGTACACTCAAATGCTCTTCAATTTCTTTGTTTGCGATCATAATATCGTCCATGTATATATATAACCACTTTTCCTTCTTTTATCATGTCTGCAAACATTTTATTGATAAATTTTTGAAACACCGCCGGTACTTTTTTTAGGCCCATTGGCATCCGCATGAATTCGAACTGCCCTAGCGGCGTCATAAATGAAGTTTATTTAACTGATTTAACTAACATTATCAACAAACACATAAAAGTATCCATGTTTAAGGTCTAAATTCGAAAATATAGTAAATTACTAATCTGTCCAATAAATCATCAATTAAGGGTAATGGATAATTATCTTTAATCATTGTCTTATTAGGCTTCCTGTAATCCGCACATAATCGCAAATCACCTGTTTTTTTGTAACTAACACTTTTTGAGATGCATATTCTGATTCACTCGGCCTAATACTTCCCTTTTTTAAGTACTCGTCTAATATGCTCTGTAACTTATCTCTCTCTGTATAAGCTAACCGTCTAGGAAAACTGCTAAAAGGTTTCGAGTCATCCAACCTCAGCTTTATTTCACACTTAACCTCCGGTTCTATTGGTCTTTGTATATTAACATAACATGTATATATAATTTTAATAAATTGCTGTCTAACATTATTATCCACTTATTCACCAATTTTGTATTCTACAGATTCATCTTAAATATTGTTTGTAGGGGGGCGTTGGTGCCGCAAAAGATTTCAGAATTGGTGAAACGAAAGAAAGAAGTCGGGGGCGTCGTCGTTAGATTTAAAAACGCGTTCAGCTTTATTGGGCTGCTTACAGAGAATTACTGAACTTAGCTTAGAAAGCATAACGTAACGTAGATATAAACCAGAGCGGACGATCGACGACGGCCGACGAGAGAGGAAGAATGCATAGAGGGGCGAGCGCGGATGCGCTCTTTAGCACGGATGAGCTTTTAAGCGCGGGTGCGCTTTTCAGCGCGGATGCGGTCTTAAGTTCAGCTGAGCGGCACAACGGCCCCTCACCTAAAAATTCTCCCCCCCTTGCAATCGCTCGGGCTGCAACAGATCCCTCGTCGCTAGCTATGCGTCACTGCAGCTAGAGGGCGTACACGGGTCGATGAAGGCCCCCGTGTCCAAGATCCGGGTCCCGGTGTTGACGCTGTTCCGGTTCAGCAGCGAAGATAGGGTGGGCGCAGCGACCGCGTCCTGCGAGGGCCCTCGAGGAGAGGCGGAAAATTGCCTAGGCGCGGATGACGCGGGCGGACGAGCGGTGGACGGCAGTCGATGGGTGGCGGACAAATGCAGTGGAGCACTTGATGGCTGCCGGCCAGTATTGGAAAAATGCCGAGGAGTTATCGAAAAGTGCCGGGAAGTCGGCGGCCGTGGATCGGTTTGGGAATGCCGGAAAGTGGCGGACGCAGGGCGAGAAGCACCCGAACCGCGCCGGTAGTTGGCGGATGACGGCCGACGAGAGAGCGAGACACCCCGTGCACTGTTTCCCGCGGGCGGTGACCGGTGCTCCTTGGTCACGGGGTGCAGCAGCGTGTGGTGATCTTGACCACACGTCTTACAGCCGTCCCCAAGCCGACAGGATCCATCGGAGTGCTCGTGGGCCAGGCAGCTCGAGCAATACCAGTTCACGAGAACCGCTCGTAGCCGCTCCTCGGCACTAAGGCGTAGGAAGCGCCGACACTTCTTCAAAGGATGGATCCCATTGCAGACTCGGCGTCGGTAGGATTGTGTACTTCGAGTACATCTGCTCTCCAGTGTCTGGGTGTTGCGTGGTCGTGGCGACATCGTGCTGAATATGATCTTGAAATCCAAAATTTGGCCCGGATCAGACGGATCATCAGTTGATTGCCATCGTGCAGCGTGATGCGAAGCGTAAATTAAAGAAGGAGTCGAGACAGAATTGTGCTCGCCACCTAAGTCCGATTCCGAGCTGATCTGTGTGGGCACCTCTCCCTGATCCAATGAGTCACCGAGGCTGCGGGCAACTCGTGCGGAAAAAACAGACACGCTGCGGGGGTTGACTGGAGATAAAGGGCCTGTCAGCACCCAT
The DNA here is from genome assembly GCA_018153455.1 of Drosophila parabipectinata. Classification (NCBI taxonomy): domain Eukaryota; kingdom Metazoa; phylum Arthropoda; class Insecta; order Diptera; family Drosophilidae; genus Drosophila; species Drosophila parabipectinata. Next base: position 786,617 of record JAECYA010000082.1, read on the forward strand.
CCGAAAATGGTCTCCTGACCAAGAAGCGACCCGCAGATGTTAGCCTTGGAATTACCGAGGAGAATGGACGGAAGAATGTCAGCTCCTAAAGAAGTTTGGGTCTGCCAGGGTAATATCGGGCAGCCCCTTGAGACGATCTCGCGAAATCGGATATGATGGCAGATTTCCTGCCAACTGCGGAAGAACGTAAGCCGCAGTCTCTAATTGTAGCCCGGGTCTTGACGGCGACCGAATGGAGAAATGGCACAATTTAGTAGACTGTGCGGAAATGGTCTGATTAAGGCCGGAAACTTGGGCTTGAATCGTCTTGAAGAGAGGCTTGACGAGGTTGAACAGTCGTTCCGTTATGAAAGTCGCTTCGGAGCCTGAGTCTATCAGTGCTCGTGTTTGGAAGCTGCACCCCAAATGGCACACGTTGATAAGGGCCGTGCCCAGTAGGACGGCTCCTGACCCGGAAGCGAAACACACCTGCACATTCGACTGATCCTCTGAGCCGTTTGCTGGCGTAAGCGGACTTGGAGCAGTGGCGAACGGATTGCCGCGGCGCAGGAGGGTGTGGTGTCGGCTGTGGCATGTGAAGCAGGTATGGGCGCTCGTGCTGTCTCGCTGCTGGTGCCCTCGGGCAAAACAGTTTAAACATAACTGCTTCCTCCTTCCATCCATTTCTAGGAAACGCGGACATAAGCGAATGGGGTGGTCCTCCCTCGAACAAAGATCGCAGCCCTTTTGGCCCGGAACCACTCGAGTTTCGTATGAAGTGAGCCTCCGAGCAGGGGCAGTAGGAAGTCCCGACCTTGGCGGAAATTGCCCGGAGCCACTAGGCCTGACGTCGTCGATGGCCTCCAGAGTGCGATGGCGCTCTGTCAGGAAGTTATCTAATTCCTTCCACACTTTCCCACATAGAAAGTGTGACTTTGGGGAGCTTTGACGAAATCATAAATACAAGGAGACAGTCCCAAGCCTCAACATTAACGGAGGACATTTCTAGGGCTGTCAAACAACTCTGAATGGTAGCTTGGATCTCCTTCAGCGCGACCCCGGACTCTTGAGAAATAGCCTGGATGTTGAAAAGGATCTTCAACTGTCTGTTGACCAATAGCCGCCGGTTCTCAAAGCGGTCTGTGAGGCTTTGCCATGCGGCGACAAACCCCTCATGGGTAAACTGAGCCCTAGAAACAATGGCGTGGGCGTCACCACTTGTTTCGGACAATAAGTAATAATAAGTTTTGGATTTAAATGGCCGTAAGCAAGTCTCTGAAGGTGGGCCACCGAAGATAGTCACCAGCAAAGACCTCGGTATCCACTGGAGGTAACCGGCAGCCTGTAGACGCGAGCGTGTGGACATTGACGGAAGCCTGAGTGGATTGGGAGGCAATTTTCTCCTGAAGCTGGGCAATACACCTCGAAAAGACGAAGTAACAGTAGCTGTACTTCGCTTCCAGCACTGTCGAGGTGGCCGCATTGTCGTCTGACACGGCTAGCAAATCGGAGCAGCTCTCATAGCTCTTTTCCACCTTCTCCCACAGTGCCCGAATTTGGTCCCGCTGGACTTCGCACATGTATTGGAAGCCTATTTCCGTTTCTGGGGTTTCTGGGGCGCCCGGAGTTTAGCCTCAAATATATATGCATATAATGGCACTGGATGCCTTAAGCTTCAAAAGAGGCGTCCGCGGAGATGCGGATTGAGATCTGAGTCCTGAGGCCTGAGTCTATCAGTGCTCGTGTTTGGAAGCTGCACCCCAAATGGCACACGTTGATAAGGGCCGTGCCCAGTAGGACGGCTCCTGACCCGGAAGCGAAACACACCTGCACATTCGACTGATCCTCTGAGCCGTTTGCTGGCGTAAGCGGACTTGGAGCAGTGGCGAACGGATTGCCGCGGCGCAGGAGGGTGTGGTGTCGGCTGTGGCATGTGAAGCAGGTATGGGCGCTCGTGCTGTCTCGCTGCTGGTGCCCTCGGGCAAAACAGTTTAAACATAACTGCTTCCTCCTTCCATCCATTTCTAGGAAACGCGGACATAAGCGAATGGGGTGGTCCTCCCTCGAACAAAGATCGCAGCCCTTTTGGCCCGGAACCACTCGAGTTTCGTATGAAGTGAGCCTCCGAGCAGGGGCAGTAGGAAGTCCCGACCTTGGCGGAAATTGCCCGGAGCCACTAGGCCTGACGTCGTCGATGGCCTCCAGAGTGCGATGGCGCTCTGTCAGGAAGTTATCTAATTCCTTCCACACTTTCCCACATAGAAAGTGTGACTTTGGGGAGCTTTGACGAAATCATAAATACAAGGAGACAGTCCCAAGCCTCAACATTAACGGAGGACATTTCTAGGGCTGTCAAACAACTCTGAATGGTAGCTTGGATCTCCTTCAGCGCGACCCCGGACTCTTGAGAAATAGCCTGGATGTTGAAAAGGATCTTCAACTGTCTGTTGACCAATAGCCGCCGGTTCTCAAAGCGGTCTGTGAGGCTTTGCCATGCGGCGACAAACCCCTCATGGGTAAACTGAGCCCTAGAAACAATGGCGTGGGCGTCACCACTTGTTTCGGACAATAAGTAATAATAAGTTTTGGATTTAAATGGCCGTAAGCAAGTCTCTGAAGGTGGGCCACCGAAGATAGTCACCAGCAAAGACCTCGGTATCCACTGGAGGTAACCGGCAGCCTGTAGACGCGAGCGTGTGGACATTGACGGAAGCCTGAGTGGATTGGGAGGCAATTTTCTCCTGAAGCTGGGCAATACACCTCGAAAAGACGAAGTAACAGTAGCTGTACTTCGCTTCCAGCACTGTCGAGGTGGCCGCATTGTCGTCTGACACGGCTAGCAAATCGGAGCAGCTCTCATAGCTCTTTTCCACCTTCTCCCACAGTGCCCGAATTTGGTCCCGCTGGACTTCGCACATGTATTGGAAGCCTATTTCCGTTTCTGGGGTTTCTGGGGCGCCCGGAGTTTAGCCTCAAATATATATGCATATAATGGCACTGGATGCCTTAAGCTTCAAAAGAGGCGTCCGCGGAGATGCGGATTGAGATCTGAGTCCTGAGGCCTGAGTCTATCAGTGCTCGTGTTTGGAAGCTGCACCCCAAATGGCACACGTTGATAAGGGCCGTGCCCAGTAGGACGGCTCCTGACCCGGAAGCGAAACACACCTGCACATTCGACTGATCCTCTGAGCCGTTTGCTGGCGTAAGCGGACTTGGAGCAGTGGCGAACGGATTGCCGCGGCGCAGGAGGGTGTGGTGTCGGCTGTGGCATGTGAAGCAGGTATGGGCGCTCGTGCTGTCTCGCTGCTGGTGCCCTCGGGCAAAACAGTTTAAACATAACTGCTTCCTCCTTCCATCCATTTCTAGGAAACGCGGACATAAGCGAATGGGGTGGTCCTCCCTCGAACAAAGATCGCAGCCCTTTTGGCCCGGAACCACTCGAGTTTCGTATGAAGTGAGCCTCCGAGCAGGGGCAGTAGGAAGTCCCGACCTTGGCGGAAATTGCCCGGAGCCACTAGGCCTGACGTCGTCGATGGCCTCCAGAGTGCGATGGCGCTCTGTCAGGAAGTTATCTAATTCCTTCCACACTTTCCCACATAGAAAGTGTGACTTTGGGGAGCTTTGACGAAATCATAAATACAAGGAGACAGTCCCAAGCCTCAACATTAACGGAGGACATTTCTAGGGCTGTCAAACAACTCTGAATGGTAGCTTGGATCTCCTTCAGCGCGACCCCGGACTCTTGAGAAATAGCCTGGATGTTGAAAAGGATCTTCAACTGTCTGTTGACCAATAGCCGCCGGTTCTCAAAGCGGTCTGTGAGGCTTTGCCATGCGGCGACAAACCCCTCATGGGTAAACTGAGCCCTAGAAACAATGGCGTGGGCGTCACCACTTGTTTCGGACAATAAGTAATAATAAGTTTTGGATTTAAATGGCCGTAAGCAAGTCTCTGAAGGTGGGCCACCGAAGATAGTCACCAGCAAAGACCTCGGTATCCACTGGAGGTAACCGGCAGCCTGTAGACGCGAGCGTGTGGACATTGACGGAAGCCTGAGTGGATTGTGATTGTGTGAAGATATAATCCCAGGAGATTGGTTTTAGTTGGATTTTATTCAGGAGGAGCAGCAAAGGTGCCGCTCCATCATTTAGATGGAGCAGCTGAGGTGCCGCTCCAACGGTCAAAATGTCTCTGATCTTTTACAATATTTCTTAAGTCTAATTAAGACTAAGTCTCGTAGCAGCGCTGCTCGCAGGCGGCGGCAGAGAGACGGCTATGTACTAATATATAAAGGAATATAATAATATATGTTGTAATGCGCTCTCAAGTGGAGGCGCGAGGGGTATGCATATGCTGACCGTTTGTTACGATTATGCTGACACTAGCACTTTCTGTGTGCGGGCTAAGGCATATCGATCGGTTCATATTTCGGCCACTTAGGGTTTATGACCGGAACTTGGATAATGTAAACACTGCAACAAAGTGTTACAGTGCGCACCCTTTAAGTACTCTCGGTACAGTGGGTATTCAATATATGTGCATACTACATCTCCCTCCTTTTGAAAAATAACGTAATATAATGAAGTTATTTTTATAATAAAAATTTTTAATTAATACATTTTTTTTTTTTTTTTTTTTTTTTTTATTTGTTTTGTTTTATGTGGTTAGAATCATAGAAAATGAAATTATTAAAAGAATATGTGTTTTTTTTTTTATCTATGTATGTGTGTCTTTGTATGGCCATACTAAGTGCAATTTATGAAATAAAGATTTTTAATCTATCCTTATGAACTGTTTGTTTTTTATGTTTATTATTTGCTATTACTATGTTATCTCTATCTCCTATTTCCGTTACTATATACGGACCTGTATATTTAGGATCTAACTTATGACCTGTCTCGTTTTTTAATAAAACTTTGTCACCTACTGATATATCTATATCCCTTACTTTATGATCGTATAGTAGTTTATTTCTATTCTTGTTTGCTTCTAACATAATTCTAGCTCTTTTATAGGCTACTTCTAATCTATATTTACTCTCCTTAGCATAGTCATCTATATTATATAGTGCTTCTACACTATCTATGCTATTAAAATGTTTTGGCAAATTACTTGTTTTACCGAATACTAGCTCATATGGACAATAAGTATGTGCCATAGAGGGGGTCGTGTTGAAACAGAAGACAAAATATTGAAGCCATACGTCCCAATCAGTTTTATCAGCCGATATGTAAGATCGTATGTATTCATTGAAAGTTCTATGACTTCTTTCTATTGTTCCAACTGTCTGGTGGTGGTGTGCTGTGGATGTAATATTTTCAATATTTAAATATTTGCACAAATCGTCTATAATTGAATTCTTATATTCTGTTCCCATGTCCGTAATGAACGTCTTCATTGGACCGTACTTCAGGATAAAAGATTCAAATATTGCTTTAGCGACAGTATTGGCGTTTTTATTCGGAACAGGTATGGCAACTAAATACTTAGTTAAATCACATATTAAAGTGACTGCATACTCATTGCCATTTTCTGATTTTGGCAGTGGACCAATAGTGTCCACTATCACTCTGTCGAAAGCATTTATTGGTGTGTCTGTAATTGTTAAAGGGGTCTTTGTGTGTTTAGTTATTTTTGATTTCTGGCATTTTTGACATTTTCTTACGTACTCAGTTATATCTTTAGACATGCTTTTCCAGTAATAGTGTCTTTTTACTTTGGCCAAAGTTTTTGATATGCCAGTATGACCTCCTTGAATTGGATCATCATGAAATGTAGACAAAATTGCTTCTTTTTCTTTTAAATTTGTTATTTGGGTCACCGGGTTGAGTAGCGCTACTCTTAATGTTTTCAATATTTTATTGCCCATTAATTTAAATTTATCTATTGAAGTATATTCAAAGATATTTTCCCACGGTGCCACTTTGAGTTGGCTGATTTTATGTATACCGGCTTGCATTTCAAGCCTTTGGAAAAATTGATCTAAATCAATAACTCCATTAGTATATAAATCGCTAACATCATATCTTGCAGTAATTTTTCTGCCTTGTTTAAATAAACATAACATATTTTTTATCTGCAAGGTCACTACTTTACGTACTTCATCATTGTTTATGACGTCGTATACGTTGGGCTTAGAAGCTTTATTTAAAGATTGCCTTGGCAATTCTTGTTCTTGATTTTCCGCGCGGAATTTTTGTCTACTTTGATATCTAGTAGTGACTTTTAATACATTTCTAGTTATATTTTGTAAATCTTTGATGGTTATTCTTGATAACGCATCAGCTACGTGATTATCTTTTCCCTTTAAATATTCGACTGTAAAGTCGACTGCCCAGTTGCTTCAGTGCAACTATTGACGAATTTGGAAACGGCTTCGTTCATAGTACTGAATGTGCCTGCTTGCATGATAAGTTTTACCTTATCAATTGTGCAGTTTTTAGTCATTGCTTTGACTGCATGCTGCATGGAATAATTCCTGGCTAGCTCTAAAGATAAACCATCTGATATATGTATATGCACCTTCTAAGGCTTTCGTCATCTGCTCAATTTCTTGTGTGTATTGGTTAGCAGTTTTATTGCGCTGCTGTAGATTCATCAGCTTCGCTGATAATACCTCAACAGTTTCGCCTTTGACGTTGCTTCTTAGTCTAGCAATCACCTCAGTAATTGTTGTTTCATTACCGATTAGATTCCTGGCGACACCTTTTAGCTTTGTTTTAATGATGGAAATAGCTAATTCTTCGTGCTCGCCTTTTATTGATTGTATTATTTGTAAAGCATCAATGAAACTTGTTAAATTTTCAGCCTTACCATCAAAAACTGGTATAAGCTTAGATGCTGTATTAATAAAATCAATATTTGATTGTGCCATTGTGATGGATTTATCTATCTTGTATTCTATGACACTCGAAGTATCTGAATCTGTAGAGTTATCCAGATCAGTGTATACCGCCGGAATAGTAAGATTATTTAAATCTGTATCTTCTATTTTGGGGTTTACTTTGGGAAGCTCTTCTGACTCAGATTCTTTGGTTTCTGTTGATTCCGAGTCAGGTGCAGTGTCAACTGCTATTGGTGTATTTAGAACGGTTGGTAACGATATTTCTAAACTGAACTTTTGTTTAATAAATATTAGATTAGATCGTAGTCGTATCAAAAGTTTCGATACCTGTGACCAATGATCTTGATTTAATCTTTCCCTATGATCATGTATTAGCATACGCGCTTCATTAAAGCACTCTACTAATATTTCAACGTGCTTTCTAACCGTATTCTTTTGAATGGGTCTATTCTGAGTTAGGGACTTGTACGATTTGTCAAAATTTGTTTTAATTATTGATAACTCCTCGTACAATTTTTTCCAATCCATGCCTTTAGTTTAGCCATACTTTTGTAATTAGAATTGCATAATATATTTTAATATTTATTTTCTGTTGCAATTTTAATATTTATTTATTTCATTTTCTTAGATTGTAAGTGTTTACATTTGTGTATAATAATTTTGTTTTTTTTTCTTTTTTTTTTTTTTTTTTTTTTTGGGTTTTTTTTTTTTTTTTTTATTTAGATTTTGTCCAGGTCATTTGCTTGACTCTGGAATTTTTTCTTTAAACATTTGTTGTGTAATTTATATAATTTAAGCAACACGCTTGCTAACATTATAATGACGATTATCATTAACAATATTGTAATTGTTTGAAGATCGACTTTTCCTGGTTCAATTTTATTAACGACATTTGCCGTGGAATCTACAACTTTCGTGTCTACTAAACCCATTTTAGATATTGTATATGTTTTTGTTTTTCCAATTTCAATTATATTTTTCTCTGAGTCATATTTTGTAATGTAACTTAATTTTTCTGGGAAGTAATAGTCAGAATCATTTATTTGATCCGTTTTACTTATGCTATTACTTCTCATTAAAAGGTTATTAAATTGTTTCATAAATTTTAAGCATTTATGCTATTTTTGAATTTAATTTTTTCATTAGAAAAGAAATAAAATTTTACATAAATTTTAGGAATTTATGGTATTTTTTCCTTTAATTTAAAAAAAAATGTTTTTAAATCTGAGTTTTTATCTAACATTTTTCCTACCTATTATTTGTACAGCTATACGGGCCATACTTTCAAATTGGGCAAAAGAGGTTCCGCTCAATTTTTCAAAAAATATTATAGTATAAAAAAAAAATATGCATCGCAGTGCAATCAAAAAAATTATGCAACGCAGTGCATGGGTAAAAAAAAGTTTCTCCTCAGTTGATTTCCTTTTTTTTTCCACGTCAGCTGGTCGTCGCCGGTTTGGCTACGCTGACGTTCCCTCGGTGGCGCAGGAGGTGGGGTATTCCCGCACTTTATTTGCTGCTGCTGCTGTCCGGGGCCTTTTGGACTCAGGCGTTACCGGTGCCGGTCCTCGCACAGGTTTGGTTGCAGTGGGGGCTGTCCAGTGGTCCAGGGCAATCCTTCGGGCACGTCTTTTTTAGTTTTGGTAATGGCTTTGGTGGTGGAGGTTTTGTTATTATTTTTTCATTTATTTTCTTAATCGATACTGAGTGAGTGGTGGCAATTTTTGGGCTTTTATTCTTGTTGTTTATTAATTCTTCTTTCAGAAAATCTAGTTCTGTTTGAAGTTTTTGGGCCGTAGCCCACGCGGGAGGTGGAGTGTTTACGTAGAGTAGCCACTTTAGGTGTGCTACTCTTTTCTTTATTTTTTTAGCGACTCCTCCGCGATTGCCCATTGCCTCACTCTACTCACTCAGATTTTTTGTAGATTTATTTTGCATTCTCCAGTGATTTGCATTCGCCATGTGATAATATAACTCCAGTTTATCCAGTTTTTTGACTATATCCTGGGTACCCTCCTGGGTATATCCTTTTAATCCTTAGAGGTCCTACGATGTCCTTCCATCGCTGTCACGGTCGCCATGTGAACATATAATCCCAGGAGATTGGTTTTAGTTGGATTTTATTCAGGAGGAGCAGCAAAGGTGCCGCTCCATCATTTAGATGGAGCAGCTGAGGTGCCGCTCCAACGGTCAAAATGTCTCTGATCTTTTACAATATTTCTTAAGTCTAATTAAGACTAAGTCTCGTAGCAGCGCTGCTCGCAGGCGGCGGCAGAGAGACGGCTATGTACTAATATATAAAGGAATATAATAATATATGTTGTAATGCGCTCTCAAGTGGAGGCGCGAGGGGTATGCATATGCTGACCGTTTGTTACGATTATGCTGACACTAGCACTTTCTGTGTGCGGGCTAAGGCATATCGATCGGTTCATATTTCGGCCACTTAGGGTTTATGACCGGAACTTGGATAATGTAAACACTGCAACAAAGTGTTACAGTGCGCACCCTTTAAGTACTCTCGGTACAGTGGGTATTCAATATATGTGCATACTACAGGGAGGCAATTTTCTCCTGAAGCTGGGCAATACACCTCGAAAAGACGAAGTAACAGTAGCTGTACTTCGCTTCCAGCACTGTCGAGGTGGCCGCATTGTCGTCTGACACGGCTAGCAAATCGGAGCAGCTCTCATAGCTCTTTTCCACCTTCTCCCACAGTGCCCGAATTTGGTCCCGCTGGACTTCGCACATGTATTGGAAGCCTATTTCCGTTTCTGGGGTTTCTGGGGCGCCCGGAGTTTAGCCTCAAATATATATGCATATAATGGCACTGGATGCCTTAAGCTTCAAAAGAGGCGTCCGCGGAGATGCGGATTGAGATCTGAGTCCTGAGGCCTGAGTCTATCAGTGCTCGTGTTTGGAAGCTGCACCCCAAATGGCACACGTTGATAAGGGCCGTGCCCAGTAGGACGGCTCCTGACCCGGAAGCGAAACACACCTGCACATTCGACTGATCCTCTGAGCCGTTTGCTGGCGTAAGCGGACTTGGAGCAGTGGCGAACGGATTGCCGCGGCGCAGGAGGGTGTGGTGTCGGCTGTGGCATGTGAAGCAGGTATGGGCGCTCGTGCTGTCTCGCTGCTGGTGCCCTCGGGCAAAACAGTTTAAACATAACTGCTTCCTCCTTCCATCCATTTCTAGGAAACGCGGACATAAGCGAATGGGGTGGTCCTCCCTCGAACAAAGATCGCAGCCCTTTTGGCCCGGAACCACTCGAGTTTCGTATGAAGTGAGCCTCCGAGCAGGGGCAGTAGGAAGTCCCGACCTTGGCGGAAATTGCCCGGAGCCACTAGGCCTGACGTCGTCGATGGCCTCCAGAGTGCGATGGCGCTCTGTCAGGAAGTTATCTAATTCCTTCCACACTTTCCCACATAGAAAGTGTGACTTTGGGGAGCTTTGACGAAATCATAAATACAAGGAGACAGTCCCAAGCCTCAACATTAACGGAGGACATTTCTAGGGCTGTCAAACAACTCTGAATGGTAGCTTGGATCTCCTTCAGCGCGACCCCGGACTCTTGAGAAATAGCCTGGATGTTGAAAAGGATCTTCAACTGTCTGTTGACCAATAGCCGCCGGTTCTCAAAGCGGTCTGTGAGGCTTTGCCATGCGGCGACAAACCCCTCATGGGTAAACTGAGCCCTAGAAACAATGGCGTGGGCGTCACCACTTGTTTCGGACAATAAGTAATAATAAGTTTTGGATTTAAATGGCCGTAAGCAAGTCTCTGAAGGTGGGCCACCGAAGATAGTCACCAGCAAAGACCTCGGTATCCACTGGAGGTAACCGGCAGCCTGTAGACGCGAGCGTGTGGACATTGACGGAAGCCTGAGTGGATTGGGAGGCAATTTTCTCCTGAAGCTGGGCAATACACCTCGAAAAGACGAAGTAACAGTAGCTGTACTTCGCTTCCAGCACTGTCGAGGTGGCCGCATTGTCGTCTGACACGGCTAGCAAATCGGAGCAGCTCTCATAGCTCTTTTCCACCTTCTCCCACAGTGCCCGAATTTGGTCCCGCTGGACTTCGCACATGTATTGGAAGCCTATTTCCGTTTCTGGGGTTTCTGGGGCGCCCGGAGTTTAGCCTCAAATATATATGCATATAATGGCACTGGATGCCTTAAGCTTCAAAAGAGGCGTCCGCGGAGATGCGGATTGAGATCTGTCCAAACGGATGTCTGGGATCGGACGCGGCCTTTTGTCGTCTCCCGTGGGCATTCTCAGAACCCAATTCACTGGTCAGAGCTTGTCGACTGACTTGCGCAATTGGTGCCTCTTACGAAGCGGTGGCCGATCACACTAATGTGATGAGAACGGTGAGATCGCGGATGAAATGCGATTACAAGGAGCATGTGGGAACTAGTGGCGCCGATGTCGAAAGAAAAGTCGTGTGTGGCACAATTCGAATGTGGAAAGAAAACTTCAGGAACCCAAAAAAAAAACCAAAAAGAGACAAGGTTGGTGGAGATTTTATGTTGCCTGATGTGGAGTGGAAGCAGCGTTAGAGACACGAAAAATGGAAAAAGTACCGGAAAATTCGTGCTTTTTCGAAAACAAATTGATAACGAACTATATATGTATATTTATACAAGTGTGGTTCGTACGTAGATATTGAATTCTTAACTATTTTCGAACTTGCGGAGCCGGAAAGGTGGACTTGACTTTGGCTTGGATTTAACACAAAAAAAAAAGATAATTAATAATAATTAATTTTTGGCTAATTGTCGGATTTAATTATTATGGAGCCAGAAGTGTGGAGTTGAAAATCTTAATCTTTAATCAATTGAGGTTAATTATTACGAAGCCGGAAAGGTGGAATTGAAACCGCGGCTCTATTCAGACAGAAGGTTGATAATTAAATTATTAATAATTTTTGACTTTAAGTATTGGGTGGCCGGGAAGGTGAATAAAAAAACTGGCCCTTCGCTCGAACGGAAAATAATAATTAAATAAATTGTGGCGGATATAATTATAAATATATAAATTTATAATTAATTGATTTCCTTTTTTTGAAGGTAGTTGTTATGCAGCCGATTATGCCGTCGGCACCCTGTACGTACCCCAAAGAAAAAACAAGAAAGGAAAGATAACTTCGTGCGGAGCTGAAGTTGATATACCCTTGCAGTTAAAACCGGATATATATCGCAAACATCGGATATAGTTGGCCGATCCTTATGAGAATATGATAAAAAATCCAATTTATTAAAATAAAATATCTAAAAAAAAGTCCTAAACTTCTTTCTTCAAAAATACCAAAGTTAATATATGTATCTACCAAAGACCATTTCCGATCGCTCAGTTATATGGGAGCTATAAGATATAGTCGACCGATCGTTATGAAATTTGGTAAGTCGGATAAACTGACCAAAAATAGAATGTGTACCAAGTTCAAAAACACGAAAGTTGGGTAATTTCCGATGGTTCAGTTATATGGCAGCTGTTAAGAGGAGCTCCAAATAAATAGGTCTTACTCCAATGAGCTCCTTATGGAAACTGATTTTATTCGTCAAAGTTCTCTTATAAGTACGATACATGAGAATCTTAAATCTATGTAAAACTACTTGTCAACGCACTGCACGCTGACCTGCTATGCGACCCTTTCTCCGGTGCGATAAGCGCACCACTTATGTATTTGTTTGTGTTAGGCTGCAGGGGATCGGTTTTGAACCATATGTTTGACTCATATTTCATGGGTCCGATCCCTTGAAACTCTAACTTAAGAATTTCTATACAAAATAGTGTTCAATGCTTGAAAATTCTGGAAAGGGTCACAAAAAGAGGCGTAAATTTTATGTGTTTTGGATTAATATTTTTTGGATAAATTTGATGTTACTTTAACCTTATCTTCGATTATAATTTTTAGTGGACTGTATAAATGTTTGTTTTCGTATTTTGTTAATACATTTTTTTCTTTTTATAATTTGTGCAAGAACTACTTAATTTGAATTTTAATATTTTAATTATTTGAAAATTATTTAAGCTTTCATTTGTTATGTTCAACCTAATGTTTGAACATTCTGCAAGGGGCCACAAAAGTGCCTTAGTATATATATTTTTTCATTTTAGATTTACTTTGAAAAATTTATTTTTTGTTCGATTTTTTAGTGGACTGTAATTTTAAAATTTTTGTTTAACTGAGGGCTAATTTCTTTTCAAATTTTAAATTTTGTTTTTTATAAAATTTATCGATTTTTTTTTAATTATTATTTTTTAACTTTTAATTATTTTTTTTTAATTTTTACCATACCATACAGTTGTTAAATTTTCTCTTTTGATGCGTGTTCCTTCTGCAGATGATGTAAAAGGATCCGCCCTTGATGCTGCTGATGGTGTAGCTCGTTGGTTTTTCTGCCGCTGATGTTGTTCTTCTACTCGCCGGTGGTCCTGCCGCAGACGTTGGTCCCGCCGTATAAAATGCCAAAGACTTTGGCTGTCGTTGTTCCCAGGAACCCGACTTTATGTTTTTGCTCGATATTTGGCCTCGAACACGCCGTATTTTTTTTTCAATATTTATGAATTTCCGGTGTTGTTCCGGAAAAACATACTTTTTTTTTTTTGTACACAAGTTGTGTTTTTAACTCTTTGCGCCGTATCGCTTTGGAGATCCGATGGCTGAATTCCAGCCCAAAGATTTTCAATAAATATTCCGACTCAGGCCTCGGATAGCCCTGCGCTAAACAAAAAACGCACTTATTGCTCGATGGCAATTCTCAATCTCTGTGTCCCTAACCACTTGGGGGGAAACGACCCAGTTCGCAGCCATCTTAGCTACCTTTGACTGACTGTGTCAATGCACATCTAGCCACTATTTAGGTGCCAATTTTAATAGGAGCCCCAAAATACGGTTGAGAATACTCCTTGAGCCTTTTTTTTTTTTGACTCATTATTATTATTTTTTTTTTATTTTATGCTCATTGGCATTTCTATAATTTTATTCTCTGTGTCCCTTACCTCTTGGGGGGAAACAACAGAGGACTACGGGTTTTAAACTGGGCTCTTTTTTACCCAGATCGCAGCCTTATTTTTTAGCTACCATGGGCTGAGAATTTTTATTTTTCTTCAGCCGCTTATAGGTGCCCCTTATAGGTGCCAGTTTTTGAACCCTGAGTCTCTTACCACAGGGGGGAAAACGTCAGGGTGCCCCGAAGGACCAAATTTTAAGAGGAGCCCCAAATAAATAGGTCTTACTCCAATGAGCTCCTTATGGAAACTCATTTTATTCGTCAAAGTTCTCTTATAAATACGATACATGAGAATCTTAAATCTATGTAAAACTACTTGTCAACGCACTGCACGCTGACCTGCTATGCGACCCTTTCTCCAGTGCGATAAGCGCACCATGTATTATGTATATATTTGTTTGTGTTAGGCTGCAGGGGATCGGTTTTGAACCATCTGTTTGACTCATATTTCATGGGTCCGATCCCTTGAAACTCTAACTTAAGAATTTCTATACAAAATAGTGTTCAATGCTTGAACATCAGCTATAAGATATAGTCGGCCGATCCCGGCCGTTCCGACTTATATACTGCGTGCAAAGGAAAGAAGGGTGTGTGCAAAGTTTGAAGTCGATAGCTTTAAAACTGAGAGACTAGTTTGCGTAGAAACAGACAGACGGATAGACGGTCAGACGGACAGACAGACATGCTCATATCAACTCAGGAGGTGATCCTGATCAAGAATATATATACTTTATAGGGTCGGAGATGTCTCCTTCACTGCGTTGCACACTTTTGGACAAAATTATAATACCCTCTGCAAGAGTATAAAAAGGAAGAAAACCATTTTACACAATTTTTTTTTTTTTTGTTTTTGTTGTTTTTTGCAATCAAAAAAAGCCTTTCTTTTTGGCGGCGCATTTGATTTCCGCTCACTGGAACATCTGAAACCAAAAATTCCAACGGGATCGTAAAGAGTACATGTTTGGCTCTCGTATAAACTAGGATTATTAACTTTGCTCACAAATTAACAAAATGGCGGACCTTTGAAAATTATTTTATTTATTTTATTCTATTTCATACCAGAGCTTTATATGTATGGAATAACGTGTTATAAAATTTGGAACCGATTGGATTATAAGTTTTTGAGTAACCTCATGTGCCAGTCGTAAAAACACTGTTTCGAGAAAAGCGCGTTTAAAGTTTTGAGACGGCTCTCGCCGTCGCCTGAGGCTACCACCATAAATGGGCTATATCTTCAAGATTTTTTTAAGATTTTCACTTGAATTTTTCAGGGAACATTCTTGAATAGTTAACAGTTAACAGTAACAAAATTTAAAAAAAAATCGATTATTTGAAACCGAGAATGGGGAAGGTCCCCTTAAAATAACGCGCTTAGGAATTTTAAGAGCAAAAAAGTTTTTTATTTTTTTCGCACTGTGTAATATATAATTTGAATCAAACCCCAAAAATTGATTTTAAATTTTTAAGTAAAGCTTAAACACAAAATAAAGAAAGTTTTTCGTTTTTCAACTTCAAAATTGCAATAGTTTCTGCATCAATATTGAAATATAATTCGTATTACCTGAAAATGTATAGGGGCACTTATTTTCAACCTTTGAAGTGGGTCGTAATTTACCAGTTGATAAATTTTTCTCCTTAGTGTTCAAATTATATATTTTGCCATATACAGCACACCTTCTGTTTTTTTTCCGATGTTAAGATCTATCATGCACTTCCACAATTAGATCTAGTTTAATTAGTTTTGTAATTTAACATATTAAATAAGTAACGTTTTTAGTAACTTACCAGCGGATAAAGAAGCAAACGCTTTTCAGTTTATCTTTTTCAGCGAGGAATCCATCAGCACTTGTTAAATAAACTTTTTAATAAACTTTTAATAATATCAACATCTTAGAGATGGAAGACTCCGTTCTTTGTGCGATATTTGATAGTTTAAATATCGTTACATTATTTCTTAATATGATTTTTTATATTTAACAAGTCAAAACTTTATATATAAAATATTATATATGTAGATCAGCACGGCCCTACCCTGCGGGCATAGGAAATTTCTCTGTCCGTGCTCTGCCACACACACAGTATAAGTGTGTAAAACGTCATGCTCACAGCCTACTTTCTGCTTCTTGCTATACTAATACTGATGCGTTAAAATCATATTAATGTATTAGGTGCCGACCACTGGTATAGATATATAATATAAAAAAAATTTTAGAAAGAAATTTCTATATCGTAGAAATTATTTTTTTTTTATGGTGAGCCTTTCTATTATTAAGAAAATGGTTCTCTAAAATAAGTCATAATTTTCCTTAATTATAGAAAAATCTCCTTGTTTTTAGGACGATTTCAGTTTAAAGCGACTATTTTTATATTTGAGAAAAACTTCTTTAATTTAAGAAAATTTTTCTTGTTTTCTTGAAACTAGAAATCTTTTCTTGTATTAAGAAAAAATTAAGTTTTATGGCAAATTTCTAAATTTAAGGTTAAATTTTATTATGAGTGTAGAAACGATGGCTTCGGTGTATCCCGCACGTTGAGAAAATTACCATCCTAAGATACCACACGAAAGAGTCGCTAAAGGATTCAGATGTGGAAATGCACACCTTCGTGGACGCGATAGAGAATGGATTTGCCGCCGTGAGTTATATACGATTTCAAAACGGGGCAGGTCCGCAGGTCAAAACGGACCGGAGTCTACTGGGCAGCAAAACCAAGGCTTGAGCTCATGGGAGCAGTGCTTGGAATAATGTTAGCTCAAACTCTGGAGCTATCACTCGAAGCTAAGCTGAGCACACGGACATTCTTGACCGACTCAAGAACTGTCATAAGCTGGATACGATCGGACCAGAGGAAGTACAAACAGATTGTAGCATTCCGTGTGAACAAGATTTTAGACGGTACTAGCGTCAAAGAATGGCGTTGGGTACGTTCCCACGAGAACGTGGCGGATGACGCCACTAAGTGGAACAAAGGACCTGATTTCAACCGAGAAAGTCGTTGGTTGAACGGGCCGATAGTTCTTTGGGAAGAGAAGCAATTTTGGCCGCTGAAAGAGGCGGTAGAAGGAGGCGAATCATGAATGGAATTGAAGGCCGAATTCATCGGCGTATGTGAAGGATTCACAGACGTAGAACGCGCGACTCATCCTGTACCCGTCTGCTTTGGTTTACTCCGAGAGTGGTATGGTGCATGGTATGGTGCATAAAGACCCTTCAATGATCGTACATAGAAAATCAGCCAGCAAAAGTAGATATCCGGATCGCGGAGAGACTTCTGTGGAGCACTCAGGCAGCGCAATACCAGAAGGATATGCGACTAATTAAAAAAAAACCATTGAAGAAGAATAATCTACTATGCAAACTCGTATCGTATGTAGGTTAAGATGGTGCATTGAAGCTGAATGAACGTACTAAGATGATTATGTTACATTACGCATTATGCGGCAGTTACATTACACAGCTTACCATAATAGAATTTCACCGAAGATTTTTGCACGCCACGCGCGAAGGTAATTTCGACGATCGCTGCAGAATATATAAGTGGGGAGTGTTGCGATAGATAGTAAAACTGCTTCCACAGCATCTGGCAACGCCGAAGTAACAGAACCGATATTTTAAGCCCGGTTATTAAGTCAACCGGTAACCATGTGCCTAAGCTTTTTTTCTATTTTGACACTTTGAAACGGACCAAAAGTGAGATGATAGAATTAAGATTTGATTATGATTTGTATAAACATTTATTCCTAGAAAACTTTGAAAAACCACAACAGAGACCGTTCATAGGTGAACATACGTCTTCTAGCCAGAACGGGTAAGAGAGAAGATGCAGCGAATGCTAGAAGCCAACGTAATTCGGCCAAGTAGTTCCCTCTTCTCTAGTCCTACTTTACTTGTAAAAAAGAAAGACGGTAGTAATGGATAGAGTATCGAGAACTCAACGCAAATAACGTGTCAGATAGATATCCCTTACCATTAATAACAGACCAGAGAGATCGCCTGCAAGGCGGTAAATACTTATCTAGCCTAGACATGCCTGGTTTTTATCAGGTGCCCATTCGGTTGAGCGAACTCCATTTGTGACCCCAGGGGGTCGATATGAATTTTTAGGCATGCCCTTCGGTCTCGAAATACCCCGTATTTCAACGTTCCATAGTCTAAGCTTTATGGGATTTGGTTAAATTCTTGTTTTTTTCTTCAATGTTAAATGTGTTAAATGTTAAAAGTGTCAATTTCTTCGAACGAGTACTTATGTTGTTCATCTAAAAGATGCTGACCTAATGCCTAATCCTCAAAAAATACAAGCACTGAGGCGAGTGTGGCGGAGTGCACTAAGGTTCCGATAAGCACTTCTCCCGGCCACGGACCTCTGCACGGACCTTTGCTGACCACGGACCGCATAAGGCACCAGCGGACTTCCAGGCCCGCTACATTTTGCGTCGCCTGCCCCAACTCCTTGCTTCTCTGCTGATGCTTACTTCGCCACACTTTCTAAATTTGGCTGCGCTGCGCGTCGTTCCCCTGATACGGACTCACTAGCGCGTATACGCAGTATTTCCTTAGTATAGCGGAGGTACAACAACTAGTGGCCAACTTCCGATCCCGACTTGCTGGCGCATATGCGAGGTGCTTCCTTGGTGTATCGGAGGTATAACATCCAGTGATCATCTCCCAATCCAAACTCGCTATCGCGTATGCGCAGTGTTTTCTTGGAGTAAGTAAGAAAGGCCTGCGTGCAGCTATCGAAGACTATACATGAAAATCTCCTCACTTCAGGAGATTTTTTTCTGCTTACGCACACACTCAAACGTTAAACATGTATGCGTTTTGCTCACCAATGCTTTTAAATTAGAGTTTATGCCACAGAATTGGTGTTTCCGCCCAATAATATGTCGCCAACAAGTAGTCTGTCTTCCCCGTGTAAAAAAAGAACAGGTTTCATCGGAATCCATTACGCTTCCATTCCTTCCTTCCTTCCATTACGTGAAACATTGTGTCGGGTCAAGCAGCAAGCAACTAATTTAAACATAATAATTAATCAGTAACTGATGTTTTGTTGGTCGCAAGCCGAGTCTCTTTCGGCCGCTCGGCTTTGCTAATTCGGCGTTTAAATTCTATTCTTCAGCCTATTCTGGAAGGTTGGCGCCACTCTCGTTCGTCCTCTTACTACGCTCGCATCCTAAATTGGATTTCAAATATTGTTCATAAATCCTAATTTCATATGCGGCCTGAATAAAGTTTATAACGTTGAAATTAATTACATTCTGATTTTTTATTTACTGCATTGAAAACGCTCAAAAGGACGCTAAGAACGCTAAAAAGGACGTTGCAGAATGTGTAATACAGGAACACAAATATCCAAACGCCTTGAATGCAAAGTCTATCTTTGCTGTATCAGAAAAAAAAAATTTAAGTTTTTCAAAGATAATTTACAATGTGGCTCAAAGATGACTTCTTTCTGTAATGCCCAAGCCGATGGGTCACTCAAAATTTTTACCAATTAATTTTTTAACAAACACAAATCTATTTATTTAAAAATATTAAAAAAATGTTAATTTTACGGGAAATAAGTTTGGGTCGAAAGGGTTAAAATAAAAGGTTGGGAATTCCTTCTTTCTTGATTTTTTATATATATTAAATATATATATATATTTTAATATCTTTGCAGAGGGTATTCTATATTTTGTCAAAAAAATCCTGTCCGTCTGTCTGTCTATGGAATAAAGTCTCTTATGCTTAAGCCTATCGATTTTAAACTTTGCACACATCCCTATTTCCTTTGCATACAGTATATAAGTCGTAACGGCCTGGAGCGGCCTGAATAACTGATGATCGAAAATGCTATTATTTCGTTTTTTTAGGATAGAAGGTTGGGACTTCGCACAGGTTCGGACTCTTTTGTCAGGCTCCTGATGCTTCCGCCTTTCTCCCCGCCCATGTCAAGGTGACCACCTGCTGGTCCATCAGGTTCAATTGCCTTTGATAAGATTACGGACGTTGGCATTGACTTTGTCTTTTATACTCTAGACTTTCCTCCGTTAGTCCACTTCTGTTGTTTTACTGAAGAAATTCTGTTGTTAATTGGTCTTTCCTTCTCCTTTCTCTTCTTAAGGGGTTATATACAGTTGTGATAGATGAAAAAATCGATTTTTTTATTGCATGTTCTTTAAGTATATACTATTGAAAATTCTCTAACAAAAATTCATAACTATCGGAGCTTTTGAACCAAAGTTGTAGCTATTTATAGCGCACTATTATTTATAGTTTGCACATCAAACTTGAAACTTTAAACGCGATTATCTCAGAATCTTGTTTTTTCGAAATTACCTTTGCGGTGGACACGATTACTAAAAAATTATTAAATAAGTGGTCAAATAAATGACCACTTATTTATTAAGATAATAGCTAGTCCGCGAACGAAGGATTTTTTTGAAAACTCCTTTTTTAGAGCATAAAAATCGAAAATCTTATACCTTGAAAAAGTAAATTTGTTGTTAACACCGTCGCAATTTTTTTTAAATCAAAATTTTTACAAATCCTTCGTTCACGGACTTGGCAATACAATTTATTAAAGAAATTTTATTGAATTTTTTATTTCGGATGAACCGTTGTCGGGATATGATGCCACCGCAAGACTCCATCGAACTTTTATTTTTTATGAAAAAATTTAAATAAGTACCCGACATGTACTAAACAACGTCAGTAAAACATTTTTAATAAAATCGATAAAATTTAATTGGCACATGTATTGGGAGCTATTTCGGTTCTGGGGCGCCCGGAGTATTTATGTTAGCCTCAAATTGGCTAATTCGACCTGTTGTGGCGATGAACTTTTTCAAAGCCACTTCGACCGCACATGGAGACATTTTTGCAACGGAGCGAGTCTGCCTCTGTGAAGGACCGGGGATTGTATTGACGGATTCGTCACTCTTTGTCGTTGGAATGGCACTGGATGCCTTAAGCTTCAAAAGAGGCGTCCGCGGAGATGCGGATTGAGATCTGTCCAAACGGATGTCTGGGATCGGACCCGGCCTTTTGTCGTCTCCCGTGGGCATTCTCAGAACCCAATTCACTGGTCAGAGCTTGTCGACTGACTTGCGCAATTGGTGCCTCTTACGAAGCGGTGGCCGATCACACTAATGTGATGAGAACGGTGAGATCGCGGATGAAATGCGATTACAAGGAGCATGTGGGAACTAGTGGCGCCGATGTCGAAAGAAAAGTCGTGTGTGGCACAATTCGAATGTGGAAAGAAAAACTTCAGGCACCAGAAAAAACCCAAAAGGAGACGAGGCTTGACTCAGATTATAGGCGAATGTTGCCTGATGCGGAGTAGAAGCAGCGTTGGAGGCACGGAAAATGAAAAAAGTACCGGAAAATTCGTGCTTGTTTGGAAAAAAATTGATAACGATCTATATATGTATATTTATACAAGTGTGGTTCGTACGTAGATATTGAATTCTTAACTATTTTCGAACTTGCGGAGCCGGAAAGGTGGACTTGACTTTGGCTTGGATTTAACACAAAAAAAAGATAATTAATAATAATTAATTTTTGGCTAATTGTCGGATTTAATTATTATGGAGCCAGAAGTGTGGAGTTGAAAATCTTAATCTTTAATCAATTGAGGTTAATTATTACGAAGCCGGAAAGGTGGAATTGAAACCGCGGCTCTACTCAGACAGAAGGTTGATAATTAAATTATTAATAATTTTTGACTTTAAGTATTGGGTGGCCGGGAAGGTGAATAAAAAAACTGGCCCTTCGCTCGAACGGAAAATAATAATTAAATAAATTGTGGCGGATATAATTATAAATATATAAATTTATAATTAATTGATTTCCTTTTTTGAAGGTAGTTGTTATGCAGCCGATTATGCCGTCGGCACCCTGTACGTACCCCAAAGAAAAAACAAGAAAGGAAAGATAACTTCGTGCGGAGCTGAAGTTGATATACCCTTGCAGTTAAAACCGGATATATATCGCAAACATCGGATATAGTTGGCCGATCCTTATGAGAATATGATAAAAAATCCAATTTATTAAAATAAAATATCTAAAAAAAAGTCCTAAACTTCTTTCTTCAAAAATACCAAAGTTAATATCTACCAAAGACCATTTCCGATCGCTCAGTTATATGGGAGCTATAAGATATAGTCGACCGATCGTTATGAAATTATCGTTAAGTCGGATCGTTAAGTCGGTTAAACTGACCAAAAATAGAATGTGTACCAAGTTCCAGCTTTCTATCTTCAAAAACACGAAAGTTGGGTAATTTTCGATCGTTCAGTTATATGGCAGCTGTTAAGAGGAGCTCCAAATAAATAGGTCTTACTCCAATGAGCTCCTTATGGAAACTGATTTTATTCGTCAAAGTTCTCTTATAAGTACGATACATGAGAATCTAAATCTTAAATCTATGTAAAACCACTTGTCAACGCACTGCACGCTGACCTGCTATGCGACCCTTTCTCCAGTGCTATAAGCGCACCACTTATGTATTTGTTTGTGTTAGGCTGCAGGGGATCGGTTTTGAACCATATGTTTGACTCATATTTCATGGGTCCGATCCCTTGAAACTCTAACTTAGGAATTTCTATACAAAATAGTGTTCAATGCTTGAACATTCTGGAAAGGGCCACAAAAAGAGGCGTAAATTTTATGTGTTTTGGATTAATATTTTTTGGATAAATTTGATGTTACTTTAACCTTATCTTCGATTATAATTTTTAGTGGACTGTATAAATGTTTGTTTTCGTATTTTGTTAATACATTTTTTTCTTTTTATAATTTGTGCAAGAATTACTTAATTTGAATTTTAATATTTTAATTATTTGAAAATTATTTAAGCTTTCATTTGTTATGTTCAACCTAATGTTTGAACATCCTGCAAGGGGCCACAAAAGTGCCTTAGTATATATATTTTTTTCATTTTAGATTTACTTTGAAAAATTTATTTTTTGTTCGATTTTTTAGTGGACTGTAATTTTAAAATTTTTGTTTAACTGAGGGCTAATTTCTTTTCAAATTTTAAATTTTGTTTTTTATAAAATTTATCGATTTTTTTTTTTTTAATTATTATTTTTTAACTTTTAATTATTTTTTTTAATTTTTACCATACCATACAGTTGGTAAATATTCTCTTTTGATGCGTGTTCCTTCTGCAGATGATGTAAAAGGATCCGCCCTTGATGCTGCTGATGGTGTAGCTCGTTGGTTTTTCTGCCGCTGATGTTGTTCTTCTACTCGCCGGTGGTCCTGCCGCAGACGTTGGTCCCGCCGTATAAAATGCCAAAGACTTTGGCTGTCGTTGTTCCCAGGAACCCGACTTTATGTTTTTGCTCGATATTTGGCCTCGAACACGCCGTATTTTTTTTCAATATTTATGAATTTCCGGTGTTGTTCCGGAAAAACATACTTTTTTTTTTTTTGTACACAAGTTGTGTTTTTAACTCTTTGCGCCGTATCGCTTTGGAGATCCGATGGCTGAATTCCAGCCCAAAGATTTTCAATAAATATTCCGACTCAGGCCTCGGATAGCCCTGCGCTAAACAAAAAACGCACTTATTGCTCGATGGCAATTCTCAATCTCTGTGTCCCTTACCACTTGGGGGGAAACGACAGAGGACTACGATTTTACACTGAGCTCTTTTATGCCCAGTTCGCAGCCATCTTAGCTACCTTTGACTGACTGTGTCAATGCACATCTAGCCACTATTTAGGTGCCAATTTTAATAGGAGCCCCAAAATACGGTTGAGAATACTCCTTGAGCCTTTTTTTTTTTGACTCATTATTATTATTTTTTTTTTATTTTATGCTCATTGGCATTTCTATAATTTTATTCTCTGTGTCCCTTACCTCTTGGGGGGAAACAACAGAGGACTACGGTTTTTAAACTGGGCTCTTTTTTACCCAGATCGCAGCCTTATTTTTTAGCTACCATGGGCTGAGAATTTTTATTTTTCTTCAGCCCCTTATAGGTGCCAGTTTTTGAACCCTGAGTCTCTTACCACAGGGGGGAAAACGTCAGGGTGCCCCGAAGGACCAAATTTTAAGAGGAGCCCCAAATAAATAGGTCTTACTCCAATGAGCTCCTTATGGAAACTGATTTTATTCGTCAAAGTTCTCTTATAAATACGATACATGAGAATCTTAAATCTATGTAAAACTAATTGTCCACGCACTGCACGCTGACCTGCTATGCGACCCTTTCTCCAGTGCGATAAGCGCACCATGTATTATGTATGTATTTGTTTGTGTTAGGCTGCAGGGGATCGGTTTTGAACCATCTGTTTGACTCATATTTCATGGGTCCGATCCCTTGAAACTCTAACTTAAGAATTTCTATACAAAATAGTGTTCAATGCTTGAACATCAGCTATAAGATATAGTCGGCCGATCCCGGCCGTTCCGACTTATATACTGCGTGCAAAGGAAAGAAGGGTGTGTGCAAAGTTTGAAGTCGATAGCTTTAAAACTGAGAGACTAGTTTGCGTAGAAACAGACAGACGGATAGACGGTCAGACGGACAGACAGACATGCTCATATCAACTCAGGAGGTGATCCTGATCAAGAATATATATACTTTATAGGGTCGGAGATGTCTCCTTCACTGCGTTGCACACTTTTGGACAAAATTATAATACCCTCTGCAAGAGTATAAAAAGGAAGAAAACCATTTTACACAATTTTTTTTTTTTATTTTGTTGTTGTTTTTTGCAATCAAAAAAAGCCTTTCTTTTTGGCGGCGCATTTGATTTCCGCTCACTGGAACATCTGAAACCAAAAATTCCAACGGGATCGTAAAGAGTACATGTTTGGCTCTCGTATAAACTAGGATTATTAACTTTGCTCACAAATTAACAAAATGGCGGAACTTTGAAAATTATTTTATTTATTTTATTCTATTTCATACCAGAGCTTTATATGTATGGAATAACGTGTTATAAAATTTGGAACCGATTGGATTAATAGTTTTTGAGTAACCTCATGTGCCAGTCGTAAAAACACTGTTTTGAGAAAAGCGCGTTTAAAGTTTTGAGACGGCTCTCGCCGTCGCCTGAGGCTACCACCATAAATCGGCTATATCTTCAAGATTTTTTTAAGATTTTCACTTGAATTTTTCAGGGAACATTCTTGAATAGTTAACAGTTAACAGTAACAAAATTAAAAAAAATCGATTATTTGAAACCGAGAATGGGGGTGGTCCCCTTAAAATAACGCACTTAGGAATTTTAAGAGCAAAAAAGTTCCGAAAAACCGTTTTTTCTAAGATCATCAAGATTTCAAATCAAGATTTTGACGGTGTTAAAAAAATTTAAAATACGGTTTTATACTATATTTGACCTAATAAACAATTCCTACTAGGTCTCTTCAAAAGTTTCTCCAATTTTTTTATTTTTTTCGCACTGTGTAATATATAATTTGAATCAAACCCCAAAAATTGATTTTAAATTTTTAAGTAAAGCTTAAACACAAAATAAAGAAAGTTTTTCGTTTTTCAACTTCAAAATTGCAATAGTTTCTGCATCAATATTAAAATATAATTCGTATTACCTGAAAATGTATAGGGGCACTTATTTTCAACCTTTGAAGTGGGTCGTAATTTACCAGTTGACAAATTTTTCTCCTTAGTGTTCAAATTATATATTTTGCCATATACAGCACACCTTCTGTTTTTTTCCGATGTTAAGATCTATCATGCACTTCCACAATTAGATCTAGTTTAATTAGTTTTGTAATTTAACATATTAAATAAGTAACGTTTTTAGTAACTTACCAGCGGATAAAGAAGCAAACGCTTTTCAGTTTATCTTTTTCAGCGAGGAATCCATCAGCACTTGTTAAATAAACTTTTTAATAAACTTTTAATAATATCAACATCTTAGAGATGGAAGACTCCGTTCTTTGTGCGATATTTGATAGTTTAAATATCGTTACATTATTTCTTAATATGATTTTTTATATTTAACAAGTCAAAACTTTATATATAAAATATTATATATGTAGATCAGCACGGCCCTACCCTGCGGGCATAGGAAATTTCTCTGTCCGTGCTCTGCCACACACACAGTATAAGTGTGTAAAACGTCATGCTCACAGCCTACTTTCTGCTTCTTGCTATACTAATACTGATGCGTTAAAATCATATCAATGTATTAGGTGCCGACCACTGGTATAGATATATAATATAAAAAAAATTTTAGAAAGAAATTTCTATATCGTAGAAATTATTTTTTTTTTATGGTGAGCCTTTCTATTATTAAGAAAATGGTTCTCTAAAATAAGTCATAATTTTCCTTAATTATAGAAAAATCTCCTTGTTTTTAGGACGATTTCAGTTTAAAGCGACTATTTTTATATTTGAGAAAAACTTCTTTAATTTAAGAAAATTTTTCTTGTTTTCTTGAAACTAGAAATCTTTTCTTGTATTAAGAAAAAATTAAGTTTTATGGCAAATTTCTAAATTTAAGGTTAAATTTTATTATGAGTGTAGAAACGATGGCTTCGGTGTATCCCGCACGTTGAGAAAATTACCATCCTAAGATACCACACGAAAGAGTCGCTAAAGGATTCAGATGTGGAAATGCACACCTGCGTGGACGCGATAGAGAATGGATTTGCCGCCGTGAGTTATATACGATTTCAAAACGGGGCAGGTCCGCAGGTCAAAACGGACCGCAGTCTACTGGGCAGCAAAACCAAGGCTTGAGCTCATGGGAGCAGTGCTTGGAATAATGTTAGCTCAAACTCTGGAGCTATCACTCGAAGCTAAGCTGAGCACACGGACATTCTTGACCGACTCAAGAACTGTCATAAGCTGGATACGATCGGACCAGAGGAAGTACAAACAGATTGTAGCATTCCGTGTGAACAAGATTTTAGACGGTACTAGCGTCAAAGAATGGCATTGGGTACGTTCCCACGAGAACGTGGCGGATGACGCCACTAAGTGGAACAAAGGACCTGATTTCAACCGAGAAAGTCGTTGGTTGAACGGGCCGATAGTTCTTTGGGAAGAGAAGCAATTTTGGCCGCTGAAAGAGGCGGTAGAAGGAGGCGAATCATGAATGGAATTGAAGGCCGAATTCATCGGCGTATGTGAAGGATTCACAGACGTAGAACGCGCGACTCATCCTGTACCCGTCTGCTTTGGTTTACTCCGAGAGTGGTATGGTGCATGGTATGGTGCATAAAGACCCTTCAATGATCGTACATAGAAAATCAGCCAGCAAAAGTAGATATCCGGATCGCGGAGAGACTTCTGTGGAGCACTCAGGCAGCGCAATACCAGAAGGATATGCGACTAATTAAAAAAAAAACCATTGAAGAAGAATAATCTACTATGCAAACTCGTATCGTATGTAGGTTAAGATGGTGCATTGAAGCTGAATGAACGTACTAAGATGATTATGTTACATTACGCATTATGCGGCAGTTACCTTACACAGCTTACCATAATAGAATTTCACCGAAGATTTTTGCACGCCACGCGCGACGGTAATTTCGACGATCGCTGCAGAATATATAAGTGGGGAGTGTTGCGATAGATAGTAAAACTGCTTCCACAGCATCTGGCAACGCCGAAGTAACAGAACCGATATTTTAAGCCCGGTTATTAAGTCAACCGGTAACCATGTGCCTAAGCTTTTTTTTCTATTTTGACACTTTGAAACGGACCAAAAGTGAGATGATAGAATTAATATTTGATTATGATTTGTATAAACATTTATTCCTAGAAAACTTTGAAAAACCACAACAGAGACCGTTCATAGGTGAACATACGTCAGGGGGTCGATATGAATTTTTAGGCATGCCCTTCGGTCTCGAAATACCCCGTATTTCAACGTTCCATAGTCTAAGCTTTATGGGATTTGGTTAAATTCTTGTTTTTTTCTTCAATGTTAAATGTGTTAAATGTTAAAAGTGTCAATTTCTTCGAACGAGTACTTATGTTGTTCATCTAAAAGATGCTGACCTAATGCCTAATCCTCAAAAAATACAAGCACTGAGGCGAGTGTGGCGGAGTGCACTAAGGTTCCGATAAGCACTTCTCCCGGCCACGGACCTCTGCACGGACCTTTGCTGACCACGGACCGCATAAGGCACCAGCGGACTTCCAGGCCCGCTACATTTTGCGTCGCCTGCCCCAACTCCTTGCTTCTCCGCTGATGCTTACTTCGCCACACTTTCTAAATTTGGCTGCGCTGCGCGTCGTTCCCCTGATACGGACTCACTAGCGCGTATACGCAGTATTTCCTTAGTATAGCGGAGGTACAACAACTAGTGGCCAACTTCCGATCCCGACTTGCTGGCGCATATGCGAGGTGCTTCCTTGGTGTATCGGAGGTATAACATCCAGTGGTCATCTCCCAATCCAAACTCGCTATCGCGTATGCGCAGTGTTTTCTTGGAGTAAGTAAGAAAGGCCTGCGTGCAGCTATCGAAGACTATACATGAAAATCTCCTCACTTCAGGAGATTTTTTCTGCTTACGCACACACTCAAACGTTAAACATGTATGCGTTTTGCTCACCAATGCTTTTAAATTAGAGTTTATGCCACAGAATTGGTGTTTCCGCCCAATAATATGTCGCCAACAAGTAGTCTGTCTTCCCCGTGTAAAAAAAGAACAGGTTTCATCGGAATCCATTACGCTTCCATTCCTTCCTTCCTTCCATTACGTGAAACATTGTGTCGGGTCAAGCAGCAAGCAACTAATTTAAACATAATAATTAATCAGTAACTGATGTTTTGTTGGTCGCAAGCCGACTCTCTTTCGGCCGCTCGGCTTTGCTAATTCGGCGTTTAAATTCTATTCTTCAGCCTATTCTGGAAGGTTGGCGCCACTCTCGTTCGTCCTCTTACTACGCTCGCATCCTAAATTGGATTTCAAATATTGTTCATAAATCCTAATTTCATATGCGGCCTGAATAAAGTTTATAACGTTGAAATTAATTACATTCTGATTTTTTATTTACTGCATTGAAAACGCTCAAAAGGACGCTAAGAACGCTAAAAAGGACGTTGCAGAATGTGTAATACAGGAACACAAATATCCAAACGCCTTAAATGCAAAGTCTATCTTTGCTGTATCAGAAAAAAAAAATTTAAGTTTTTCAAAGATAATTTACAATGTGGCTCAAAGATGACTTCTTTCTGTAATGCCCAAGCCGATGGGTCACTCAAAATTTTTACCAATTAATTTTTTAACAAACACAAATCTATTTATTTAAAAATATTAAAAAAATGTTAATTTTACGGGAAATAAGTTTGGGTCGAAAGGGTTAAAATAAAAGGTTGGGAATTCCTTCTTTCTTGATTTTTTATATATATTAAATATATATATATATTTTAATATCTTTGCAGAGGGTATTCTATATTTTGTCAAAAAAATCCTGTCCGTCTGTCTGTCTATGGAATAAAGTCTCTTATGCTTAAGCCTATCGATTTTAAACTTTGCACACATCCCTATTTCCTTTGCATACAGTATATAAGTCGTAACGGCCTGGAGCGGCCTGAATAACTGATGATCGAAAATGCTATTATTTCGTTTTTTTAGGATAGAAGGTTGGGACTTCGCACAGGTTCGGACTCTTTTGTCAGGCTCCTGATGCTTCCGCCTTTCTCCCCGCCCATGTCAAGGTGACCACCTGCTGGTCCATCAGGTTCAATTGCCTTTGATAAGATTACGGACGTTGGCATTGACTTTGTCTTTTATACTCTAGACTTTCCTCCGTTAGTCCACTTCTGTTGTTTTACTGAAGAAATTCTGTTGTTAATTGGTCTTTCCTTCTCCTTTCTCTTCTTAAGGGGTTATATACAGTTGTGATAGATGAAAAAATCGATTTTTTTATTGCATGTTCTTTAAGTATATACTATTGAAAATACTCTAACAAAAATTCATAACTATCGGAGCTTTTGAACCAAAGTTGTAGCTATTTATAGCGCACTATTATTTATAGTTTGCACATCAAACTTGAAACTTTAAACGCGATTATCTCAGAATCTTGTTTTTTCGAAATTACCTTTGCGGTGGACACGATTACTAAAAAATTATTAAATAAGTGGTCAAATAAATTTTTTTTTTTTGTTTTTTTTTTATTTTAACGTTGCTTTTATTTCTTGAATCTTCTCTTTGCGAGACTAACAAGAGGTGTATCAAATCTTATATTTTTAACTTAACTAACAGTCATATTGACTGATACGGAGTTAGACGGCCCGAAAAATCGATTGCTGGGTTGGGAGGTCGTTGCGTCTAAGGCGGGATACGCTAGAAACCCGAGTCAATCCCCGAGCGAGAAAATTTGGGTGCGAAGACAGTTTTTCTTTGTATGACTCTTTTTGCTTCTGGATTTCGTCTTTCACTGCGAGGATGCCCAGATCCCGGTGGATGTTTTCGTTGCGAACATACCAAGGTGCCCCTGTGATAGTTCTCAGGATTTTTGATTGTGCGCGCTGTATGATGTCTATGTTGCTGCTGCTCGCGTTCCCCCACAGCTGGGAGCCATACGTCCAGATTGGCTTTAGGACTGAATTGTACAGTAGTAACTTGTAGTCTAGGCACAGTGGCGATCGTGAGTTTATGATCCAGTGGAGGCTGCTGGCTTTCAGTTTTAGATGCATCTTTTTGCATTCGATGTGCTTACGCCAGGTAAGTCGTCTATCAAGGTGAACGCCAAGGTACGTTACGTCGTTAGCTTGAGGGATCTGCATACCGTTTAGTAAAAGCGGAGGGCATGTTTGTCTATTAAGAGTAAACGTTATATGTTTATACTTTTGTTCGTTTATTTTAATGCGCCAGTCGGACAGCCACCTTTCCACTATTGTGAGATGATTAGCCAGTTGGGTTGTTGCCTGCGTTGGGCATCTGGAGCGACTAAGAATAGCGGTATCATCGGCGAACGTTGACGTTGTTAGTTGTGCGCTCGTAGGAATATCCGCAGTATACAAAACATATAGACACGGCCCGAGTGCGCTTCCCTGTGGAACTCCAGCTTCGATGGTGTAGTCGCCCGAAGTAGCTGCGTTGCATCTCACTGAGAATACCCTATTGAAGAGGTATGATTCCAGTAGCTTGTGGGTGTATGTTGGCAAATACGTTTTAATTTTGTGCATGAGTCCGATGAGCCAAACTCGGTCGAAAGCTTGAGATACGTCGAGGAAAATGGCGCTGCAGTATTCTCGTTGTTCGAAGGCTGAGCGTATTTCGGATGTTAATCTGTTCACTTGTTCGATGGTTCCATGGTTTCTTCGAAAGCCAAATTGGTGTGCCGGGATGATATTGCAAGCTTCCAAATGTGGTATTATGCGAGTTAACAAGCATTTTTCAAACAGTTTAGACAAACAAGATAGAAGGCTTATTGGTCTGTATGATGACGGAATTGTGTGGTCTTTTCCAGGCTTCGGAATCATTATAATAATGGATTTCTTCCACTTTTTTGGGAAATAGCCAAGATTAATGATTCCATTAAATAGTTTGCAGACGACCTCTATAGCGCATTTTGGAAGTTCGATCAGCATCTTTGGGGTCAATAGGTCACCACCGGGAGCCTTTTTTGGTTTTAGCCCTCTTATGACTTTTTCGATTTCGTTCGGCCGGAATGGAGGTGCGGCTGGCTGAGGGGAGGACTCTGGCTGAATTACTGGCAGGAGGAATGAATTTGAGGCTGGGTTTGGCTGGAAGACACTTTGGAGATGTGTGGCGAATGTTTCAGCTCGGTCTTCGTTGCTGCGAGCCCAGCATCCCGAAGAGTTTCTTATCGGGGTGGTCGTTTCAATTGGGGCACTAAGATTTGGGTGGGCCCTCCACAGGGGGTACTTTGTGCTTGTTGGCGAGAGATTCTGGATGTACCTCAGCTGTGCATTTTCTTCCTGTTGGTGAAGAGCCTGGTCGAGTGATCGGGTTGCTTCCTTAAGGCGTTGTTTTGAAGCTGGTGATCTGCTGTTTTGCCAATCACGACGCGTGCGCCTCTTTTCTCGCACGAGCTGTTCGATTTGCTGATTAGATTTGAAGTGTTTGTTTCGGTCTACTTCTTTCCTATGAGGAGTAGAGATTTTAGCTGCCGCAACGAGTACTTCTTCCAGGGCGCTCGTAGTGTAGTCGATGTCCGATTCCATGTTAAAATCCGGGGCGAGTTCTATGTGGGCACTCAAGTACTTTTTGTATTTTAGCCAGTTTGTTTTTGTCGTCGTCAGACTGAAGGGGTGTTCGGTTATTTCTGGGCTTTGAAGAAGCGTTAGAAGCACAGGCGAGTGGTCTGATGATAAGTCCGAGACTGCTTTGGCACTTATTAGATTGCGAGGTATGTTTTTTGTCACTGCAAAATCAATAAGGTCTGGGAGCTTTCGTGAGTCTGTTGGCCAGTATGTGGGACTTCCAGGGGAAACGTAGTCCAGTTTATTTTTCACATTTATAATTGCATTGTACAATTGTCTTCCTTTGGGAGTCACTAGACGTGATCCCCAGTGCGTATGTTTGGCGTTGTAGTCTCCTGCGGCTATAAATCGATCCCCAAGTGAATTGTAGAAGTCCATAAATTGTCCTTCCGAGATTGAGAAGCGAGGAGGGCAGTAAACGGCAGCAATTGAAAGGATTCCGTTGCTTGACTGAATTTGTATCGATGTGGCCTGCAAGAAGTTTGTTTCAAACCTTTTGTGAAAATGGTGTTTAATTCGTTCTCTGATTAGAACTCCAGCTCCGCCGTGGGCTTTCCCATCTGGATGATCTGTGCGGTAGATTGTGTAGCCTCTTATATGAAAGTTGTATTTGCTTGTAAGATGCGTTTCCACCAGTAGCATAACGTCAATATGGTTTTCGGTCAAGAATTGTGACAATTCTAGTTTATGCCGTGAGACACCATTGGCGTTCCACATTGATATTCGTAGCGCCTGCATAGATTATTTGGACTGTTGTGCTACGAGCAGCTGTATCACCATGTTCTGGTTTTGAACAAGCGTTTGCATGGTCGTTTTCATGAATGACATAAGCTCCATCATACTTTGTTGGAGGGTAAGCATCATAGTTTCCGTTTTGCTGTGTGGCTGTTCTGGGGCCTGTTGAGCGCTTTGAGAGTTAGGCTGAATTGGAATTTCCCTTCCAGATCGTAGAGCATCGGCATATTTATTTATTATTATTAACAATGAACTGTTATTTCTATATTATTATAACTAAGAGTAAGGATAAATTAAGTTAAAAGATATTCCATAATTTTGGATTTAATTACAACTAGGGATAGTTCAGGGGACATTAAATGGGATAACGAGTTATAATTTTTACAAATAACGCGGAATGGATCGTGTTCCGCGAAATTAGATCTATAAATTGGTAACCAAAGGGGTCGGAATGATCTAGTTACTCTATTAGGCACAGAAAACAATAATTTTTCAAGAAGTACTTGTGAGTCAACCTGTCCAAGAATAAGCACATGAAGCAGCATAACCCCAGCACAAGTACGGCGCTCTTTTAAAGGAGGTAGGTTTAGTAATTTTAACCGGCAATTATACGACGGGAGGGAAGTGGCAGTATCCCAGTTTAAGCCTTTTAACGCAAATAGCAGAAACTGCTTTTG
Source organism: Drosophila parabipectinata (assembly GCA_018153455.1). Taxonomy (NCBI): domain Eukaryota; kingdom Metazoa; phylum Arthropoda; class Insecta; order Diptera; family Drosophilidae; genus Drosophila; species Drosophila parabipectinata. The sequence continues at coordinate 820,023 of JAECYA010000082.1, forward strand.
GACTGATTCAATCCTCCTTTGGTGAACAAAGTATTGCGGACTCCAAACGCTAGAACAGTATTCTAAGATAGGACGAACCAACGATACGTATAGAGTTTTAGTTGTGAAAGGATCATCAAATTCTTTAGACCAACGTTTGATAAAAGCTAGCACGCCTCTGGCTTTATTCACTGTTAGTGATATGTGGTCGTTGAAGGACAACTTATTGTCAAAAATTACTCCAAGATCGTTAATTAGGAAAACACGATCTAAGACGTTATTCCCAAGAGAGTACGAAACGATGTGAGGCACACTGCGATTGAACGTCATAACCTTACACTTAGAGCAGTTAAGCAAAAGGAGATTGTTTGAGCACCACAAGAAGACTTCGTTAAGGTCTAGTTGCAAGTGTCTATGAAGGAAATGGTCTGAGAAAGAAAGACATAACTTGACATCATCAGCATACATAAATGTAGTAGCATAGTTTACAACACTAGGTAAATCGTTGACAAAAAGAACAAACAGAAGAGGTCCTAAGTGACTACCTTGTGGGACACCAGATGAAACATTTATAGTCTGTGATGAACTATTTTTAAACAAAACACGCTGCGTGCGGTTCGATAGATAAGAGGTCAACCACTGTACTATATGAGGAGAAAACCCCAAAAGACACAGCTTATGAAGGAGGAGATGGTGGTTAACAGAGTCAAACGCTTTACTAAAGTCAGTGTACACCACATCAGTTTGCATGCGGCTCAGAAAACCTCTGTGGATAAACGAAGTGAATTCAAGAAGGTTAGTTGTGGTAGAGCGATGCTTGACAAAACCATGCTGTGAAGTGGAAATAATACTTTTACAAAAATGTTGCAGTTGGAAAGTAACCAGTTTCTCAAGCAGTTTGGGAATCGCAGATAGCTTAGCAATCCCCCGGTAGTTCTCAATAAGTGCTTTAGAGCCTTTCTTATGAAGCGGAATAATAAAAGATTCATTCCATCTCTTGGGGAGACATGCCAGCTCCAAGGATAAGTTGAATAAGATAGTGAGAGGATAGCAAAGGATATCAGAACAGTACCTTAGAACACAGCTAGGAACATTGTCGGGACCAGCAGAGAATGATATATCTATTGTTGAAAGAGCTTCGAACAGATCCTGAATTCGAAATTTTGTAAAGTAAATGTTGTTTATATGTGGTAATTTATAAGGATAAGTAGAATTGTGGTTATATGAATCGGACGAATAGGTGGTTTGAAAAAATGACGCAAAGAGATTAGCAATACCTTGCTCAGAAGAATGTGAAATATTTTTATATGATAGGGAAGGAGGAAAAAGATTTGATTTACGTTTCATATTGACAAAAGAGTAGAAGGAGCTTGGATCATTTCGAAAGTTTACCTTACAATTCCTGATATACTGCTTATAGAGTAGATCGTTGAGAATAATAAACTGGTTGCGAACATAAAGAAAGTTTGACTGGTGGCACATCGATCCTGACTTAAGAAACTTTTTGTAAGCTCTGGATTTCCTGTTCTTAAGACGAGAAAGGTGTTTATTATACCAAGGTGGTTTTGTAGACAATGATACAGGGACTTCCGGAACAAATTTGTTCAAGGCATTATGAATTATTTCGTAAAACGAATCCGTAGCTGCTTCAATTGTGTTTATAGATGAAAGAAAATTCCAATCGATTTCAGCTAAATGATTCCGAAGGGCAATAAAATCAGTCTTTCTGAAGCATTTGAAACGAGGTTTAGCATTAAAGCAAGCATCATTGTGAGGCACATCAATTAACACCGATGCTAATAGTGTAGGGTGGTGAATGTCTTCAGGAAGCGATAGCGGCGGGGACCGAATGACTGTCACAGAGGATGACACATTAGAAAAAATAAGGTCGAGAAATCTGCCATGAGTGTTATGAATTGGATTAATTTGGAGCAGGGCAAGATCGGTTAAGCCATCGATAAAGTCGTTATGACAACTGGAAAGCAAGGAATTGTCTACCTCAGATGGGATCCAGGAAATGATGGGAAGGTTGAAATCTCCCATGATTAGGATTAAATCACGGTCCTTGGCCAACGAAGAGATAGACCTAATGGCATCAAGATGGTGAAAGTACACAATATCTTCAGCCATGGGAGGAATGTAGGAACAGGTCAGAAAAATATGAGACGAGCCAGTTAAAATTTTCACCGCAATGAACTCAATTCCGAACTCGTTCGTGAAAGGAATAATTTCAGAAGGGTACTTATTAGTAACAGCAATGAGGACACCACCTGCAAAAGTTGGACGATCCAATCGAAACACTATGAATTTGGAAACAAGAATTTCATAATCAGAGACAGAGGAGTTAAGCCATGTTTCAGTAAGCACGATAGCATCAAAATCAAAAGAAGCACTCTTTGTAAAAAACTGGCTCAGCTTACCCAGAATACTTCTAACGTTTTGATAGCAGCAGGAAAATACTATGTTATTCAGTTTTTTGAAGCAGTTTCTGCAGGGATAGGATTATGAGCGTCTTTTGCTAGGAATTCATGAACGATACTGTGCTCAGGCCAGGCTACAGGATCAAGTGCTTTTTCAAGGTAGGAATCAGGTAGAACTATTTTAAAAGAAGATATAGAACGCTTATGCTTAAAGTTAAACTTAAAAATAGCTATATCATTAGGAGCTACCTTAAGATGGTTTAACAGGTGACTCTTGACATCATCAACAGTAGCATCCGGCATAAGCCGAGAGACAAAAATGGCCTTACGAGGAGCAACCGCCCTCAACGTAAGTCCAGAAGATCTAACTTCAGGCGCCACACCAACCAGAGGCCTTGGAGACATCACAGCTAGAGCAGAGGGTAGGTTGTCCAACGATGGGGGTTGTCCAACGATGTCCAACGATGGAGGCTCCAAGATGAGAGGTGGCTCGAGATTTGTACTTGGTACGCTGATCGCTTCTTGCAAGGGATGAATATTAGAGTGCCCTGAAGGAAGGCTCATCAAGTCCCTTGGTACTGGAACAGCATAAGTAGGTAGACTAGTAGGCGACGGTAAAATGTTTGGTGTTGAAAATTCATCGACTTGTACAGCATGGGATGTAGGGGTATTCAATAATTTAGCAGTCAGCAGGTTGTTGTTCGGAATTTTTCGTCTGGGGGATTCACTTAACAACTTTAGCCCAAGGAATTGAGTTTCAAGAGCGAGGAATTGCTCATTAAGGGCCGAGAATTGCTTGCGGACATCTAGGAAACCATTTCTCGTCTGTTTCATAAAAGTCCGCATCTCTGACTCAATTTCTCTACAAGCGATGCAAGACCATGTCAGGCCAATTTTCTTGTTGATAAGGTCACTTATCCGTCCATTGTGTCCTCCTCCAGCACATTTAATATGTGAGCAGTTATTGCAGAGCCAACAAGACAGGTATGAGTCACCCGTGATGGTTCCACCAAATTCACATTTTTTTGCTGTGCAAGTAAGACTCATTTTTGGCTTCTTTTTGACGGAATGCAGACCACTGTAATAGCGTGTAAAGAAATTAGGCTCTCTGAAGCACTCTGTAGCCGAGAGTGGACGATCAGATTCAGATCGGATGTAAGAGATGACGTTACAAAAGAGATGTGCAACGAAGGTTCGGCGTCGTGAAGAACAACAAACTCCACAGTAACTATGAATGTAACGGGTTACGTCCGGAGAGTACAGCTCGGAGAGACTTATGTTGGAGAATATAGTTAAAGCGCAACAGAGATAACTTTAACCGATTAAATGTATAAATTGGAAATAAATAGTTCAATGAACTTAATAAGTCGAATTTATTTTTAGGGATTAATTGATATATTTCAACTTGTCGCAGAAGGAGAAAGCTTGAGTTCAAGATCGAAAATAATTGCAAACTGGCAAGAGCGATCGAAGAAACACGTCCGGGTACGGCAAGTGAATATACAGAACTGAGCATAGGAGAAGCCGTTGGTGGTGTTTAGTGGACCGAATGAGGATCTCGCAGCTTTGGCGAAGAAGACGTCTGGCGTGGTTTTTGACGAAACGTACGCATTCTGTGGATTTTGGTTGCGCGTTGCGGTCGCTTGACGCATGCGACTCTTTAACTCCTTATACACAATACATCCTCTATAGTTTGCCGTATGGCTGCCTCCGCAGTTTCCACATTTCTTCACGGTACTGTCCTTGTTTGTAGTGCAGCAAGCGGACTTGTGGGCGTCCACGCAGACTACACAGACAGCCCGAAGTGTGCAGTAAGACCTTGTGTGTCCATACTCTTGACAATTAGTGCATTGCACTGGACCGTTACGTTTATGTGGCTCTTCAACAGTGATTTTCCGATGCAAAAGATATTGCAGGTTGTAGATTGGGTGGACTTCGTTCTTCTTCAGCGACCTGCTTTCAGGCTCGAGCTCGACCTTGAAGAGGGGTTGTGGCTTTTTATCTTTATTTAGAATGTTAATAACATTCTTGGCGGCGAAGCCCTTTTCTTTAAGGGCGGTTTTTATTTCCTCGACGGTAACATCAGGTTCTATTCCCTTTACTACCACTTGTAGGCCCTTACTGCTTTTTTAATAGTTTTTCTGTACAGTGTCCAGATATTTTGACACTATTCGGAAGTGCTCTTCAGTCTTGGTTTGCACCTTTGTTTCATGGATGTTCCCTTTGATAAGCGGAACAACATGAAAGTTTTCACCGTTCCCGATCAACGACGCAATTTTGTTGACCAGGGCACTCGAGCTTTTTCCCTAATATAGATTGGAGGGGGCTTGGGTTTTTTTGCGGTGTCTTGGGCTGGTTGGTTTTCCTCAGCCTCCGCCAGTAGGGCAAATCTGTTAGTAGTGGATCTGTCTGGTTCATTATCGTTATTCAGGACACGGTTAATTTTTGTTTTGTTGCCTGCCGGATTACTCTGCGGGCTAAGCTTGCGCTTAATTTGGATGTAGCGATCCATTCCAGTCTGTGTGGCCGTTGCCGCTTTGGCACTTTCCGAGGTTGTTGTTTTTGTACTCGCTGTAGTCGTTGACGTCGTGGTACTTTGAGTTGCAGGGGTTTTCGCTGTTGTTGCAGAAGTTGTAGCGCTGCTTGTTGTTGGTGCGAAATTTGTTTCCGATATTGGAGGGGGTTTTACACTGCGAACTCCATGACGCGGGAGTCGGAGTGAGCAGAGCGGGTGAGCAAGACCGTGCCCTTTGGGTTTCAGCGGTCAGTAAAGCCGGGTTGCTTTTAAGCGCCGATTTTTCCACTTCGGTATCGCGGGTTGAAAAGTAAGAGTAGAAGCCGTTTTTTTGGTTCACTGAACTTCTACGCTCGTTCTTTTGGTCGTTGCTCAAGGAGCTCATTGCGTGGTACGTATTTTTTTTTTTTCAACAATGCACTAGTTTTGGTTTAGCACATTACAACTGTTATAAAAAAAAAAAAAAAAGCTTGTCTGTCGCTTTTAATAAATTGTATTTCAGTGTCTTTTCGCTTATATTGGCGAAAATATAAGCGAAGTGAAGTTTTCCCGGAGCTCGGACAAAGCACGTCCGCTCAGTTCGGTAGTTCGATTACGATTGAAATAAATGACGGTCAAATAAATGACCACTTATTTATTAAGATAATAGCTAGTCCGCGAACGAAGGATTTTTTGAAAACTCCTTTTTTAGAGCATAAAAATCGAAAATCTTATACCTTGAAAAAGTAAATTTGTTGTTAACACCGTCGCAATTTTTTTTAAATCAAAATTTTTACAAATCCTTCGTTCACGGACTTGGCAATACAATTTATTAAAGAAATTTTATTGAATTTTTTATTTCGGATGAACCGTTGTCGGGATATGATGTCCACCGCAAGACTCCATCGAACTTTTATTTTTTATGAAAAAATTTAAATAAGTACCCGACATGTACTAAACAACGTCAGTAAAACATTTTTAATAAAATCGATAAAATTTAATTGGCACATGTATTGTGAGCTATTTCGGTTCTGGGGCGCCCGGAGTATTTATGTTAGCCTCAAATTGGCTAATTCGACCTGTTGTGGCGATGAACTTTTTCAAAGCCACTTCGACCGCACATGGAGACATTTTTGCAACGGAGCGAGTCTGCCTCTGTGAAGGACCGGGGATTGTATTGACGGATTCGTCACTCTTTGTCGTTGGAATGGCACTGGATGCCTTAAGCTTCAAAAGAGGCGTCCGCGGAGATGCGGATTGAGATCTGTCCAAACGAATGTCTGGGATCGGACGCGGCCTTTTGTCGTCTCCCGTGGGCATTCTCAGAACCCAATTCACTGGTCAGAGCTTGTCGACTGACTTGCGCAATTGGTGCCTCTTACGAAGCGGTGGCCGATCACACTAATGTGATGAGAACGGTGAGATCGCGGATGAAATGCGATTACAAGGAGCATGTGGGAACTAGTGGCGCCGATGTCGAAAGAAAAGTCGTGTGTGGCACAATTCGAATGTGGAAAGAAAAACTTCAGGCACCAGAAAAAACCCAAAAGGAGACGAGGCTTGACTCAGATTGTAGGCGGATGTTGCCTGATGCGGAGTAGAAGCAGCGTTGGAGGCACGGAAAATGAAAAAAGTACCGGAAAATTCGTGCTTGTTTGGAAAAAAATTGATAACGATCTATATATGTATATTTATACAAGTGTGGTTCGTACGTAGATATTGAATTCTTAACTATTTTCGAACTTGCGGAGCCGGAAAGGTGGACTTGACTTTGGCTTGGATTTAACACAAAAAAAAAGATAATTAATAATAATTAATTTTTGGCTAATTGTCGGATTTAATTATTATGGAGCCAGAAGTGTGGAGTTGAAAATCTTAATCTTTAATCAATTGAGGTTAATTATTACGAAGCCGGAAAGGTGGAATTGAAACCGCGGCTCTATTCAGACAGAAGGTTGATAATTAAATTATTAATAATTTTTGACTTTAAGTATTGGGTGGCCGGGAAGGTGAATAAAAAAACTGGCCCTTCGCTCGAACGGAAAATAATAATTAAATAAATTGTGGCGGATATAATTATAAATATATAAATTTATAATTAATTGATTTCCTTTTTTGAAGGTAGTTGTTATGCAGCCGATTATGCCGTCGGCACCCTGTACGTACCCCAAAGAAAAAACAAGAAAGGAAAGATAACTTCGTGCGGAGCTGAAGTTGATATACCCTTGCAGTTAAAATCGGATATATATCGCAAACATCGGATATAGTTGGCCGATCCTTATGAGAATATGATAAAAAATCCAATTTATTAAAATAAAATATCTAAAAAAAAGTCCTAAACTTCTTTCTTCAAAAATACCAAAGTTAATATATGTATCTACCAAAGACCATTTCCGATCGCTCAGTTATATGGGAGCTATAAGATATAGTCGACCGATCGTTATGAAATTATCGTTAAGTCGGATCGTTCAGTCGGTTAAACTGACCAAAAATAGAATGTGTACCAAGTTCCAGCTTTCTATCTTCAAAAATACGAAAGTTGGGTAATTTCCGATCGTTCAGTTATATGGCAGCTGTTAAGAGGAGCTCCAAATAAATAGGTCTTACTCCAATGAGCTCCTTATGGAAACTGATTTTATTCGTCAAAGTTCTCTTATAAGTACGATACATGAGAATCTTAAATCTATGTAAAACTACTTGTCAACGCACTGCACGCTGACCTGCTATGCGACCCTTTCTCCAGTGCTATAAGCGCACCACTTATGTATTTGTTTGTGTTAGGCTGCAGGGGATCGGTTTTGAACCATCTGTTTGACTCATATTTCATGGGTCCGATCCCTTGAAACTCTAACTTAGGAATTTCTATACAAAATAGTGTTCAATGCTTGAACATTCTGGAAAGGGCCACAAAAAGAGGCGTAAATTTTATGTGTTTTGGATTAATATTTTTTGGATAAATTTGATGTTACTTTAACCTTATCTTCGATTATAATTTTTAGTGGACTGTATAAATGTTTGTTTTCGTATTTTGTTAATACATTTTTTTCTTTTTATAATTTGTGCAAGAATTACTTAATTTGAATTTTAATATTTTAATTATTTGAAAATTATTTAAGCTTTCATTTGTTATGTTCAACCTAATGTTTGAACATCCTGCAAGGGGCCACAAAAGTGCCTTAGTATATATATTTTTTTCATTTTAGATTTACTTTGAAAAATTTATTTTTTGTTCGATTTTTTAGTGGACTGTAATTTTAAAATTTTTGTTTAACTGAGGGCTAATTTCTTTTCAAATTTTAAATTTTGTTTTTTATAAAATTTATCGATTTTTTTTTAAATTATTATTTTTTAACTTTTAATTATTTTTTTTAATTTTTACCATACCATACAGTTGTTAAATTTTCTCTTTTGATGCGTGTTCCTTCTGCAGATGATGTAAAAGGATCCGCCCTTGATGCTGCTGATGGTGTAGCTCGTTGGTTTTTCTGCCGCTGATGTTGTTCTTTTACTCGCCGGTGGTCCTGCCGCAGACGTTGGTCCCGCCGTATAAAATGCCAAAGACTTTGGCTGTCGTTGTTCCCAGGAACCCGACTTTATGTTTTTGCTCGATATTTGGCCTCGAACACGCCGTATTTTTTTTCAATATTTATGAATTTCCGGTGTTGTTCCCGAAAAACATACTTTTTTTTTTTTTTTTTACACAAGTTGTGTTTTTAACTCTTTGCGCCGTATCGCTTTGGAGATCCGATGGCTGAATTCCAGCCCAAAGATTTTCAATAAATATTCCGACTCAGGCCTCGGATAGCCCTGCGCTAAACAAAAAACGCACTTATTGCTCGATGGCAATTCTCAATCTCTGTGTCCCTTACCACTTGGGGGGAAACGACAGAGGACTACGATTTTACACTGAGCTCTTTTATGCCCAGTTCGCAGCCATCTTAGCTACATTTGACTGACTGTGTCAATGCACATCTAGCCACTATTTAGGTGCCAATTTTAATAGGAGCCCCAAAATACGGTTGAGAATACTCCTTGAGCCTTTTTTTTTTGACTCATTTTTATTATTTTTTTTTTATTTTATGCTCATTGGCATTTCTATAATTTTATTCTCTGTGTCCCTTACCTCTTGGGGGGAAACAACAGAGGACTACGGTTTTTAAACTGGGCTCTTTTTTACCCAGATCGCAGCCTTATTTTTTAGCTACCATGGGCTGAGAATTTTTATTTTTCTTCAGCCCCTTATAGGTGCCAGTTTTTGAACCCTGAGTCTCTTACCACAGGGGGGAAAACGTCAGGGTGCCCTGAAGGACCAAATTTTAAGAGGAGCCCCAAATAAATAGGTCTTACTCCAATGAGCTCCTAATGCAAACTGATTTTATTCGTCAAAGTTCTCTTATAAGTACGATACATGAGAATCTTAAATCTATGTAAAACTACTTGTCAACGCACTGCACGCTGACCTGCTATGCGACCCTTTCTCCAGTGCTATAAGCGCACCACTTATGTATTTGTTTGTGTTAGGCTGCAGGGGATCGGTTTTGAACCATCTGTTTGACTCATATTTCATGGGTCCGATCCCTTGAAACTCTAACTTAGGAATTTCTATACAAAATAGTGTTCAATGCTTGAACATTCTGGAAAGGGCCACAAAAAGAGGCGTAAATTTTATGTGTTTTGGATTAATATTTTTTGGATAAATTTGATGTTACTTTAACCTTATCTTCGATTATAATTTTTAGTGGACTGTATAAATGTTTGTTTTCGTATTTTGTTAATACATTTTTTTCTTTTTATAATTTGTGCAAGAATTACTTAATTTGAATTTTAATATTTTAATTATTTGAAAATTATTTAAGCTTTCATTTGTTATGTTCAACCTAATGTTTGAACATCCTGCAAGGGGCCACAAAAGTGCCTTAGTATATATATTTTTTTCATTTTAGATTTACTTTGAAAAATTTATTTTTTGTTTGATTTTTTAGTGGACTGTAATTTTAAAATTTTTGTTTAACTGAGGGCTAATTTCTTTTCAAATTTTAAATTTTGTTTTTTATAAAATTTATCGATTTTTTTTTTTAAATTATTATTTTTTAACTTTTAATTATTTTTTTTAATTTTTACCATACCATACAGTTGTTAAATTTTCTTTTTTGATGCGTGTTCCTCCTGCAGATGATGTAAAAGGATCCGCACTTGATGCTGCTGATGGTGTAGCTCGTTGGTTTTTCTGCCGCTGATGTTGTTCTTCTACTCGCCGGTGGTCCTGCCGCAGACGTTGGTCCCGCCGTATAAAATGCCAAAGACTTTGGCTGTCGTTGTTCCCAGGAACCCGACTTTATGTTTTTGCTCGATATTTGGCCTCGAACACACCGTATTTTTTTTTTCAATATTTATTTATTTTTATTTTTATTGTACTCTGTACTCTAAAGTTGCAAACTTTAGGTACAGGCGGGGATCGGCCATAGCTGCGGTGGCTTTTCGGCCGGAAGGAGTTTGCTTTATTTGCCGGAAGGAGTTTACATATTTGCTTATAAATTATACTTATAACAAATAATGATTTTTTACACGTGTGTTAACAGGTTATTTACACTTAAATTATTTATAAATTTAATAACATCTAAAGTTATATGAGATTCAAAAGGTTGGCTGATTTGAGGAAGTTTAGAATTAGCTGGAGGTTAGCAGGATTAGGGTCAATTAATAATTCCGTGAGTTTAAAATTTGGAAAATTTGTTCTATGTGGTTGTAGGGCGGGGCAGTCGTCAAGGATATGGGAGATTGATATGGAGTCCGTGGTGCAGAACTGGCATTGATAGTTTGGTGTCTGTGAGAAGCGATGTTCGTGGGTGAGTCTGGTGTGGCCAAGTCGAAGCCGGATTATTTTGGTAATCTCTCTTCTTGGGAGGTTGGAGGTCTGTGCAGCTTTACTGTAGTCGGCTATGCTTATTGCTTCAGGATTAATTTGTTGGTACCACTGCGATGATTTTTGCAAGATTAAAGGTTTTTTTTTTGAGGGACTCTGATTTTAATTGTTTGTTGATGTCTCCACGGTTAACATTTGTTGTAGAAAATAGGGGAGCGATGGTCGCTCCTTTCGCTGCTGCATCGGCATTTTCGTTGCCCTTGATTCCGACGTGGCTGGGGACCCATAGGAGTTTGATTTTATTTTTATGTTTTAGCAGAAGGTCGCGGATTGACGTTACATAAAAGCTGAAATTGTTAATGTTGGTCCAATGTCCAATGTGGATAGGGAATCTGAGCAGATGCAGAATTTCCCTCTAGTCTTGACTGCTATTTTGATGGCTTCAAGAATACCCATCGCCTCTGCCGTATAGACTGTTGAGTAGCTTGGGAGGACAGCTTGTTTAAGGGTTTCATCTTCTGTCGTCTGGCAAAGCCAATTATTTCCTTGTTCAAGGATCCATCTGTGAACAGGAGAGTGAAGTTCTTCCTCATCAGCTGGTGTTTCATTTCCAGAAATTGTTGGACAAATATGTCCTTGTTTGTATCAGATTTTTTTAGACGGCTTAGTCGGGTATCTATTAGATTGATATCTAGGAACCAGGGCGGTAATATTGGTTTAGGCTTATGAGGAAGAGAGGTTGGAAGATCTAGCTTTAGACTAAGGGAAATGCACCGGTCGACCGTTGAGGTTCGATATTTTTTTGTGTTATTTTTGGTAATCTGTTTGATAATTTTTCTTAGAGGTGTGTCGTTTGCGTGCATGATAGTGTTAATTGTTATACCCTTGCAGAGGGTATTATAATTTTGTCCAAAAGTGTGCAACGCAGTGAAGGAGACATCTCCGACCCTATAAAGTATATATATTCTTGATCAGGATCACCTCCTGAGTTGATATGAGCATGTCCGTCTGTCCGTCTGTCCGTCTGTCTGTCCGTCTGTCTGTCCGTCTGTCTGTTTCTACGCGAACTAGTCTCTCAGTTTTAAAGCTATCGTCTTGAAACTTTGCACACACCCTTCTTTCCTTTGCACGCAGTATATAAGTCGGAACGGCCCGGATCGGCCGACTATATCCTATAGCTGCCATATAACTGATTGATCGGAAATGGTATAACTTTTGTGTTTTTAGAGTTAGAGAGTTCAAATTTGACATAAGAGCTATTTTTGGCAAAACATTACGTCATGCCAAATTTCATAAGGATCGGCCGCCTGTATCTTATAGCTGCCATATAACTGAACGATCGGAAATAACCCAACTTTCGTGTTTTTGAAGATAGAAAGCTGGAATTTGGTACAGATTATATTTTTGGTCAGTTAATCTGACCTACGAAATTTCATTAGGATCGGCCGACTATATCCTATAGCTGCCATATAACTGAACGATCGGAAATGGTATTTGGTAGAAACATCAACTTTCGTATTTTTGAAGATAGAAGTTTGGGACTTTTTTAAGATTTTTTATTGTAATTAATTGGTTTTATTATGATAAATCATAATCATAAGGATCGGCCAACTATATCCGATGTTTGCGATATATATCCGGGTTTAACTGCAAGGGTATATAAACTTCGGCTCCGTCCGAAGTTAGCTTTCCTTTCTTGTTTTTAATTGTGAGTGTTCGATTCTGCTTTCTAATGGTTCGATGTTAGATTCCAGGTATAGATTGAAAGTGGGTGTAGAGCAGAAGGCTCCCAGAGATGTTCGCAAGATTGAGTTAATTAACGTTTTAATTGGTTTTATAAGTGACTTAGAGGAGTTACCGTATATCGGTAAAGCGTAATCAATTTTGGAGATACATAGGCTTTTGACGATTTGAACAAGGGTGTTGGGGTGGCTGTTGTATTTACCGCTGGAAAGGCATTTTATTATATTTGATGATTTCTGTAGTGATTTGTGTAATTTATTGAAGTGGGGTTTGAATTTGTATTTTGTGTTGAAGGACAGACCTAGAATAGTTAGTTCGTTAACTGTGTTTATAGTTGTGGATTGTGTAGAGACTTGGCATGAACATTGTTTTTTCCGACAAATGTGGATGTGTTTGCATTTTGAAATTGAGAGCATTGCGCCGGATTTTTGGCACCATTCATTGATTTCAGTAAACAGTCTGTCGAGGTTGATTGAAATGTTTTTATCTTTTTTCAATGGTATTAAGATGTTAAAGTCGTCCGCATAAGCTGTGTGTTGAAGTTCCTTGTGCTTGTCGATTATATCTGAGAGACTGTTGAACGCAATGAGAAAAAGAACTACCGAGAGGGGAGATCCCTGCGGAATGCCGTTGTGGAGTGGGTGTGTCCTTGAGGTGTTATCATTGGCACGAACTCTTATTTTCCTTTTTGACATGAAGGTCATTACATATTTGATAATTAATGGGCCGCAGCCCCATACTGATAGTTGATTTATGATGGTATGCAATCCTATTTTTTCAAATGCTTTTGCGAAGTCAAGAGATATAATAGATATGTGTCTTTTTTCAGAGAGGGCTCTGCTAATTAGAGCGTCTGTGTAAAGCAGACAATCCATTGCAGATTTCCCTTTTTTAAATCCGAGTTGACGGCTGTTCAGTAGCTTGTTGGTTGTAGCAAACCACCATAGCCGTTTTGAGATTATTTTGTCTAGGGTTTTAGATAAACATGGGTTGAGGGAGATAGGTCTATATGATTCCGTCATGGTTTTGTCTGCGCCTTGTTTGTGGATAGGTATAATTGTGCTGATTTTGTACGATTGAGGAATATAAGATTTTAAAATGTTGTTGAAAAAGCGGATAATTCTCATTTTCAGTGATTCAGCGACGTGTCGTATCATGTCATAGTTAATCTTATCCTTTCCTGGGGTGTGGCCCTTTAAGCTATTTAGTGCCGATGAGAACTCTAGGGAGTTTATATCCTGTTCCATGAACGCTGCAGTTTTGTGTGGGGGAGATAAGAAGTTTAGCGTATTTAGATTATTTTTTTCTTCAATGAAAAGGTTTGAGAATTGGGAGTCTTCTGAACGGAGTGACCAATAGCTAGCGAAGGCTTCAGAGATATCTTCGGAGCTGGTGAGCAAGTCGCTACTGCTGTTGTCCTTGATAGCGTGTATTTGTGTAGCTTTGTGAAGACCACAGAGTTTTTTTATATTACTCCAAATTGCTTCCGGCTTGGACTGGGGAGAGATTGTCGAAGTCAATTTAAATAGGCTATTTGCTTTACTCAATTTTAATTCCCTTCTGAATTTTGCGTTCATTTTTTTATAATGGATGAGGTTGTCGTTGGACATATCTCTATTGAATGTTTTCCAGGCTTTAAATTTTTCCTTATTCAGACCTTCCAGTTTTTTGTTCCACCAAGGAACATTGTGGTGGGACTTAGGTGGTCTCGTGTGTGGAATGCTCTTGTATGCACTTTGCAAAATAATTTTCTTGATATTGCCTGCTTCCTGATTAATGTTTAGTGATATTGGTATTTTATTGTTCAGGTCTTCAGTTAGAATCTCGAATTTTTCCCAATCAGCTCTGCTGGTAATGAATCGTTGTACAAAGTTTTGACTTGCTCTCTGATTTTTCGGGAAAATTTCGATGGTGATTGGGAAGTGATCGCTTCCTTGGAGGGAGTCACTGATTTTGAAGTCGCAATATACTTTAAGTTCAGGTGAACAGAATGCCAAGTCAATTTGTGTAAAGGTCCTATGTGTTGAGAAATGCGTGGGTTGTCCGTTGTTAACGATAATGAAGTTGTTATCCAGAATGAATTTTCCTAATATTCTTCCCCTCAGATTAATTTTTGGGGATCCCCAGCTGGTATTCCAGCTGTTGAAGTCTCCTGTAATTAGATTTGGGAAGTTTCCTGGTGGTAAAATTGAATGGAGATCTATTTGGTTGAATTTCTTGTTAGGAGGTATATAGGATGCTATTATATTAAATTTTTTTACAGACTAAATTTCCAATGCAATGGAATCAACTGTGCTCTGAAGAGGGATGGATTTGTGCTGTATAGATTTGTGAATTAAGATTGCCGCGCCGCCATACGGGCTGTGCGAGGCTGTATAGTAAATATTGTAGTTAACTGGAATAGGGATTGGTTGGGTGTACGTTATGTGGGTTTCTTGAAGTGAAATGATTTTGGGAGTAAAGCGTTTAATCAGGACTTGCAGTTCGTTGTAATTGTTCAGGTATCCATTCATGTTCCATTGTAGAAGTTTTAGGGTCATTATGATTGTTACTGAGTTGTTTTAGTTTCGATTGAGGCAAGGGATTTAAGTTTAGATCTGGTAACAATTGTGCTCTGATCATTTTTAAAAAGCCTTTTGGTTCTATTTGTTGTGTTAAGCGGAAGGATTTTTGCCGGTTTTTTAGCAGTGTGGGAAGTGCAGGGAGTTTCTGAGCTGGATGACATAGGTTCGTCTGGGTCTGGGTCGAGGTTCCTGGATGACGGTGTTTCAAATTTATTTGGGGCATAGCTTATTGTTTTCCTTGTTGACGTTTGGTTTGAGTTGGCTAGATTGGATTTGGCTGCTGAGGAGTAGAGAGATCCATCGTGGTGTCTTCTGTTGTAAATGGACCAGGCTGTCCTATTGTCAACTTTTTGTAGGGTCTTAATGGCCTGGACTTCCTTGTTCGTCAGGAAGACAGGGCAGTCCTTGTTGCGGGCATGGTGGTCAGATGTTGGGAGATTTTTAAGGGAGCAATTTATGCAATTCCTCTTGTTTTGGCAAATTTCTGAGTTCTCATAGTTGACGTGGGCGTCGAGACCACAGTTGGCGCAAGTTGGTGTGTTTTTGCAGAACTTTGCGGTATGACCAAACCTAAAGCAGTTGTTGCACCGCATAGGCCGCGGTATGAATGTACGCACTTCAACTCTCTCATAACCAATATAGAGAAAGTCTGGCAGATGAGTTAGCTTAAATGAGATTTTTATTAGACCCGTTTCGTTTTGTGGAGTTTTATTGAGAACCTGGTTGGGAATATATTTATATATTTTCTCGACTCTTTCAACTTTTTGCGACTTTAGGTTGTCCAAGATGACTTTTTCATCAATTCCTCTCAAATCGTTCGAATATATTATCCCAATACTCGAGTTAAGACTTCGGTGTTCAGATATTTTAATGGGGACATCGACATATGGAGTGTTGGAAGGCATACTGATGAGTTTCTTAAGTTTTTCGGCTTGTAATAAGTTTTTAGTCTTAATCAGTAAATTGCCGTCTTTGGTTTTCCTACAACTTGTAACTTCACCTTGAATAGTATTGTCGATTGTTTTCATGATAATGAACGGGCAGATTGCAGCCAGGGGCTGGGTATCATCGTCCGTTCTGGTTGCAACCAAATATAAACCGTCTGGAGGGTGTTTTCTCCAGATGTCTGGAGGGTCTAGCATTGTGGAGTCAACAAACTTTAAGGCCACTTAAATTCTGCCAAAATTGTTCGACGCTCCAGTTGGAGTAGAGATAAGAAGAGTTCGTTATTTCGATTGCTTTGTGCTTGTGTTGTTGTTTTGAAGCTGCGCTACGTAGACGTCTCGCGAAAGAACACGACCGATCGGTTAGACTGTCGAAGGTGAACTGTTCAATATTTATGAATTTCCGGTGTTGTTCCGGAAAAACATACTTTTTTTTTTTTTACACAAGTTGTGTTTTTAACTCCTTGCGCCGTATCGCTTTGGAGATCCGATGGCTGAATTCCAGCCCAAAGATTTTCAATAAATATTCCGACTCAGGCCTCGGATAGCCCTGCGCTAAACAAAAAACGCACTTATTGCTCGATGGCAATTCTCAATCTCTGTGTCCCTAACCACTTGGGGGGAAACGACAGAGGACTACGATTTTACACTGAGCTCTTTTATGCCCAGTTCGCAGCCATCTTAGCTACCTTTGACTGACTGTGTCAATGCACATCTAGCCACTATTTAGGTGCCAATTTTAATAGGAGCCCCAAAATACGGTTGAGAATACTCCTTGAGCCTTTTTTTTTTTTTGACTCATTTTTATTATTTTTTTTTATGTTATGCTCATTGGCATTTCTATAATTTTATTCTCTGTGTCCCTTACCTCTTGGGGGAAACAACAGAGGACTACAGTTTTTAAACTGGGCTCTTTTTACCCAGATCGCAGCCTTATTTTTTAGCTACCATGGGCTGAGAATTTTTATTTTTCTTCAGCCCCTTATAGGTGCCAGTTTTTGAACCCTGAGTCTCTTACCACAGGGGGAAAACGTCAGGGTGCCCCGAAGGACCAAATTTTAAGAGGAGCCCCAAATAAATAGGTCTTACTCCAATGAGCTCCTTATGGAAACTGATTTTATTCGTCAAAGTTCTCTTATAAATACGATACATGAGATCTTAAATCTATGTAAAACTACTTGTCAACGCACTGCACGCTGACCTGCTATGCGACCCTTTCTCCAGTGCGATAAGCGCACCACTTATGTATTTGTTTGTGTTAGGCTGCAGGGGATCGGTTTTGAACCAGATGTTTGACTCATATTTCATGGGTCCGATCCCTTGAAACTCTAACTTAAGAATTTCTATTCAAAATAGTGTTCAATGCTTGAACATTCTGGAAAGGGCCACAAAAAGAGGCGTAAATTTTATGTGTTTTGGATTAATATTTTTTGGATAAATTTGATGTTACTTTAACCTTATCTTCGATTATAATTTTTAGTGGACTGTATAAATGTTTGTTTTCGTATTTTGTTAATACATTTTTTTCTTTTTATAATTTGTGCAAGAATTACTTAATTTGAATTTTAATATTTTAATTATTTGAAAATTATTTAAGCTTTCATATGTTATGTTCAACCTAATGTTTGAACATCCTGCAAGGGGCCACAAAAGTGCCTTAGTATATATATTTTTTTCATTTTAGATTTACTTTGAAAAATTTATTTTTTGTTCGATTTTTTAGTGGACTGTAATTTTAAAATTTTTGTTTAACTGAGGGCTAATTTCTTTTCAAATTTTAAATTTTGTTTTTATAAAATTTATCGATTTTTTTTTAAATTATTATTTTTTAACTTTTAATTATTTTTTTTAATTTTTACCATACCATACAGTTGTTAAATTTTCTCTTTTGATGCGTGTTCCTTCTGCAGATGATGTAAAAGGATCCGCCCTTGATGCTGCTGATGGTGTAGCTCGTTGGTTTTTCTGCCGCTGATGTTGTTCTTCTACTCGCCGGTGGTCCTGCCGCAGACGTTGGTCCCGCCGTATAAAATGCCAAAGACTTTGGCTGTCGTTGTTCCCAGGAACCCGACTTTATGTTTTTGCTCGATATTTGGCCTCGAACACGCCGTATTTTTTTTCAATATTTATGAATTTCCGGTGTTGTTCCCGAAAAACATACTTTTTTTTTTTTTTTACACAAGTTGTGTTTTTAACTCTTTGCGCCGTATCGCTTTGGAGATCCGATGGCTGAATTCCAGCCCAAAGATTTTCAATAAATATTCCGACTCAGGCCTCGGATAGCCCTGCGCTAAACAAAAAACGCACTTATTGCTCGATGGCAATTCTCAATCTCTGTGTCCCTTACCACTTGGGGGGAAACGACAGAGGACTACGATTTTACACTGAGCTCTTTTATGCCCAGTTCGCAGCCATCTTAGCTACATTTGACTGACTGTGTCAATGCACATCTAGCCACTATTTAGGTGCCAATTTTAATAGGAGCCCCAAAATACGGTTGAGAATACTCCTTGAGCCTTTTTTTGACTCATTTTTATTATTTTTTTTTATTTTATGCTCATTGGCATTTCTATAATTTTATTCTCTGTGTCCCTTACCTCTTGGGGGGAAACAACAGAGGACTACGGTTTTTAAACTGGGCTCTTTTTTACCCAGATCGCAGCCTTATTTTTTAGCTACCATGGGCTGAGAATTTTTATTTTTCTTCAGCCCCTTATAGGTGCCAGTTTTTGAACCCTGAGTCTCTTACCACAGGGGGGAAAACGTCAGGGTGCCCTGAAGGACCAAATTTTAAGAGGAGCCCCAAATAAATAGGTCTTACTCCAATGAGCTCCTAATGCAAACTGATTTTATTCGTCAAAGTTCTCTTATAAATACGATACATGAGAATCTTAAATCTATGTAAAACTAATTGTCCACGCACTGCACGCTGACCTGCTATGCGACCCTTTCTCCAGTGCGATAAGCGCACCATGTATTATGTATGTATTTGTTTGTGTTAGGCTGCAGGGGATCGGTTTTGAACCATCTGTTTGACTCATATTTCATGGGTCCGATCCCTTGAAACTCTAACTTAAGAATTTCTATACAAAATAGTGTTCAATGCTTGAACATCAGCTATAAGATATAGTCGGCCGATCCCGGCCGTTCCGACTTATATACTGCGTGCAAAGGAAAGAAGGGTGTGTGCAAAGTTTGAAGTCGATAGCTTTAAAACTGAGAGACTAGTTTGCGTAGAAACAGACAGACGGATAGACGGTCAGACGGACAGACAGACATGCTCATATCAACTCAGGAGGTGATCCTGATCAAGAATATATATACTTTATAGGGTCGGAGATGTCTCCTTCACTGCGTTGCACACTTTTGGACAAAATTATAATACCCTCTGCAAGAGTATAAAAAGGAAGAAAACCATTTTACACAATTTTTTTTTTTTATTTTGTTGTTGTTTTTTGCAATCAAAAAAAGCCTTTCTTTTTGGCGGCGCATTTGATTTCCGCTCACTGGAACATCTGAAACCAAAAATTCCAACGGGATCGTAAAGAGTACATGTTTGGCTCTCGTATAAACTAGGATTATTAACTTTGCTCACAAATTAACAAAATGGCGGAACTTTGAAAATTATTTTATTTATTTTATTCTATTTCATACCAGAGCTTTATATGTATGGAATAACGTGTTATAAAATTTGGAACCGATTGGATTAATAGTTTTTGAGTAACCTCATGTGCCAGTCGTAAAAACACTGTTTTGAGAAAAGCGCGTTTAAAGTTTTGAGACGGCTCTCGCCGTCGCCTGAGGCTACCACCATAAATCGGCTATATCTTCAAGATTTTTTTAAGATTTTCACTTGAATTTTTCAGGGAACATTCTTGAATAGTTAACAGTTAACAGTAACAAAATTAAAAAAAAATCGATTATTTGAAACCGAGAATGGGGGTGGTCCCCTTAAAATAACGCACTTAGGAATTTTAAGAGCAAAAAAGTTCCGAAAAACCGTTTTTTCTAAGATCATCAAGATTTCAAATCAAGATTTTGACGGTGTTAAAAAATTTAAAATACGGTTTTATACTATATTTGACCTAATAAACAATTCCTACTAGGTCTCTTCAAAAGTTTCTCCAATTTTTTTTATTTTTTTCGCACTGTGTAATATATAATTTGAATCAAACCCCAAAAATTGATTTTAAATTTTTAAGTAAAGCTTAAACACAAAATAAAGAAAGTTTTTCGTTTTTCAACTTCAAAATTGCAATAGTTTCTGCATCAATATCGAAATATAATTCGTATTACCTGAAAATGTATAGGGGCACTTATTTTCAACCTTTGAAGTGGGTCGTAATTTACCAGTTGATAAATTTTTCTCCTTAGTGTTCAAATTATATATTTTGCCATATACAGCACACCTTCTGTTTTTTTGCCGATGTTAAGATCTATCATGCACTTCCACAATTAGATCTAGTTTAATTAGTTTTGTAATTTAACATATTAAACAAGTAACGTTTTTAGTAACTTACCAGCGGATAAAGAAGCAAACGCTTTTCAGTTTATCTTTTTCAGCGAGGAATCCATCAGCACTTGTTAAATAAACTTTTTAATAAACTTTTAATAATATCAACATCTTAGAGATGGAAGACTCCGTTCTTTGTGCGATATTTGATAGTTTAAATATCGTTACATTATTTCTTAATATGATTTTTTATATTTAACAAGTCAAAACTTTATATATAAAATATTATATATGTAGATCAGCACGGCCCTACCCTGCGGGCATAGGAAATTTCTCTGTCCGTGCTCTGCCACACACACAGTATAAGTGTGTAAAACGTCATGCTCACAGCCTACTTTCTGCTTCTTGCTATACTAATACTGATGCGTTAAAATCATATTAATGTATTAGGTGCCGACCACTGGTATAGATATATAATATAAAAAAAATTTTAGAAAGAAATTTCTATATCGTAGAAATTATTTTTTTTTTATGGTGAGCCTTTCTATTATTAAGAAAATGGTTCTCTAAAATAAGTCATAATTTTCCTTAATTATAGAAAAATCTCCTTGTTTTTAGGACGATTTCAGTTTAAAGCGACTATTTTTATATTTGAGAAAAACTTCTTTAATTTAAGAAAATTTTTCTTGTTTTCTTGAAACTAGAAATCTTTTCTTGTATTAAGAAAAATTAAGTTTTATGGCAAATTTCTAAATTTAAGGTTAAATTTTATTATGAGTGTAGAAACGATGGCTTCGGTGTATCCCGCACGTTGAGAAAATTACCATCCTAAGATACCACACGAAAGAGTCGCTAAAGGATTCAGATGTGGAAATGCACACCTTCGTGGACGCGATAGAGAATGGATTTGCCGCCGTGAGTTATATACGATTTCAAAACGGGGCAGGTCCGCAGGTCAAAACGGACCGGAGTCTACTGGGCAGCAAAACCAAGGCTTGAGCTCATGGGAGCAGTGCTTGGAATAATGTTAGCTCAAACTCTGGAGCTATCACTCGAAGCTAAGCTGAGCACACGGACATTCTTGACCGACTCAAGAACTGTCATAAGCTGGATACGATCGGACCAGAGGAAGTACAAACAGATTGTAGCATTCCGTGTGAACAAGATTTTAGACGGTACTAGCGTCAAAGAATGGCGTTGGGTACGTTCCCACGAGAACGTGGCGGATGACGCCACTAAGTGGAACAAAGGACCTGATTTCAACCGAGAAAGTCGTTGGTTGAACGGGCCGATAGTTCTTTGGGAAGAGAAGCAATTTTGGCCGCTGAAAGAGGCGGTAGAAGGAGGCGAATCATGAATGGAATTGAAGGCCGAATTCATCGGCGTATGTGAAGGATTCACAGACGTAGAACGCGCGACTCATCCTGTACCCGTCTGCTTTGGTTTACTCCGAGAGTGGTATGGTGCATGGTATGGTGCATAAAGACCCTTCAATGATCGTACATAGAAAATCAGCCAGCAAAAGTAGATATCCGGATCGCGGAGAGACTTCTGTGGAGCACTCAGGCAGCGCAATACCAGAAGGATATGCGACTAATTAAAAAAAACCATTGAAGAAGAATAATCTACTATGCAAACTCGTATCGTATGTAGGTTAAGATGGTGCATTGAAGCTGAATGAACGTACTAAGATGATTATGTTACATTACGCATTATGCGGCAGTTACATTACACAGCTTACCATAATAGAATTTCACCGAAGATTTTTGCACGCCACGCGCGAAGGTAATTTCGACGATCGCTGCAGAATATATAAGTGGGGAGTGTTGCGATAGATAGTAAAACTGCTTCCACAGCATCTGGCAACGCCGAAGTAACAGAACCGATATTTTAAGCCCGGTTATTAAGTCAACCGGTAACCATGTGCCTAAGCTTTTTTTTCTATTTTGACACTTTGAAACGGACCAAAAGTGAGATGATAGAATTAAGATTTGATTATGATTTGTATAAACATTTATTCCTAGAAAACTTTGAAAAACCACAACAGAGACCGTTCATAGGTGAACATACGTCTTCTAGCCAGAACGGGTAAGAGAGAAGATGCAGCGAATGCTAGAAGCCAACGTAATTCGGCCAAGTAGTTCCCTCTTCTCTAGTCCTACTTTACTTGTAAAAAAGAAAGACGGTAGTAATGGATAGAGTATCGAGAACTCAACGCAAATAACGTGTCAGATAGATATCCCTTACCATTAATAACAGACCAGAGAGA
Organism: Drosophila parabipectinata; assembly: GCA_018153455.1. Taxonomy (NCBI): domain Eukaryota; kingdom Metazoa; phylum Arthropoda; class Insecta; order Diptera; family Drosophilidae; genus Drosophila; species Drosophila parabipectinata. The sequence continues at coordinate 842,752 of JAECYA010000082.1, forward strand.
TCGCCTGCAAGGCGGTAAATACTTATCTAGCCTAGACATGCCTGGTTTTTATCAGGTGCCCATTCGGTTGAGCGAACTCCATTTGTGACCCCAGGGGGTCGATATGAATTTTTAGGCATGCCCTTCGGTCTCGAAATACCCCGTATTTCAACGTTCCATAGTCTAAGCTTTATGGGATTTGGTTAAATTCTTGTTTTTTTCTTCAATGTTAAATGTGTTAAATGTTAAAAGTGTCAATTTCTTCGAACAACTTATGTTGTTCATCTAAAAGATGCTGACCTAATGCCTAATCCTCAAAAAATACAAGCACTGAGGCGAGTGTGGCGGAGTGCACTAAGGTTCCGATAAGCACTTCTCCCGGCCACGGACCTCTGCACGGACCTTTGCTGACCACGGACCGCATGAGGCACCAGCGGACTTCCAGGCCCGCTACATTTTGCGTCGCCTGCCCCAACTCCTTGCTTCTCCGCTGATGCTTACTTCGCCACACTTTCTAAATTTGGCTGCGCTGCGCGTCGTTCCCCTGATACGGACTCCCTAGCGCGTATACGCAGTATTTCCTTAGTATACCGGAGGTACAACAACTAGTGGCCAACTTCCGATCCCGACTTGCTGGCGCATATGCGAGGTGCTTCCTTGGTGTATCGGAGGTATAACATCCAGTGGTCATCTCCCAATCCAAACTCGCTATCGCGTATGCGCAGTGTTTTCTTGGAGTAAGTAAGAAAGGCCTGCGTGCAGCTATCGAAGACTATACATGAAAATCTCCTCACTTCAGGAGATTTTTTTCTGCTCACGCACACACTCAAACGTTAAACACGTTTTGCTCACCAATGCTTTTAAATTAGAGTTTATGCCACAGAATTGGTGTTTCCGCCCAATAATATGTCGCCAACAAGTAGTCTGTCTTCCCCGTGTAAAAAAAGAACAGGTTTCATCGGAATCCATTACGCTTCCATTCCTTCCTTCCTTCCATTACGTGAAACATTGTGTCGGGTCAAGCAGCAAGCAACTAATTTAAACATAATAATTAATCAGTAACTGATGTTTTGTTGGTCGCAAGCCGACTCTCTTTCGGCCGCTCGGCTTTGCTAATTCGGCGTTTAAATTCTATTCTTCAGCCTATTCTGGAAGGTTGGCGCCACTCTCGTTCGTCCTCTTACTACGCTCGCATCCTAAATTGGATTTCAAATATTGTTCATAAATCCTAATTTCATATGCGGCCTGAATAAAGTTTATAACGTTGAAATTAATTACATTCTGATTTTTTATTTACTGCATTGAAAACGCTCAATGACCAAACACATTGGGTTGTATTTTTTTAAAAAGGACGTTGCAGAATGTGTAATACAGGAACACAAATATCCAAACGCCTTAAATGCAAAGTCTATCTTTGCTGTATCAGAAAAAAAAATTTAAGTTTTTCAAAGATAATTTACAATGTGGCTCAAAGATGACTTCTTTCTGTAATGCCCAAGCCGATGGGTCACTCAAAATTTTTACCAATTAATTTTTTAACAAACACAAACCTATTTATTTAAAAATATTAAAAAAATGTTAATTTTACGGGAAATAAGTTTGGGTCGAAAGGGTTAAAATAAAAGGTTGGGAATTCCTTCTTTCTTGATTTTTTATATATATTAAATATATATATATATTTTAATATCTTTGCAGAGGGTATTCTACATTTTGTCAAAAAAATCCTGTCCGTCTGTCTGTCTATGGAATAAAGTCTCTTATGTTTAAGCCTATCGATTTTAAACTTTGCACACATCCCTATATCCTTTGCATACAGTATATAAGCCGTAACGGCCTGGAGCGGCCTGAATAACTGAAGCTGGAACGGTGGAATTGAAACCTAAATCTTTAATTAATTGAATTTAATTAACACGAAGCCGGGAAGATGGAATTAAAACCGCGGCTCTATTCGGACAGAAGGTGGATAATTAAATTACTTAATTATAATTTTTCGATAATTAAATTTTCGACTTTAATTATTGAGTGGGCGGAAAGGTGAATTAAAAAACATGGCCCTTTGCTCGAACGGAAAATAAGAGTTAAATAAATTTTCGTAGTTATAATTATAAATACATAAATTTATAATTAATTAATTTGTTTTAATCTATTTTGTTACGCAGCCGGTTATGCCGTCGGCACCCTGTACGTACCTCAACAGCTCGTCCTCGAAAAGCGACGGAAAAAAAGGAAAAAAAAACAGAACCGAAAAACAGAACACGGCTTGGTCGAGAATTTAAGCGACACAATCACGGATTTGTAGTGAAATGGCGGTCTATAATTGTTGGTTTTAGAAAATTTAAATTTTTTATTAAATTGTATCGGCTATATATTTCCTGAAATTTGAGGCAGAAAATATTTGGAAATATATGGACATGCATGCAAGTAGGGCAAGGGAATGTGGGTAGAGCTGGAAAACAATCGATTGCACTATCGATAACATCGATATTTCTTAAATTTTCTAAACATCGATGGTTCTTGGGCAACTATCGATTGTTTTTATTGTATCTGTGCATTGAGGGCAACGTGTAAGTAAAGTTGGTTAATTTTATTATACCCTTGCAGAGGGTATTATAATTTTGGTCAAAAGTGTGCAACGCAGTGAAGGAGACATCTTCGACCCTATATAGTATATATATTCTTGATCAGGATCACCTCCTGGGTTGATATGAGCATGTCCGTCTTTCCGTCTGTCTGTCTGTTTCTCACGAACTTAGTTTTAAAGCTATCGTCTTGAAACTTTGCACACACCCTTGTTTCCTTTGCACGCAGTATATAAGTCGGAACGGCCCGGATCGGCCGACTATATCCTGTAGCTGCCATATAACTGATTGATTGATATAACTGACCGATCTATGACTATATCCTATAGCTGCCATATAACTGACCGATCGGAAATGACCCACCTTTCGTGTTTTTGAAGATAGAAAGCTGGAATTTAATACAGATTCTATTTTTAGTCAGTTGATCCAACCTACAAAATTTCATTAGGATCGGCCGACTATATCCTATAGCTGCCATATAACTGAACGATCGGAAATGGTATTTGGTAGAAATATCAACTTTCGTATTTTTGAAGATAGAAGTTTGGGACTTTTTTTAGATTTTGTATTGTAATAAATTGGATTATATATTCCTATTCCCATAAGGATCGGCCAACTATATCCGATGTTTGCGATATATATCCGGTTTTACCTGCAAGGGTATATAAACTTCGGCTCCGCCCTTTCTTGTTTTTAACTTTATTTTATTAAATTTTTAAATTAAAATAATTAAAAATAATTAAATTTCATTAAATGTTACTTTCAAAACATCGAAAACATCGATGGCCCCAAACATCGTTTGTTTTCCAGCTCTACATGTGGGGCATATGATGGCACAGTGGAACGTCGATAAGTGGACTGTATATTTTAAATTTTATCGGTTATATATATCCTGGAGTGAAGGCAGAAAATATTTGGAAATACAGGGTGACAATAAATAACCCGGACAAACTTTGAAGCAATCTATTATAAGTGTATTATGATGCAGCCCTTAAATAAATGCATTTATCGATAGCTTTTACTTTTCTGAAACAAATATATTTACATTTTTGTGATTCCCATCCATTTGATATATCTTTCGGAATGTCTAACAATCGTTGTAAATTTTAAAACTGTTTCAACAAGGAAATCGCCAATGCGACATTGTTCGTTTGCTTGGCATACCAAAACAAACGGTCTCTGACGCTATCCGGCGATTTAATGAGCTTGGCCATGAAGGTGACCGTCCCGGACGAGGCAGACCATGTACCGCTAACACTTCCAGAATTCGCCAGATAGTGAAAAAGCGGATCACTCGGAATTGCAGAGTCTCGGCCAAAAAAATAGCCCGTGAAATCAGAGTGAATCGAGAAAGTGTTCCATTGATTGCAAAAAATGAACTTAATCTCAAGCCCTACAAGCTCCAAAAAATGCATCTTCTTACGGATGACAATAAGCGCGTGAGACTCCAAAGATGCCGTCAGCTAAAGCGTCGGGCCGCAGGTCAAAAATGGGAGCGTGTTCTTTTCACGGACGAGAAGATATTCACCATCCAACAGGCGCACAATCACAAAAATGACAGAAGCTGGTCTGCTAAAGCTCCAGGTACCTCTAAAATTATCGAACGCCGTCAATGTGAGGAGGCTTTAATGGGTTGGGGAGGAAAATGCGCCACCGGCAAAACACCCCTTGTTTTCATCGATCAAGGGGTCACAATCAATCAGGAAGTGTACCGCCGGGACATTTTGGAAACTGTTGTGCTTCCTTGGGCCCAGCAGCACTTTGGTGATACGGAGTGGACGTTTCAACAGGATTTTGCGTCAGCCCATAAAGCCAAATTGACTCAGGACTGGTGCAAAGCCAATTTCCCGGACTTTATCACATGCAGTGAATGGTCACCTTACTCGCCAGATCTTAATCCGATGGACTAGAGTGCGTGGTCTATTTTGGAGTCCAGGGCATGTGCTTAACACCACATAAGTTTGGAGGCGCTGAAGCAATCATTGCTCCGAGAACGGGATCGATTATCGGAAGAACCTCCTGCGGCCCATTGCGCCAAATTTCCAGAAACGTTTAGGGCTCTGCATCGCAGCCCTAGGAAGGCACTGCGAAACTAGCTAAATATATGTTAACATAATACCTATTTAATAGTTGTGTATCTGCATTTTTTCTCAAATACAGTTCCTTAAAAAGTTATGATCAAAAATGTGTGTCCGGGTTATTTATTGTCACCCTGTATGTGGGCATGCATGCAGGTACGGATATATGTAAGGGCATGTGGGGCATATGTTGGCACAGTAGAGCTTTGATAAGTGGACTGTATAATTGGAGGAACAGAAAAGTTATGTGGAGTAAAAAATGACACTGATTGGGGAAGATAAAAAACAAATATTACGACAGCGGCGGACTGTTCGGTGAATATTAGGAAATACCGGAACTAATTCACACCGGCTGGCCAATATTAATTATGCCTTCTTTTTGTCACCACACAATTTCACTGTTCACTTGCGAATTTTTCGCGGATTAATTGCACCAAAAAAATATGTATGTGCGTATGTATGTATGTGGATGCACATATGCCTCGACCGTTGGCAAGCGAATGGATAATGGATTGATTTTACCAATCATCAACATCTTATCATATTGTCCACTAATTCCATAAATGGTTGCAATATTATGCATTTGATTAATCCATTTTCGTGCGCAAGTTTCTTTTTGCCTCCGTCTTTTCCGTTTCCTTCGCCTCCGTCTTTGCTATTATCGTTGTCATCTTCGTAGTTCCAGATCTTCTTTATATTCATCTTCGCCGTTATTTCCATAACCGTCTTCGTCTTGATTCATATTCGATTCCAGGTAATTACACGTTTCCGTTGAAATTTTATTCAAGTGTAATATTAATTCGCGCTTGGTTCCCGTGCTTGGTAGCTGTAACACACTTAAGCACCTTTTTAATTGCGCAATTGATGCATTGTTAACGTCCATTTTCGATTTTTTAACTTTTTTTGATTTTTGGGCTATAACAAATGTCCCTGAAGCAGAACGCAAACACAATGATTTGCACAATGATTTAAACAATTCTTTTATTTTTTCTATTTCCGCATAAGATCACTGCTGGCGTTCGACTGATTCCGATCTCAACTCGCGATCCGCATCAACCCTCATAACTCGCTGAGAGAGAAATGAGAGCGATGAGATCACAAGAGAGAGAGAACCAGAAACAAACATGATGAAAACAAGCAACACTGAATTACACTAACAACAATTTACAGTTATGCTATACAATTCCAGTTATTATATATATACAATTAGTAGCAATTCTGCAACAAACAGTATCCTGCCAGATCACCAATTTGGCTTTCGCGGAGGATACATTGTGCAATAGGTCCACAATTGCAACAACATATCATTCAGGCCTTTGACGTAGTCTTTATCGATGTGCAGCAAGCCTTCGATAAGGTGTGGCATGATGGCTTATTGTACAAAACTGAAAATCTTTTGCCTGCTCCCTACTATGGGCTATTAAGGTATGTTATCATGTTTATATCATGTTACTCTCGTCCTTACAAAAGTTTAAGTTCAAAGTCAGAGATACACACTCGAATAACTTATGAATGGGACCAAGAATTCCTCAGGGTAGTGTTCTTAAAACGTTGCTCTATTCGTTGTATACTGTCAATATACCCAGCACTAACAGTCAGCGTATGGAAGCCCCCTCCAAAGGACTTATTGCGACCTATGCAGATGACATCGCAGTCATCACAATTCCAATTGTTACAGACAAGCTGTTAATGGAGTACAGGATAATCTTGTTACTCTTTCAGCTTGGTGAAAACGGTGAAATTTGAATATCAATCTGCTGAAAACTATAAATTCTCTTTCACACCGAAGAGGTAAATAATTAATACCCCTAAAATTCCCCTAATACTCTAGAGGGAGTTACTCTAGAGCAGCCATAGGTAGCGAAATATTTTGGCATTACTTCGGATAAGCGACTTACTTTTAGGCCAAATCTCAAGTCGACAGTGAACAAATTTAAGATAAGGATCCAGCACCTGCGTTGGCTAGTAAAAAAAGACAAACTTCTGATACAGGCTTCTTGCTATATAGCTACTTCCTATTAGACTTTTGAGGGGTTTTAAACGGTTTGGTTTTCCCAAAATTATTTGACCTATATCTTATAGCTTCCATATAATTAAAAGATCGAAAATGGTATTTCGTAAAAATAGCATCTTAAGTTTTTATACCCTTGCAGAGGGTATTATAATTTTGTACAACGTGTGCAACGCAGTGAAGGAGACATCTTTGACCCTATAAAGTATATATATTCTTGATCAGGATCACCTCTTGAGTTGATATGATCATGTCCGTCTGTCCGTCTGTCTGTTTCTACGCAAACTTGTCTCTCAGTTTTAAAGCTATCGACTTGAAACTTTGCACACACCCTTATTTCCTTTGCACGCAGTATATAAGTCAGAACGACCCGGATCGACCGACTATATCTTATAGCTGCCATATAACTGATTGATCGGAAATGGTATAACTTTGGTGTTTTTAGAGTTAGAGAGTTCAAATTTGACATGAGTGCTATTTTTGGCAAAATAATACGAATAATGCCAAATTGCATAAGGATCGGCCGACTATATCTTATAGCTGCCATATAACTTAACGATCGGAAATAACTCAACTTTCGTGTTTTTGAAGATAGAAAGCTGAAACTTAATACAGATTCTATTTTTGGCCAGTTTATCCAACCTACCAAATTGTATTAGGATCGGCCGACTATGTCCTATAGCTGCCATATAACTGAACGATCGGAAATGGTATTTGGTAGAAATATCAACTTTCGTATTTTTGAAGATAGAAGTTTGGGACTTTTTTTAGATTTTGTATTGTAATAAATTGGATTATATATTCCTATTCCCATAAGGATCGGCCAACTATATCCGATGTTTGCGATATATATCCGGTTTTAACTGCAAGGGTATATAAACTTCGGCTCCACCTGAAGTTAGCTTTCCTTTCTTGTTTTTTTTTAAGTTTATTCCCTGACTGACCGCACATGCTTATGTTCTTACATGCATTTCGTATGTTCTTACTTGCTTATTTTAAGTTGTTTGAGAAGTATCTTAATCATTCGTATCACTAAGAGTTGAAAATCTTTTGCTTGTGGGAGACTATTTAGAAATGGATTTTTGAATCGCTTTCATTATCTTGGGAGCATTGGGTTCAAATTTTTCTTCAGTCCTTTTTTATACCCTTGCAGAGGGTATTATAATTTTGTCCAAAAGTATGCAACGCAGTGAAGGAGACATCTCCGACCCTATAAAGTATATATATTCTTGATCAGGATATATACTTGAAACTTTGCACACACCCTTCTTTCCTTTGCACGCAGTATATAAGTCGGAAAGACCGGAATCGGCCGACTATATCCTGTAGCTGCCATATAAAAGATTGATCGGAAATGGTATAAATTCGGTGTTTTTAGAGGGAGAGAGTTCATATTTTACATCAGCGCTATTTTTGGCAAAATAATACGACATGCCAAATTTCGGCCAAATAAGGATCGGCCGACTATATCCTATAGCTGCCATATAACTGGAAATGACCCAACATTCGTGTTTTTGAAGATAGAAAGCTTGAACTTGGTACAGATTATATTTTTGGTCAGTTGATCCGACCTACCAAATTTCATACGATCGGCCGACTATATCCTATTGCTGCCATATAACTGATCGATCGGAAATGGTTTTTGGTAGAAATACCAACATTGGTATGTTTGAAAATAGAAGTTTGGAAATTCTTTTAGATTTTGTATTGTAATAAATTGTTTTATATATTTATATTCCCATAAGGATCGGCCAAATATATCCGATGTTTGCGATATATATCCGGTTTTAACTGCAAGGATATATAAACTTCGGCTCCGCCCGAAGTTAGCTTTCCTTTCTTGTTTATTTGTATACATGACCGAGCTCAGTTTTTTTAATGCCTCTTTAGTTTTCTTCATAAGAGTGTTGCAGATGGTTGCTAATACCAGGGTATGAAAAACGGTTTGGGCTGTTGCAGTTCTTGAAGTCGACGGAAAATAGTTGAGACAGTAAGGGTTGGGGGAGTGGCACTGGGCAATCTACGACTCCGACTAAAGAATGGCTTTGGTACAAAATTAAGGTTCGAGCCAGTTTGCTCTTTCCGTACTTGAACGCTACTTCCCAGTTAAATAGGGAGCGCAAATAGAAAAAAGGCGTTGTTTTTCAGCGACAATAGCCGACGCCCATAATGGTGTTATCGAGCATGGCTCATTTTGTGCTTTGCTTGCAAAGCTTTAGTTTTCAGAGGGGTCACGTTAATATAATAATGATTCAAAAATGTTTTTTTCCCATAAATCAAGCCATTCATTTATTTAGAATATCTGCGTAGAAGAATATTTCAAAATCTGATCCAGTTACAAATTTATAGGGCTGAGAAGAAACGCGGTTGACATAGCGTTCTTAAAATTACATGCGAGTTTTTCCCGGAACCACTATTTTCATCTGAATGTTAAGAAATCAAAAAACGAATTGACCGATCGATCTTCAGAATTTTTTTTCATAAAAAGAATTAGAAAAGTTTTCGTATTTTTTTTTTTAGAATTATTAGCTACAGGATTTAGAGTAGGAGCTATAGGATTTGTAGCCGCTGTTCAAGTTTGTTTCAAAATGTTTCCACGCAAGTACTGGATGGTGTTTTCAAGAACTTTTGGGATCGACTATTTCTATAATTAATATATAACTGAAAAAGAAATTTTATCGAAATCGGCCGATTTTTGGAGAAGATATACCCATATTTATACCTTTTCCCATACAAACGGGCTAAAATTTTAAACGCGTGAATTTTGAAGACTAAAGTAAAGAGAACTATCAGATTTGGAGTTTGGGATCGTTAATCAGTTCGTTAATGTTGTTAGAAAATGTTTTAATGCCAATCTGTTCCAATGGCTAATCTACTCCTACAAAACAAATAGCAGCAATCGGATAACTTTTAAGCTAGGTAAACACGATGCAAACAATTTGCAGCAAGATGATTGCTGCAACCAAATTTGTTCGTATAAACACGAGTGAAAACATTTTGCTGCAAACAAAGAACTTGCAAAGTTTTTTTGCAGCAATATATTTTGCTTGTCGTCTGTATACATTTTTTTACCGCATTCTTTATTGCGTCATCCGCTTGCTTGTTTACATGTGCTGTTTGCTTTCAATCGCAATATTGCAGCAAGCAAAGCAACATGTGGGATCACGAGAATGGGATGTCTCTTCACAAGATTATAAAAACAAGCATAAGAAGCTCTTTTCGAAGTTGCTGAAGAGTTAGGCAAAAAGGATGACGAAACAAAAACAAAAATTTATAATTTGCGTACTTAATTTTTGCAAGAAGAGCGCAGGGTGAAACAAAAGAAGAGTGGTCAGAGTACATCGGACAACTTTTTGTAATAAATTGGACAACAAAATTGTAAACGTTTGTTTCATAGTTTGTTTCATCGCCATTTTGTAGTCTTTTAAAAGGTTCTAATGCACTCCTTTTTCATCTCTTTTCGAAATCCTATCTTTCACCCAACACTTGCTATTTTTTGCAGACTTCAATCTTTCTTTCTCACTTTTTATGTTTAATTAAAGTTGCTAATATAGCACGTCGTATGCTATTTATTAACTATTAATTAAAGTATGCTAATAATATTAACACGTCGCTATTCTTTGACTTTCACAAAACAACAGAACTTGCAAATGAGCGTCACTTTCAAGCCCTCCAAGCAAAAAATAAAAACACGTGTAGACATTAACGTTGTATATTGCACGAAATCGCCTTGCAAAAGTTTGCGTGCAAAACAAAAATTGATTGAAGCAAAAAATTTTCTTGAAATATTTGCATAGGTGTAAACATTTGTGTAAACTTTTTCTGCAAATTATTTTCAACTTGCTGTAAAGTATGCAACCAAAATTTTTTGCTGAGAGTCCATACCTTTTAACTATATATATAGTTTTAGTGAGAATGGAAGAGATGAGTACCAGGTATAATATAGTCGGGACTTGTTTAACTTGTTTATTATAGATCACCTAGTTTGGCTGAATCGTGATAGCTGGAAGGAGATTTTTATACACCTGCAACGGGTCTTATAATTTTGGTCAAAAGTGTGCAACCCAGTGAAGGAGACTAGTCTCTCAGTTTTAAAGCTATCGACCTGAAACTTTGCATACTCCCTTCTTTCCTTCGCACACAGTATGCGGACATATCTATGCGGCCGACTATATCTTATAGCTGTCATATAACTTATTGATCGGAAATGCCAAAACTTTGGTGTTATTACAAAATTTCATAAGGATCGACCGACTATAACTTATACCCAACTTGCACTTTTTTGAAGATAGAAAGTTGCAACTTCCAACAGATTATATTTTTGGTAAATTGCTCCGATCTACCAAATGTCATAATGATCGACCGTCTATACCCTATAGCTGTTTTTTGCAAATAAATTAAAAGTTAGTTTCCCTGTACTTTAATTTCGCGGCGGAGCGATACAAAAATACGTATGATCAATCACTCCAATCACTTCCTTTGAACTAGAGCTCATATGAAGTGTATAGATTTAGACTGGAGTAGATTTTGTTTCTTAAAAGGATTGTAGGGTCTTGCAACCACTTAAATATGTAATCGTCAATCAATTGCCAAAGTTAATTATAAACCAGCCCCTATAGGAATCTTTATTTGTGGAACAGTGTACGCAATTGTGTCTGCGGCTTTCCCGCAGACTAAGCAGACAGCCTGAAGTGTCCTACATATATGTCATATTGTTCCCATACTCCTGTCCGTTAATGCATTGCGTTTGAGTATTATGTTTGTGTTGATGTTCTATTGAGACTTTAGGGACTCTGATATGATATTGCAGCTTGTATATTTTGTGTACGTAATTTTTTTAAACATGTAGGACATCCTTGAAGCGCGAGCTTCAACTTGAGGAGTTGTTGCGGCTTCTTGATTGCCATTAAATTCCCAAATTATAATTTTTTTTTTTTTAAATGTTATAATTTTTAACGCGTAGATCTTGTAAACTATATGGTAACTATGGTATTCGAAAACTATGGTATTCGAGCAACTCAAGTTTGGGTGAAGCTTTTGCCACGCCCACTTTTAACACCAAAACGGAAATCTTGTTTTAGCGCCAGTTCATTAACACTTTTGGCCAAACTTTTCCAATAGCTAATCTTCACCTAAAAATCAAAATTTGGCCAAACCGGACAGTTTTGAGAGGAGTTAAAGACTTCATATTCTGACAAAACAAAAATGATTTACTGAGAATCCATACCTTTAAACCAGTGGTGGGCAAACTCTTATTTTCCATAGCACGCGCTCAAAGGGTCGGAATTTCTGCCGCAGCGCTGCCGGCACACTGACAGTGTGAGCTCTCTCAAATTTTTTTAAAAGTTCTCTCATTTGAAAGCTCAAACTTAAAAATTAAAATGTTCCCACTGAAAACATTTTTTTAAGAAATTGGGTTGGAATAAGTTTTCTTCACAGAAAATATAGACAGGGAAGCCATTTAGTTTACATTTATTTTTATTTATTTATTTATTTTTTTTTTTTTAATGTGTATATTTATTTAACATTAACGGGTATACTGCTACCTTTGTGGCAGCTTGAACAGGTTGTAATTTACAGGGGAATATCAATAAGTACGTATCAATGATTATACATTAATTGTATATCTAATTAATTCTATTTTCTATATATAGTTCTAAATTATTTTAATTTTAAATTTTTTAACTACAACGCTATATGATATATGGCTATATGAATCTTAAAGGAAGGTCATGTGGATGGTATCTTTTTAATCTTCTTTTTCTAGGTCTCCATGTTAGCCTCTTCGCTAGGGAGTTAGGATGAGAGCCAAGGCGTTCATGATATTTTTCTGAATGTATGCGTATTACATCGCCTATCTTTGGGATCTTAAGATCTCTTTCTATATCCCTGGTTCTCATGAACCAGGGGGCATTACAAATCGATCTGACAATCTTACTTTGCGCTACTCGTATTTTTTTCAGGTTTGACTTAGACGCATTGCCATAGACTTGTAATGCATATTTCCAGATTGGGCTGAGAATAGATTTGTAGATCCTAACTTTGTTGGGAAGTGAAAGCTTATTTCTAGGTGATAATAACCAGGACATACTTGCTTTATCATCGTTGTGTGCCTCTGGATATTAAGTCCTCTATCCAAAATCACACCAAGGTACTTGAAGTAGGCCTCGTGACGAAGCACAGAGCCAAGCATGGAGATGCCTGGGCAATTTTTTGGCCTTGTGGAGAATGTGACCCAAGCACATTTGCTGCAGTTGATGCCTATGCTCCAATCTGTAGTCCACTTTTCAAAACGTGTCACGTACTCTTGCAGGCCCAAGGTTGCGATTTCTATGCTTGGAATTCTGACCATAACAGCAGTGTCGTCAGCCTACGCTGCGATCAGCATGTTACCATCGTCCACTTTGGTACAGGCCCAGGAGTCTGGCATATCTGATGTGTACAGAGAGTAAAGCGTCGGACCTAGTACACTACCTTGTGGTACACCGACTGAGATTGGGCGTTTTGACGACTTTTCTCCATCGACAACCACACTGAATTTTCTCTCCGATAAGAAGCTCTGAACTAAGAGAAAGAGCTGAGGCGTTAGGAGGTTTTTCAGCTTGCTTAGAAGACCATCGTGCCATACCGTGTCACGGGGCTTGTTGAATGTCCATGAACACAGCAACTGCATACATTTTGTTTTTCATGGCTTCCAGAGCGAAATTGACCACGCGATGTAGCTGTTCAGGTGTGCCATGACTCTTTCGAAAGCCAAACTGCCACTTTGGAATAGCTCTGCTTACCCTTTCTAGTGCAAGGATGCGATTCAGAATGACTCTTGCTTGGGTATCATCGTGATGATAGCATTCTTCAATGCTCTCGGATAGTGACTCAGCCTTAGGACGCTGTTAAACAATAGGACTATGAATAGTAGTGCCTTGATGGGAAGCATCTTCAGCGTTTTGTTGTCTAGAAGGTCCTCTCCTGGTGCTTTTTTGTTTTTGAGGTTTCCGAGCTGTGCCTTGACTTCTTCCAGGGTTACAGGCTTACAGGGAAGAGCCATTTGAAAAGGCTGTTCAGTTGTGTTTCTACAAACATTCGGTTTTCCATCGGAGTTAGATCTAGCGGCTTAAACCTGTTTTCCAGATTATCATCAAAGATATCCGCCTTCTGCTGACTTGACCTACACCAACCGCCAGCGGGATTTCTAAGTGGAGCCTTCGGGATGACCTGCCTCTTAAATCGACTTTCCATAAGGAGTAATTGGTAGATGCATCTGGACTCGCATTTTCCAACATCTGGTCTATATGGTCTTGCTTGTTCTTGGTCAGGACTTTTCTTAGCCGGTTTGACAGTCTTTTATAAACCTTGTGGAAGCGAATATCTCCTGTTCTTGTGTATTGTCGACGGACTTTTCTTCTAAGCCGTATGAGAAGTAGAGCATTTTGTGGGAGCAGATTGTTGCTATTGTGATTCGAACGGTGACTTTGGTTCGTGGTAGCAGCTGTCGCAGCAGTGTGTATATTTTCCATGAAAGCTGCCACCGCAGCTTCAAGATCGTCTGGATGGTTGATGACCGTGTTGAGGTTAATGCTTCTGTCTAGGGACTCCTTAAACTTTTCAACAGAGGAGCCGGGCGGGAGTATTGATTTCTTTTTAGGCTTGCATTGCGGTCTTTGGCTTAGCGTTGCGACGATGGCCAAATGATCCGAGGACAGCTCGTATTTGGTTTCGATTGCAAGTTTCTTGAGTGGTACCCCATTTACGATGAAAAAGTCTAGGGCTGTTGGTGTGAGCCTGGTATTTGAATAATAGAAAGTAGGTTCCCCAGTAGCTAGAACTTGGCTCGAGCTTGAAACTATGGCCTCTTGGAGACGCTTTCCCCGGCAACAGGACCTTAAATTTTCCCACCATTGATGCTTGGCATTTAAGTCACCTCCAGCTAAAAATTTTGGACCTAGAGAGGGTAGTAGCTGGTCAAAATCGTGTTTTGTCCAAGGCTCGCTGGGTGGAAGATACAAGGAAGCTATTTTAAGTAGAAATCCATTTGTTTGAATATCAATGCAAGCTAGCTGTAAGTCTGTTCTCGTCGTGGGCTCACTCTGCGTAGGGATAATGCCGGTCTTGATAAGGATAGCAGAGCCGCCTTTAGCAGTGTTGCTAGGGTGATTGGCAAAATATTGGTCATAACCAGGAATGTAAAAGTTAAGACGCATGTGTGTCTCGGTAATGAGCATTATATCTATGGAGGTATCAATAAGGAAAAGACGAAGTTCTTCAATTTTCTGTACTATACCTCTTGCATTCCATAATCCGATTTTTATTTTTGACAATGTCATTTCCTAGAAATTAAAACCTGAACTAGGTCGCGAAAAGCCTTGTTCGACTCTATCGTTTCCATGACCAATTTGAAGAGTTGATCCAGCCTAGTGTTTATATCGAGGATTGCCTTTTCCAGAGTAGACAAACTCCTGTTGGGGTTGCGGTCGCCTCCTGGTATATGTGCGGCAGACTGCAGAGCAGCGGCGCTGGTACTGCTCTGGAGGTTATTCCTTGCCATGTCTGCATAAGAAACGCCGTCTCTAGTAGCTGACATGGAGAATAGTTGTCCGTGTCGGCTTTCGTTGGTCCTGGTGTTTGTTGGGTTGCTTGGCCTTACTCCAGATTTGAGTTTCCTGCTTAGTTCCATCCTAACTTTGCAGCCTTTAAAACCTGCAGGGTGATTTTCACCGCAGTTTGCACACAAACTTTGATTGTTCATGATTACCTCACACGATTTGGAGTTAGTAGGATGATCTCCGGCATAATTCCCACACACAGGCTTTATGAAGCAGTAATTTTGAGTGTGCCCAAAGTTTTGGCATTTAAAACATTGGACGAGGTCCTTGTTTCGGGTAGCCTTTTCCACTGTTACTGTGTGCCACCCGATTTGCTTAATTTTAAGCGACTCGGCGACATTCGTAGTCTTCTTGAGATTGACAAAAAATAGATTTTGCCTATCATCAACATTAACGTCGGCCGTAGGGCCGCGACTGCCAGGCTTTCTTGGACAGTAGATATTTACAACCGCGAAACCTTTGTCCGTGAAGTAACGCTCGATTTCCTCCTTTGGAACCGTGGAATGTATGTTCCTTAGCACCAGCTTAAATGGCTTGTCATCACGGAGTTGATGATGCCAAAACTCGCAAGTTAAAGCAGTCAGGTTACGAACCACCTTGCGTAATGACTCTGCACCGTCAGTGTATATGCGAGTAATTTCGAATCTCATAAAAACTTGCTGCAATGATTTCATTAAGAGTTTGTTCCAGAGTGAGGATGTCAGTGACCTTTGGAACACATATGGGTGGAGGTTTTTGGCTTGAAATTTGCGCTTGGCCAATAGGATCATTCGTCTCCTCATTTGTCTCCATCTCTCTAATCTCTTTCTTTAGCTTGGAGGGTTCCGTTTCCTGCTGCGAGAGGTACTTGTTGCTTGAAACGAGCACCCCATAGCGGGTAATATCGGGAGATACTTGGTTTCTATAGGCAGAGGCCTTCCTGAAGAAACTGCTGAAGAAACTGGGCTGCTATTTGAAGAAGCTGCTGGCACTCGTAGCTGTAACGGTGTTGGATACAGGTGTTGCAGAGCTAGTTTTAACTGCGTCTGAGATTCGTTGACCAAGGGAGTCCAATGGCCGTTGAGCCAAGTCTCTTGCAAGATTGGCTCGAAGTGCCGCTGGAGATTGCCCAGCGATTTTTTTCATCTTCTCAAATCCGGGCAGTTCTTTCTGAAGAGGCGGATAAGAAGGCGTGTTGTCATCCATTTATTAATTAACTATAGTTTTCGATTACGAAAATTATAGAAATCAAATTCAAAATCTTCAAAAGTCTTTGCTTCTTACCTCTCGCTGGGCAGTGGAAGCGCAAGCGAGAGACAAGACCGAGCCCAATGGGCAAATTCGTACACAGCGCTTGCACTATGCTCGAGTGGTAAATAGGTCGGACTCAGTAAAGACCCCGGCGGTACGGAGTCTAAAAATAGATTACGCGCAGATAAGCACCACAGAAGAAGTTGAGGATAACTCTGTGGTTGCTAATTAGGAGCTTAACACGACCGTACGATACAAGTGCACAAACTCGAGTCTTTACATTTATAGACAGGAAAGACGCAGAAGACACAGAAAATATAGACAGGGAAGCCATTTAGGGAAGTTTACATTTTTTTTAGTAAGCCGGGTGATAGAAATTGTTGGACCTCCGTTTCTATCTTTGGCAATACAAAAAAGCATGAATCATGGACTTGGAAGTCAACGAACCTATCGCCCACGACCATTTAATTTTGAATTTGAAGTCTTGGCCGTCAGTTTTGGATAGTGTGGATAATTTTCTGGTCATCCCACCTACTCTACTGGGTTTCGTCCTTTCTCGAATTATTTGTGGACACCTGTCGCTTACATCTACCCGGATGTTTTCGTTCGAGTTTCTGTTGATTGGATTGCCCTCTGTGATTTTGGTGACCGGGGAAAATGCTTACAGCTACTCCTATTCACTGGTAGGCTCCATAGCCATCATTGGTTATCTATTTGGACATCACTACCCCACTACCGCCATGACTATCGCAAGAGTCGAACGTTTGGGGCATCAGCCATGGACATGGGTATTGGTCTGTTTGTGGTTAACATGGGCCTGGTTTCCCAGAGGACCAAAGCTTTAGCAGACCTCAAAAAGTTGCCAAAATCTGTGGTTCCTCTGCTGGTCCTGGGTCTGTCGCGCACCTTGGTAATAACCATCATCGACTATCATCAAGACGATTCGGAATATGGAAAGCATTTTAATACCTTCTTCATCCTAGGATTCAACAAACTCTTGGAAAGCTTTTACTCTTTGTTGGTGAGTTCGGATGCTCAACTTTTTGGTCTTGCTCTGGGTTTGCTGGTCTTCCACGAATAAATCCTACAACTAGGGGTTTCTACCTTTGTGATGGCTTCAGATTCACGTGATTCAAGTTCGGACCACCTCCCAAGATCATCTAAATTACCATCAGTTACTTACGAAGTTTGGAAAAATGTTCCTGATGGTTACAGTTTGCTGGAGCTTAGTTTTTACAACTGCCTATCTCACGGGTATAGTTCGGGTGACCTTCAACTTTGGCTACCTGACTTGGATCTTTGCTGTCGCCATCAATCTCATTCTAATATATGCTTTAATCTTTGAGCTGAAGTTAGTTAAGGGGACCCCCCCCCCCTCAAAATTTTAAATTTTGACGATTTTCAATGGGCTGGCAAATGAACATAAATTATTTTTTAGGGTTGTAACTGTGCTTACATATATTAAGACACAAAAAGGAAGAAAACCATTTCACAGAATTTTTTTTTTTTGTTTTTGTTGTTGTTTTTTGTGATCAAAGAAAAGCCCTTCTTTTCGGCGGCGCATGTGATTTCCGCTCACTGGG
Source organism: Drosophila parabipectinata (assembly GCA_018153455.1). Classification (NCBI taxonomy): domain Eukaryota; kingdom Metazoa; phylum Arthropoda; class Insecta; order Diptera; family Drosophilidae; genus Drosophila; species Drosophila parabipectinata. The sequence continues at coordinate 860,812 of JAECYA010000082.1, forward strand.
ACATCTGAATCCAAAAATTCCAACGGGATTAGAAAAAGTACATGTTTGGCTCTGGTATGAAATAGGATTATTAACTTCGCTCAAAAATTAAAAAAATGGTGGACCTTTGAAATTTTTTTTTGGAAATTTCCATTTTTTTCAGCCACAAATCGAGTTGAAAAGTAAATCTTTTCTCTTCACCGATTCGATTTATCCTAGTTCATACGAGAGCTATATATGTATAGAATAACGTGTTAAAATTTGGAACCGATTGGATTAATAGTTTTTGAGTAACCTCATGCGCCAGTCGTAAAAACACTGTTTCGAGAAAAACGCGTTTAAAGTTTTGAGATGGCTCTCGCCGTCGCCTAAGGCTTCCACCATAAATCGGCTATATCTTCAAGAGTTTTTGAAATTTTTACTTGAAATTTTCAGGGAACATTCTTGAATAGTTAACAGTAACAAAATTAAAAAAAAATCGATTATTTGAAACCGAGAATGGGGGAGGTCCCCTTAAAATAACGCGCTTAGGAATTTTAAGAGCAAAAAAGTTCCGAAAAACCGTTTTTTCTAAGATCATCAAGATTTCAAATCAAGATTTTGACGGTGTTAAAAAAATTTAAAATACGGTTTTATACTATATTTGACCTAATAAACAATTCCTACTAGGTCTCTTCAAAAGTTTCTCCAATTTTTTTTATTTTTTTCGCACTGTGTAATATATAATTTGAATCAAACCCCAAAAATTGATTTTAAATTTTTAAGTAAAGCTTAAACACAAAATAAAGAAAGTTTTTCGTTTTTCAACTTCAAAATTGCAATAGTTTCTGCATCAATATTGAAATATAATTCGTATTACCTGAAAATGTATAGGGGCACTTATTTTCAACCTTTGAAGTGGGTCGTAATTTACCAGTTTATAAATTTTTCTCCTTAGTGTTCAAATTATATATTTTGCCATATACAGCACACCTTCTGTTTTTTTCCGATGTTAAGATCTATCATGCACTTCCACAATTAGATCTAGTTTAATTAGTTTTGTAATTTAACATATTAAACAAGTAACGTTTTTAGTAACTTACCAGCGGATAAAGAAGCAAACGCTTTTCAGTTTATCTTTTTCAGCGAGGAATCCATCAGCACTTTTGAAGAAAAAATCAACATCTTAGAGATGGAAGACTCCGTTCTTTGTGCGATATTTGATAGCTTAAATATCGTTACATTATTTCTTAATATGATTTTTTATATTTAACAAGTCAAAACTTTATATATAAAATATTATATATGTAGATCAGCACGGCCCTACCCTGCGGGCATAGGAAATTTCTCTGTCCGTGCTCTGCCACACACACAGTATAAGTGTGTAAAACGTCATGCTCACAGCCTACTTTCTGCTTCTTGCTATACTAATACTGATGCGTTAAAATCATATCAATGTATTAGGTGCCGACCACTGGTATAGATATATAATATAAAAAAAAATTTTAGAAAGAAATTTCTATATCGTAGAAATTATTTTTTTTTTATGGTGAGCCTTTCTATTATTAAGAAAATGGTTCTCTAAAATAAGTCATAATTTTCCTTAATTATAGAAAAATCTCCTTGTTTTTAGGACGATTTCAGTTTAAAGCGACTATTTTTATATTTGAGAAAAACTTCTTTAATTTAAGAAAATTTTTCTTGTTTTCTTGAAACTAGAAATCTTTTCTTGTATTAAGAAAAAATTAAGTTTTATGGCAAATTTCTAAATTTAAGGTTAAATTTTATTATGAGTGTAGAAACGATGGCTTCGGTGTATCCCGCACGTTGAGAAAATTACCATCCTAAGATACCACACGAAAGAGTCGCTAAAGGATTCAGATGTGGAAATGCACACCTTCGTGGACGCGATAGAGAATGGATTTGCCGCCGTGGATAAGCTGGATACGATCGGACCAGAGGAAGTACAAACAGATTGTAGCATTCCGTGTGAACAAGATTTTAGACGGTACTAGCGTCAAAGAATGGCGTTGGGTACGTTCCCACGAGAACGTGGCGGATGACGCCACTAAGTGGAACAAAGGACCTGATTTCAACCGAGAAAGTCGTTGGTTGAACGGGCCGATAGTTCTTTGGGAAGAGAAGCAATTTTGGCCGCTGAAAGAGGCGGTAGAAGGAGGCGAATCATGAATGGAATTGAAGGCCGAATTCATCGGCGTATGTGAAGGATTCACAGACGTAGAACGCGCGACTCATCCTGTACCCGTCTGCTTTGGTTTACTCCGAGAGTGGTATGGTGCATGGTATGGTGCATAAAGACCCTTCAATGATCGTACATAGAAAATCAGCCAGCAAAAGTAGATATCCGGATCGCGGAGAGACTTCTGTGGAGCACTCAGGCAGCGCAATACCAGAAGGATATGCGACTAATTAAAAAAAAAACCATTGAAGAAGAATAATCTACTATGCAAACTCGTATCGTATGTAGGTTAAGATGGTGCATTGAAGCTGAATGAACGTACTAAGATGATTATGTTACATTACGCATTATGCGGCAGTTACCTTACACAGCTTACCATAATAGAATTTCACCGAAGATTTTTGCACGCCACGCGCGACGGTAATTTCGACGATCGCTGCAGAATATATAAGTGGGGAGTGTTGCGATAGATAGTAAAACTGCTTCCACAGCATCTGGCAACGCCGAAGTAACAGAACCGATATTTTAAGCCCGGTTATTAAGTCAACCGGTAACCATGTGCCTAAGCTTTTTTTTCTATTTTGACACTTTGAAACGGACCAAAAGTGAGATGATAGAATTAAGATTTGATTATGATTTGTATAAACATTTATTCCTAGAAAACTTTGAAAAACCACAACAGAGACCGTTCATAGGTGAACATACGTCTTCTAGCCAAAACGGGTAAGAGAGAAGATGCAGCGAATGCTAGAAGCCAACGTAATTCGGCCAAGTAGTTCCCTCTTCTCTAGTCCTACTTTACTTGTAAAAAAGAAAGACGGTAGTAATGGATAGAGTATCGAGAACTCAACGCAAATAGCGTGTCAGATAGATATCCCTTACCATTAATAACAGACCAGAGAGATCGCCTGCAAGGCGGTAAATACTTATCTAGCCTAGACATGCCTGGTTTTTATCAGGTGCCCATTCGGTTGAGCGAACTCCATTTGTGACCCCAGGGGGTCGATATGAATTTTTAGGCATGCCCTTCGGTCTCGAAATACCCCGTATTTCAACGTTCCATAGTCTAAGCTTTATGGGATTTGGTTAAATTCTTGTTTTTTTCTTCAATGTTAAATGTGTTAAATGTTAAAAGTGTCAATTTCTTCGAACGAGTACTTATGTTGTTCATCTAAAAGATGCTGACCTAATGCCTAATCCTCAAAAAATACAAGCACTGAGGCGAGTGTGGCGGAGTGCACTAAGGTTCCGATAAGCACTTCTCCCGGCCACGGACCTCTGCACGGACCTTTGCTGACCACGGACCGCATAAGGCACCAGCGGACTTCCAGGCCCGCTACATTTTGCGTCGCCTGCCCCAACTCCTTGCTTCTCCGCTGATGCTTACTTCGCCACACTTTCTAAATTTGGCTGCGCTGCGCGTCGTTCCCCTGATACGGACTCCCTAGCGCGTATACGCAGTATTTCCTTAGTATACCGGAGGTACAACAACTAGTGGCCAACTTCCGATCCCGACTTGCTGGCGCATATGCGAGGTGCTTCCTTGGTGTATCGGAGGTATAACATCCAGTGGTCATCTCCCAATCCAAACTCGCTATCGCGTATGCGCAGTGTTTTCTTGGAGTAAGTAAGAAAGGCCTGCGTGCAGCTATCGAAGACTATACATGAAAATCTCCTCACTTCAGGAGATTTTTTCTGCTTACGCACACACTCAAACGTTAAACATGTATGCGTTTTGCTCACCAATGCTTTTAAATTAGAGTTTATGCCACAGAATTGGTGTTTCCGCCCAATAATATGTCGCCAACAAGTAGTCTGTCTTCCCCGTGTAAAAAAAGAACAGGTTTCATCGGAATCCATTACGCTTCCATTCCTTCCTTCCTTCCATTACGTGAAACATTGTGTCGGGTCAAGCAGCAAGCAACTAATTTAAACATAATAATTAATCAGTAACTGATGTTTTGTTGGTCGCAAGCCGACTCTCTTTCGGCCGCTCGGCTTTGCTAATTCGGCGTTTAAATTCTATTCTTCAGCCTATTCTGGAAGGTTGGCGCCACTCTCGTTCGTCCTCTTACTACGCTCGCATCCTAAATTGGATTTCAAATATTGTTCATAAATCCTAATTTCATATGCGGCCTGAATAAAGTTTATAACGTTGAAATTAATTACATTCTGATTTTTTATTTACTGCATTGAAAACGCTCAAAAGGACGCTAAGAACGCTAAAAAGGACGTTGCAGAATGTGTAATACAGGAACACAAGTATCCAAACGCCTTAAATGCAAAGTCTATCTTTGCTGTATCAGAAAAAAAAAATTTAAGTTTTTCAAAGATAATTTACAATGTGGCTCAAAGATGACTTCTTTCTGTAATGCCCAAGCCGATGGGTCACTCAAAATTTTTACCAATTAATTTTTTAACAAACACAAATCTATTTATTTAAAAATATTAAAAAAATGTTAATTTTACGGGAAATAAGTTTGGGTCGAAAGGGTTAAAATAAAAGGTTGGGAATTCCTTCTTTCTTGATTTTTTATATATATTAAATATATATATATATTTTAATATCTTTGCAGAGGGTATTCTATATTTTGTCAAAAAAATCCTGTCCGTCTGTCTGTCTATGGAATAAAGTCTCTTATGCTTAAGCCTATCGATTTTAAACTTTGCACACATCCCTATTTCCTTTGCATACAGTATATAAGTCGTAACGGCCTGGAGCGGCCTGAATAACTGATGATCGAAAATGCTATTATTTCGTTTTTTTAGGATAGAAGGTTGGGACTTCGCACAGGTTCGGACTCTTTTGTCAGGCTCCTGATGCTTCCGCCTTTCTCCCCGCCCATGTCAAGGTGACCACCTGCTGGTCCATCAGGTTCAATTGCCTTTGATAAGATTACGGACGTTGGCATTGACTTTGTCTTTTATACTCTAGACTTTCCTCCGTTAGTCCACTTCTGTTGTTTTACTGAAGAAATTCTGTTGTTAATTGGTCTTTCCTTCTCCTTTCTCTTCTTAAGGGGTTATATACAGTTGTGATAGATGAAAAAATCGATTTTTTTATTGCATATTCTTTAAGTATATACTATTGAAAATACTCTAACAAAAATTCATAACTATCGGAGCTTTAGAACCAAAGTTGTAGCTATTTATAGCGCACTATTATTTATAGTTTGCACATCAAACTTGAAACTTTAAACGCGATTATCTCAGAATCTTGTTTTTTCGAAATTACCTTTGCGGTGGACACGATTACTAAAAATTATTAAATAAGTGGTCAAATAAATGACCACTTATTTATTAAGATAATAGCTAGTCCGCGAACGAAGGATTTTTTGAAAACTCCTTTTTTAGAGCATAAAAATCGAAAATCTTATACCTTGAAAAAGTAAATTTGTTGTTAACACCGTCGCAATGTTTTTTAAATCAAAATTTTTACAAATCCTTCGTTCACGGACTTGGCAATACAATTTATTAAAGAAATTTTATTGAATTTTTTATTTCGGATGACCCGTTGTCGGGATATGATGTCCACCGCAAGACTCCATCGAACTTTTATTTTTTATGAAAAAATTTAAATAAGTACCCGACATGTACTAAACAACGTCAGTAAAACATTTTTAATAAAATCGATAAAATTTAATTGGCACATGTATTGGGAGCTATTTCGGTTCTGGGGCGCCCGGAGTATTTATGTTAGCCTCAAATTGGCTAATTCGACCTGTTGTGGCGATGAACTTTTTCAAAGCCACTTCGACCGCACATGGAGACATTTTTGCAACGGAGCGAGTCTGCCTCTGTGAAGGACCGGGGATTGTATTGACGGATTCGTCACTCTTTGTCGTTGGAATGGCACTGGATGCCTTAAGCTTCAAAAGAGGCGTCCGCGGAGATGCGGATTGAGATCTGTCCAAACGGATGTCTGGGATCGGACGCGGCCTTTTGTCGTCTCCCGTGGGCATTCTCAGAACCCAATTCACTGGTCAGAGCTTGTCGACTGACTTGCGCAATTGGTGCCTCTTACGAAGCGGTGGCCGATCACACTAATGTGATGAGAACGGTGAGATCGCGGATGAAATGCGATTACAAGGAGCATGTGGGAACTAGTGGCGCCGATGTCGAAAGAAAAGTCGTGTGTGGCACAATTCGAATGTGGAAAGAAAAACTTCAGGCACCAGAAAAAACCCAAAAGGAGACGAGGCTTGACTCAGATTGTAGGCGGATGTTGCCTGATGCGGAGTAGAAGCAGCGTTGGAGGCACGGAAAATGGAAAAAGTACCGGAAAATTCGTGCTTGTTTGTTCGAATTAAATTTAAAAAAAAATCGATTTTTTAAAATCGAGAATGGGGGGGGGTCCCCTTAATTTAGCTATCAAGATGCAAAAATCGGTGGGAGATGGCAAGAATCATAAGCTTACAACTCACTCTCTACCAACATGAACATGAATGGTCTAACTCATTTTATTCTCTCCAACTTCCTTACGGGTATTGTCAACATGGCTCTTAATCCAGGCAAACGAAATGGTTTTGAGTGTGTTTTAATATTGTCTTTATATACATTGACCTGCGCGGAGCAGGGTTTGTAATGCTTAGAAAGGGCATAAGATTAGCTTAGCTTTTATAGATCTTTTGTACAGTTTAGTTTTTTTTAAATTACCCATCGACTACTTATTAATGGCAAGTGACAATTAAAACGATTTGATTAAAACCATGCGGTTTAAATGTGATAATTGAAATACATTTAATTTGTAAAATATTTCTGTATATATAATAAGGTGTTAATATTACATTACATAAAATGCGAATTTAGACACCATGAGGTAAGGTCCATAATATAAAAATGCTTCCATTTATAGAAGCTAAGCACAACGTTTAAGAACTTTTGCTAGAAAAGCTTTCGTTAAAATAAAATACACTATTTTAGTTCTCATTTCAACTTTTGAATTAACAAAAAAATCAAAAACTACGTTTTTTCTCTCGATGCTCTGCTCTCGAAGTTTTTTTTCGCTTCGGGTTTAAAGCAGTAGGGGACAAAACGCACACATGTTTCAAATTTTAGTGTATGCGTAGCAGAGAAAACAATTCCGTTTATTTCTTGCTGCTTTTCATTTACTACGTGTGATCATTTTTCTTAGTTTCGCCCAGATGGTTGGGCACGGCTCGAAAATGTTCGTTGGACATTTTTTTTAGCTTTTAACTTTATTCCCGGCCAGCGCAATCATTTTGTTGTCCAGGGCCATTCGAGCCTTTCTCACTAATATAGATTGGAGGGTGCTTTGGTTTTTTTAGGGTATTTTGCGCGAGTTGGTTTTCCTCAACCTCCGTCAGGAGGGCAAACCTGCTGTTGCTGGATCGTCCAGGTTTTCTGTTAATTATCTGGACTCGGTTTTTCTCGGCTGCGGGTTTGCCGCGGTTGCAGAATTAACAGCACTACAACTATGGGGTTTTTGACCACTTTATGTGGCATTTATTCATTTGTTGAAAGTTCTCTGATTTAAAAAAAAATAATGGGAATGTATTAGGAAAACATCAAACTATTATGCCTCACACTCCAAATGTTAATTATTAGCACCATATGCTAGCATAACAGCTGCAAAGTCAGCTGTTGCATCCGAAAGCACGTGCGCTAAGTTTGCAATTTTCACATAGTGATTTGTGAAATTAGATTATTTGTTTAAAACTCCATTTAAAAAGAAAACTAGTAATGGACACTGATTTCACAGGTTTGTACTACATGTTAAATGTATTAACTGATTTAATTATGCGTGTCTATACTAAAATTTTGTCATTTTATAGATGCGCCTTAAGCTGAATTTTGGGAAACAAATTTCAACTTTGGGAAGAGTTTTGAAATAGAAGGAATATAAAGTTTTCAATGCATCCAAGTGTATGTTGAAGCGTTGTCAATACTGAGCAAAGGCTGTCGTATTGTGCGCTTTTCTTCACTATTGGTGCAATTTGAATTTTTCGTAGATAACCTCACTTTCTCCAAAGCCGATTTGGTCGCTGCTTGGAACAGCGAAAGGGGCCGGGCTGAGCATCAATTGGCTGTACAATGTTTTTTTGAACGCCATGCAAATAACTATGTGGATAATGCCGTTTTGAAAGAAAAAAGCCACCAAGTCCAGTCAGAAGCGTCTGAGTCCTGAAACAAGCTGTATAATTCAGACAGGCGTCACCATTCAAGAAAGCACAACCGATTACATTCCTCCGCTGATGTGTTCAACAGAGCTATGGATACATCAGATTCAATTATTTCGTCCTTAATTTATCGAGATGCATAAAAAACTAAAGAGTCTTTTACTTCCAATTAAGGTAATTGAGATGCTTTCGTACGAATACGAAAATAATGTTTGTCTCGAAGATGACGAAATTACCTATTCCAGATTGTTTTTTTTAATTAATATTAATTAAAAAAAATAGAAATTGAAAAAAAAGAATAATACGATTAATACTACTGTATGAAGGAATTTTTCTTTTTCAACTTTTATATGCATTTGTATGGAACTGTATGGAACACTGAAATCCGGTATTTTAAATTGATAGTTCCCACGGAAAGCGTTATCCGATTTGGTTCAAAATTGCTATATCGTATTAAAATAGCAACAAATATCAGCTTCTTAAATTTTATTAATTTATCTTTACTTTTACCAAATCGTTCCTATGGGAGCTATAGGATATAGTTTCCTGATCCGAACGATTTTCATACTATATGTGCCTAGGATCAAATAATAACGATTGGTAAATTTTTATGTCGATATCTCCAAAACTGACCGAGTTATTAATTAATGCCACAAAAACAGGTCAAAAACCTCATAGTGCATGGTAGAGGGCTGCACACCTGCGAATCGGTGTGAGCAGACCGGGTGAGCAAAACCGTGCCGTTTGGCTTTCAGCGGAAATTCGAGCCAAGTTATTTCATAATGGTGAATTTTCCCTTGCGGTACCGAATGTTGAGAAGAAAGAGTAAAAACCGTTTCTTTAATTTACTTAGCTTCTATTATCATTCTTTTGTGCGTCGCTTATTGAGCTGTTTTATGTGGCACTTATCTATTTAAAATAATAATAGACCCTGTTAGACAAAAAAAATAATAATACTCTAATAATAATAATACTAATAATACAATAATTTTAGATTGATATATTTTATTGGTTATTATTACTCTACGCATAGTTGATTTCTGATAATCATGTTGCTTGCCCTCAACCAAAGTCTAGAAAAGCAAAACACGCACATGTTAAGCATTTAAGTGTGCGCGTAAACAGGAAAAAACAATGAGAGCAGAGTAATCATTGAGCGAAATAAAACTTTTCGTTAATTCAAAAGTTCGAATGGGCGCTAAAATAGTGCCTTTTATATTTAAGAAAGCATTTCTAGCAACAGTTCTTAAACAAATGAAAAACTACGCTTCCCTATCTATATATATTTTATGGAGAAAACTTGTTCCGACCAAATTTCCGAGAAATATTTTTTTTTAGTGAAAACATTAATTTTGTTTAAGTTTGAGCTGTAAAGTAAGGCAAAATGAGAGCAAGTGAGAGAGGGTTAAAAAAAAATTGGAGGGTAATCACAGTGCTAGTGTCCCGGCAGTGCTGTTGCAGAATTTCCGACCATATGGAGCTCACTAAAAAAATTATTATGTGGCTTTGAATTTCAGCAACCGCCTTCTTATATTACAAGATCACGTCAAAAATATTATAAATTTGCGAACAGTCAGAGGCGCGTCAGCTATGAGACTCCGGGAGCTGTCTGACAAGTTGAACTCGCATATGCTGTTTAAATTTGCTGTTACTAGGGCGCCTTCGGCTGCATCCGAGCGTTTCTTATTTCCGGCTCTCGGGTCAACCTCATGGCCTCACGAATAGCTTCTTAGCGGCAGCTTCGCTAAATCGCTGGGAGAAATCTCTCTATGAGGAATAGGGTACGCTGGAATTAAAACCAGTGCTCTCTCGGTAGGACTCTGTCTGCGCTTACCGAGCATCAACCCAGCGTTGGTTTAGATCTAGGCAATTGGCAAGTCCGAAATAATTTGAAGCTGGCGGATTCTGGATTTTACCTGTCTCATGGCGTAGATCTTCTAATTGGAGCGAGTTTATTCAACTCAACGCCCTACGACGGAAGAATCCAATTGGCTCCTAGTATGCCGATGCTTTAGAACACACGGTTCGGCCAGATTTTTTGTGTCGGTGGAGAGCAACTGGAACGAAAACTCAAGCATCCCCCTCAGTCTTTGGAGATGGAGATGACGGTACACTGAATTTTTTCCGTTCGATCCGTACTATTACTCCCTCCGTCTCCCTTTCATTCGATCGGCCGTCAGCATCTGTGGTCTTGTTCGGGACCGTCACTCGCTTTCTAACTCTCCCGTGTTGGACTGGTAGCTCCGCTAGAAGTGTAAAGCGTTGAGCCGCGCTAAATTATTGTTATTCACTCGCCGTCTTTCGTTGGCGGCTGTTATTCGTTTATATATGTATGGTAACGTAACGTAATGGTAACGTGGTAACGTAACAGCTATTCCTAACTTTTTAAAACAAATCTCTTTGAAAGCTTGGTTCCTGGAAGCTTGGAAAAAATCCCTAGGTAGCCATTCCCTTTAAAAAAAAATTAGATAAAAATCTCTTATTTAATTAAACAAAATATTCTTATTGTAGCAGGATTGCTTTTTATTGTATGTAAATATAAGCTGTAAACTTTCGGTGTTGCTGCTTGCTTTCGGTTCTGGCTCTCTCTCTCACTTGTGCTCTTATCGTTCTCATTGCTCTTTCAGCGAGTTATGAGGGTCGACGCGGATCGCGAGTTGAGAGCGGAGTCAGTCGAACACTGCTAGTGATCTTAAGCGGATCTAGTCATAACTAATAAAAGAATTATAGAAAGCAATGTGTTGGTGTTCTACTTTAGGGAAGTTGATTATATCCGTACAAATCAGAAGTGGGCCAATCGAAAATGGACCTTAACAACTCATCAATTGCGCAATTAAAAAGAAATCAAGACGAAGACGGTGATGGAAATAACGGTAATAACGAATATGAAGAAGATGTGGAACTAGAGGACTACAAAGATGACCACGAAAATAGCGACAAAGACGGAGGCGAAGGAAACGACAAACACGGAGGCGAAGGAAACGGAAAAGACGGAGGCAAAACTAAGGGTGATAAGATAAGATACGACGGCGATAAAAATGTTGGCGGCGATCGAAACGTATAAGACGGAGGCAAAAGAAACAGCAAAAATGGAGACGAAAGCAACAGCAAAGACGAGGGCGAAAACAACAACAATGCGGCGGCGAAGGAGAAGTCAAGGAGGACAATTAAGCAGGCAATGACAGGAACGAAGCCAGCAGCAGCAGCGCAAGAAATGGTAAAGAGGTCAAAAAAGGCAATGTTGTGAAGCCGACGATTTCACAACCCAAGCATCTACATTTCGTTGTGTATGGAAACACAGGCTGTGAGTGATTTTTCTGGTGAAACTTGCTCAAGCGCATATTCAGTGCTTCGAAAATGTTGCACATATCAAACGTGCATGTGCGGAGGTGAAGTTGCCTAAATCATATGGTGACAAAAAGGAGGCAGCAGTGAACAAGGACGAGAAAGACAGCAACGACACGCGTTGCTATAATTGCACTGCTAAAGGACATTGGGCGCTGAAATGCAGGAAGCCAAGACGGGAGAAAGGATCGTGCTATGCATGTGGCGAAATGGGTCATTTTGTGGCGCAGTGCCTGAAAAACAAAATTAAATGCGAGGTCAAGAACAATTATGTAAGATATTTTGAAATTTACTTTAGGAATAATACTAATACTAGGTTAACTACAGAATGCCTAATAGATACAGGAAGTCCAATTTCGTTTATTAAAATTTCTAAAGTACCCGAAAATGTTTGTAAAAATGTTTTATGTTCATATCATGGAATAAATGAAAGTTTTCTTGAAACTTATGGCAGAATATTATGTTATAAAAAGAAAAAATTTAATAAAGTACATTTTCATTTAGTTTATGTGGCAAATAAATCTATGAGTCATGATGTAGTCCTGGGAAAGGATTTTATGGAAGCATGTGATCTAAATATGAACCTTGACACCTTGAAGTTGGTTACAGTAGAAAATTTAGAAAATGTTAAAAAAATGATGTTAGTGAGTTAGTTAGTTAGTTAGTTAGTTATGATTTTAGTGATGAAGAGTAAATAGTTAGTGATGTTGATGTTGAACAGAGAAGAATTAGTGATGTTAGTAAGGTTAATGATGAATGTCAGATAATAAGGGAAGAGGTAAAGGAAGCAATAGATAGTAACAACAAGAAAGGAAAGCTAACTTCGGGCGGAGCCGAAGTTGATATACCCTTGCAGTTAAAACCGGATATATATCGCAAACATCGGATATATTTGGCCGATCCTTATGATTACATCATAATAAAACCAATTAACTAAAATAAAAAATCTAAAAAAATGTCCGAAGCTTCTATCTTCAAAAATACAAAAGTTTATATTTCTACCTAATACCATTGCCGATCGTTCAGTTATATGGCAGCTATAGGATATAGTCGGCCGATCCGTGACGTTCCGACTTATATACTGCAAAGGAAAGAAAAGAAGGGTGGTGGAAAGAAGGGTGTGTGCAAAGTTTCAAGACGACAGCTTCAAAACTGAGAGACTAGTTCGCGTAGAAACAGACAGACGGACAGACGGACATGCTCATATCAACTCAGGAGGTGATCCTGATCAAGAATATATATACTTTATAGGGTCGGAGATGTCTCCTTCACTGCGTAGCACACTTTTGACCAAAATTATAATACCCTCTGCAAGGGTATAAAAAAAGACTATAAATGCAGATAGGTTACAAAAAGCAACGAAATCTGACATAAATGTAGTAGAAAAGGAGCTAATAAATATTAATATTGAAGATGAATCTGTAAAATAAAAAATTGGTGAATAAGTGGATAATAATGTTAGACAGCAATTTATTAAAATTATATATAAATGTTATGTTAACAAACAAAGACCAATAGAACCGGAGGTTAAGTGTGAAATAAAGCTGAGGTTGGATGACTCGAAACCTTTTAGCAGTTTTCCTAGACGGTTAGCTTATACAGAGAGAGATAAGTTACAGAGCATATTAGACGAGTACTTAAAAAAGGGAAGTATTAGGCCGAGTGAATCAGAATATGCATCTCAAAAAGTGTTAGTTACAAAAAAACAGGTGATTTGCGATTATGTGCGGATTACAGGAAGCCTAATAAGACAATGATTAAAGATAATTATCCATTACCCTTAATTGATGATTTATTGGACAGATTAGTAATTTACTATATTTTCGAATTTAGACCTTAAACATGGATACTTTTATGTGTTTGTTGATAATGTTAGTTAAATCAGTTAAATAAACTTCATTTATGACGCCGCTAGGGCAGTTCGAATTCATGCGGATGCCAATGGGCCTAAAAAAAGTACCGGCGGTGTTTCAAAAATTTATCAATAAAATGTTTGCAGACATGATAAAAGAAGGAAAAGTGGTTATATATATACATGGACGATATTATGATCGCAAACAAAGAAATTGAAGAGCATTTGAGTGTACTCAAAGAAGTTTTTGAAAGATTAGCTAGAAACAAATTGGAACTAAGAATGGATAAATGCGGGTTCCTACAAGCGATTGTTCAATACTAAGGCTTTTTGGTGACGAGTAAAGGAATACAAGCGAATGATAAAGGAATTGAAGCCATCAGAGATTTTCCAGTCCCCAACAAAGTGCATGGAGTTAAAAGCTTTTTGGGATTGAGTTCATACTTTAGAAGATTCATAAAGGATTATTCGATGATTGCAAAACCATTATATGATTTGATATAAAAAGATTGCGAATTCGTGTTTGAAGAAAAATAGCTAGATTGTTTTGAGATGCTTATAAAGAAGCTAATAGAAACACCGGTACTAGGTTTACATTATTATAAGGATGAGGTAGAACTACATACAGACGCAAGCGCACATGGTTTTGGTGCGGTATTATTGCAGAGGAAAGAGGTTAAGAAATTGCATCCTATATTTTATTTTTCGAAAGCTACAAAGAAAGATGAAGTAAAATATCATAGCTTTGAACTTGAAACGTTAGCCATTCTTTATGCCCTACGAAGGTTACGAATTTATGTGCACGATTAACGGTTTAGAATTGTTACTGATAGTAATTCGTTGACGTTGACGTTAAACAGAATAGAACTTAACCCTCGTATTGCGAGGGGGGCGTTAGAATTGCTTCAGTATGACTTTGAGTTAGTTCATAAGTCGGGAAAGCATATGCAACATGAGCATCTACATGTTAAGTAGTAGTAGTTAAGTAGGAATAATAACATATGTGTAGTAGAAACAGTAAATTTTAAAAAAAAGTTTAGTTATATGTCAAGTGTAAGATGAAAAATTAAAGAAAATTAGAATAAAGTTGGAAAAAAAAGGTTTGAGATGAGAAATGGAGTAATTTATAGGAAAGCAAATGATGGAAAATTGTTGTTCTATGGTCCAGAAGAAAGGGAAGACAAGATACTGTACAAATATCATACTGAGATAGGTAACTTAGGTAGATATATGGTTATGGATGCACTTGTTAGGACGTATTGCAAATATGAAAGAGAAAGTTGTTAGACATATTAATAATTGTTTGAGGTGTGTAGCGTTTTCACCAATGTCAGGAAAAGGAGAAGGATTATTTCACAGCATTTCAAAAGGAAATGTACCATTTGAGGTCATACATATTGATCACTACAGGCCAGTGGATAAGGGTAGGTCAAATAAACATCTTTTTGTTGTCATAGACGGGTTTATAAAATATGTTAGGTTATATGCAACAAAACCAACAAACACAAATGAAGTTATTATAGGTTATTTAACCATTGAAAGGTTATTTTAGATCGTATAGTAGACTTGTATCGTCTTGGATAGGGGCAGTTGTTTTACATCTGAGGATGTTTGGTCATTGAGCGTTTTCAATGACGTAAATAAAAGACGAATTTAATTAATTTTGAACGTTACAAATGTTTATTCACGTGATTATATGTTTATTCAGATGAAGCCGGATGATCCGCAGATAGACCAGCTTATGGTGCATGCAGGGACTCAAGTAAAATACAGAGAGAGGGCGGCCCGACAAGTCACCTCGAGCTAAAGCTCTCGAAAGTCGAGAGGGCGGCCCGACCTAGACATTGCCGAGCTAAAACTCTCTATGGAAAGCTTGTTGAGTCGAGCGGCCGAGAAAGAGTCGGCTTGCGATCAACAAAGCCTTTGTACAAACCTAAGCCTAATAAATAAACCTTACACTAATAATTACACTAAACATTACATAAACATTACTAAACTACTTCGAAAATTAAACATTAAACGCCGTGCTGCTGCTTGACCCGATAGAGGATTTTAAGAAATTTCTCGAAGATTATAATGTTAAGCATGTAAAAATAGCAACAGGGTAACCTCAAGCTAATGAGCAGGTGGAAAGAATTAATCGAGCCGAAGATAGCGAAATTGGCAGACTCAGAAAAGGGATTGCATTGGGATACAGTCATTGAAGATTTTGAGTTTTCGTTAAACAATACAAAGCAGAGAAGCATTGCGCAAATTCCGAGCAAAGGAAAGATTATAGATGAATTAAGACAAGAGTTAGAAGAATTAGATAATACCGGTAATGTTAGTAATTTAGACAAAATTAAAAAAAAAGGAACAGAGTTTCAAACAAAGACAACAAAAAACAAAAAGACAATGAAAAAAAAAGAAAAGATGAAAAAAAAGAAAGAGAGTTCAAAATACAAGGTAGGTATTATATCGTGGTTAAAAATTTTGATTGTGTGGTTGGAGTTGCAAGAAAGCTAATACCCAAACATAAGGGTCCATTCGTAACAAACAAAGTTTTTAGAAATGATATGGTATTTAATTAAAGATGTTGAAGGTTTGCAATGTTTTGAGTAGTTTCTAATCAAATAGATGTATAAATCAATTGTAAAATATCACAAGATCAAAGGATCTTAAAATGTCAGGACGGCCGAATTGTAGCAGGATTGCTACTTATTGTATGTATATATTAGCTGTAAACTTACGGTGTTGCTGCTTGTTTTCGGTTCTGGCTCTCTCTCTCTCTTGTGCTTTCATTGCTCTTTCAGGAAGTTATGAGGATTGATGCGGATCGCGAGTTGAGAGCGGAGTTAGTCGATCGAATTATAGTCTAAAAGAATTATATAAGAAGTATAAAAAAACTAAAGAAAGCAACGTGTTGGTGTTCTACTTCAGGGACATTAGATCCCTACAATATATAAAATAATTTAATAATAGTTTTTTAATCTGTTCCTTAAATCCAAATTTAAGTTTACGTAAGAAAAAAAAATCTTTCTTAGTAAAATTTGTGGGTATAGAAGAACAAAAATAAATAAATGCAATTAGAGATTTGAACTTTTAAGGGGTTATATACCTTTTAATTTTCAAAAAATCGAAAATTTTTGTATTGCTTTAACTTAAAGAACAACTCCTTGAGAACATTTTCCCAAATTTTCATAGAGATTCGAGCAGTAGAAAGAAAGTTACAGCGCTCCTAATCGATCTTAAAAACGATCGTTCAAGCACAAGAAATTACACTAAACTAATTAAATTTTTTACTTTTATGGTTTAAGTTGACTTGTTTGACCTTGGGAAGTATCACCGCAAGGCTCTATAAAAAAAAGGCCTCTAAGGGAAACAGCCACTTCTTAAAAACTATTTAATATTTTTCCACGAAATTTTGCCCAAACATTGTTATAAAGTGTACTATCAAAAAATTAAAACATCCGTGTAATTAAATAATTGCTACATACCTAAAAACAAATCCGAACTTTTCCTTCGACAAAGAAGGTATATAACCCTGTTTGGTCATTGAGAGTTTTCAATGCCGGGAAATGAAAGACGAATTAAATTATAGTACGTTATATTTTATTTATGCTGCAGGCAGATGAAACTGGGATCATCCAGTTTATGGTGCTAAGCAGTGACTAAAAATATGGACAGAGAGTGCGGCTCGACTAGACATACGCGAAGCTAAAGCTCTCGATAGTGGAGGGCGGCCCGACATAGTGATTGCGAAGCTAAAGCTCTCTTAAAATAGGCCCGTTGAAGTCGAGCGGCCGAGAAAGAGTCGTTTTGCGACCAACTAAGGCGATATATCCATACTTTAGCTTAATAAATAAACTATAACTAATTTAGCGGCTGCTGCCTGACCCGACAAACCCCTTAATGCGTATTCCAAAGAAATGGTTACTGCTACTTGCTATTTCATAATTTTACTAGGAACATACACATTTTTAAAATGATATAGACTCCAAAAATTAAAAGACTCCAAAAAAATAAAAAATCAACGCAATTAAACGGCTTACATAAACAGCTTGTCTGTTTCTACGCTATTGCAGTTTTAAAGCTATCGACTTAAAACTTTGCACATAAAATTTTTTCTTTTGCACGCAGTATATGAGTCGGAACGACCGGGATCGGCCGATCGGCTGTAGCTGCCTTATAACTGATTGATCGGAAATGGTATAACTTTGGTGTTTTTAGAGCAGTGGGGGCAAAACGCACACATGTTTGAGTGTATGCGTAGCATAGAAAAACAATAAGAGCAGAGCATTCACTGAGCGGAAAAACGTAGTTTTTTATATTTAATTTTTCGTTATTTCAAAAGTTTGAAGGGTCACTAATATAGTGTATTATAAATTATAGTAAATTTAAGAACTATGAAATGATAGTAAATGTAAATTTTAGTATTAGTGCAACAGTTCTTAAACAAATGAAAAACTGAAAAATTTGTTCTAACCCAATTTCTGAGACAATTTTTCTCAGTGGAAAAATTTTGTTTTTTAAGTTTGGGCTGTCAAATGAGTCAAAATGGGAGCAAATGAGAGGGCTTCTAACTAGAGTTTAAAGCAGTGGGGAAAAACAGCAGAGAAAAACAATGAGAGCAGAGAATTCACTGAGCGAAAAAAACGTTTTTTTTATTTCATTTTCGTTAAATAAAAAATTGGAATGGGCACTAAAATAGTGTATTTTGTTTTAAAAAAAGCTTTGCTAGCAAGAGTTCTTAAAAAAATGAAAAGCTACGTTTCTCTATCTATATTTTCTATGGACAAAGCTTTTTTCAACCCAATTTCTGAGAAAATTTTTCTTAGTGCAAAAATGTTGATTTTTAATTTGGGCTGTCAAATGAATTAAAATGAGAGCAAATGAGAGAGCTTTTAAAAAAAAATTTGAGAGTGCTCACACTGTCAGTGTGCCGGCACGCGTGCTATGTAAAATGAGAGTTTGCCCACCACTGTTTTAGAGTTAGAGAGTTCAAATATGAGAGAGTTTATATGAAAGCTATTTTTGGCAAAATAATACGACATGCCAAATTTTATAAGAATCGGCCTACTATGTATATCCTATAACTGCCATATCGATCGGAAATGACCCAACTTTCGTGTTTTTGAAGATAGAAAGCTGAAACTTAGTACAGATTCTATTTTTGATCAGTTGATCCAACCTACCAAATTTCAGAAGGATCGGCCGACTATATCCTATAGCTACCATATAACTGATTGATCGGAAATGGTATAACTTTGGTGTTTTTAGAATTAGAAAGTTCAAATTCGACATGAGAGCTATTTTTGGCCAAACATTACGACATGCCAAATTTCAGAAGGATCGGCCAACTAAATAAAATAATAGTTGGCCGAAATAATACGACATGCCAAATTTCATAAGGATCGGCCGATTATATTTCATAGCTGCCATATAACTGAACGATCGGAAACGACCCAACTTTCGTGTTTTTGAAGATAGAATGCTGAAACTTAGTAGAGATTATATCTTTGGTCAGGTAAGCGACCTACCACCGACGACCTTTTATAACGATCGGCCGACTATATCTTATAGCTGCCATATAACTGAACGATCGGAAATGGTATTTGAAAGAAATAAGAAGATAGAAGATTGGGACTTTTTTTTAGATATTTTGTTGTAATTAATTGGTTTTATTATGATATTCTCATAAGGATCGGCCAACTAAATCTGATGTTTGCGATATATATCCGGGTTTTTCCACTTCGGCTCCACCCGAAGTTAGCTTTCCTTTCTAGTTTTTTATCAATTTAAGTTTCTAAATTTTTTGGAAAACCTAACAGTAGGTGCAAGTTTGACTTATTTGAATTAGGAAGTAAAATCTATAAAAACAAAAGTCTTTAATTGGAAAATACATTTTGTGTTAACCTTTGATATTAACAAAATAATGAAATATTGAATAAATGCTTATCATATATATGTGAATTTATTTTTTGTAGCGTTTGCTCATTATTATAAAGCTTGCAGTATTGATACGTCGCATGAATATAACATATCCTTATCCGCCCGAATAAGGCACAATACATCATTGAGAGATCCAATCAATGGGAATTTTGAGACACAGGTCGATATGGGCACAAGCAAGAAAATAGAAGAGAGCGCCGCTTCTGTTATTTCTCTTAAACACATGCATTTTAAAGAAGCTTGGGCAAGTTACGAGGAAGCGCAACGTCTTCAGCGGATGTGTCGCTATTTAAAGGTAAACTCTAAAGTTTATTTAATTCAGAATACAGTAACACTTACACTTACTTACTTTAAAGAACAAAAAATCGCTTACTCAAGTTATTCAAGATGCTTTTTATAAGATGAGGGAAGAATACGAAAAATTAAAATTTCTTGAGGAACCAAATACATTAGACGAGTGCTATGATGTTTCGGAACAAGCCATAGAAGGTAACGTAAATCATAGATAAACATTTTTAATCTAAAACAGTTTTCAGTAGCATCTTCAAAATTTACGTTATCTTTAACGGGACCGGACTTCACTTCGCATAAAGTAGAGGACCCTTTTAAGCAACTAGGACCAATTGCAATTTTTTCTGCACGTCGACACTGGACAGCACCACGATATATACGTCTACAAAAGGGTTCCTCTACATATCATAATGATGGTACCTTTGATCTATCATTACCTTTGGAAGACGACGAGGAAGAAGATGATTCAAGTAAACATTTGAAAAATTTTGGTTTCCATGTCCGTGGGGACTCACCTGTCATTATTTCAAACGTAAAAATAAATTCTCTTGCTGATGTAAGTATAAAACTAGGTAACTTTATGCAGGAAAAATTTAATTCTTTTTTAACTGTTACTAAAGCTTGGCGGTATAAAAGAGGGAGACTTTCTGGTTGAAATTGCAGGAAAAGATGTCAAATGGTACTCAAACCAGCAGGTTTTGTTGCTTATACAGTCGTGTGGTTCTACCCTTGACCTTAAAGTAATAACACCAATGGATCGAAATTATTTACAGGTAACTTTAATTATAATAACTTAATTATAAAAAGGTAATCGAAAAAATATTATAATTCCTATGGAACTCTTAATTTTACTCATACCAGTACATGTTATTTACAAGGACATATTTTATGTTTGTCTGCCCATTCATCTATCCGTATCAATGCCGACATCTCGGAGACTGTAAGACATGTTAGATTTTGGGTCAAACCATGCGCAACGGCATCTTTTTTGATGTGCCTTTTGAATAAATATTTGCATATACAAACTCAAGTTTGTGATTAAAATTGTCATTCTTTTTATACCCTTTTTATAAAAATTTTTGCCAGGAGACATCTCCGACCCTATAAAGTATATATATTCTTGATCAGGATCACCTCCTGAGTTGATATGAGCATGTCCGTCTGTCTGTTTCTACGCAAACTAATCTCTCAGTTTTAAAGCTATCGTCTTGAAACTTTTTTTTTATACCCTTGCAGAGGGTATTATAATTTTGGTCAAAAGTGTGCAACGCAGTGAAGGAGACATCTCCGACCCTATAAAGTATATATATTCTTGATCAGGATCACCTCCTGAGTTGATATGAGCATGTTCGTCTGTCCGTCTGTCTGTCTGTTTCTACGCGAACTAGTCTCTCAGTTTTAAAGCTATCGTATTGAAACTTTGCACACACCCTTCTTTGCACGCAGTATATAAGTCGGAACGGCTCGGATCGGCCTATAGCTGCCATATAACTGATTGATCGGAAATGGTATAACTTTGGTGTTTTTAAAGTTAGAGAGTTCAAATTTGACATGAGTTTCTTGGCAAAACATTACGACGTGCCAAATTTCATAAGGATCGCCCGACTGTATCCTATAGCTGGCATATAACTGAACGATCGGAAATGACCCAACTTTCGTGTTTTTGAAGATAGAAAGCTGGAATTTAGTAGAGATTCTATTTTTGGTAAGTTGATCCAACCTACCAAATTTCATAAGGATCGGCCAACTATATCCGATGTTTGCGATATATGTATATCCGGTTTTAACTGCAAGGGTATATCAACTTCGGCTCCGCCCGAAGTTAGCTTTCCTTTCTTGTTTTTTTTTTCTTTTACCGGTCTTTCAGAATTGGAAATGGCTTGTGCATCAATAAGAGCATCAGCTAGCATTCCTGTATTCATCATAAAGCTTAGAGGCCCAGACGACCGAGGGGCGCTCAAGAAACGATTTGTTAGAATATTAAGCTATTTGTTAATTATTAAGCTAGGAGGAGTTAGTAAGGAAATTTAAAATTCTATATTTTAAGTTTGAGGGACAGGAAAAAGATGTTATAGAGTAGAGACCATTGTAGTTAGAACATAATACCCTAAAAGGGTCATGCAGTGCATATGTCGAACTACAACGGCTAAGGAACAGAGCACTAAAGTTTCGAGTCCTTCTATTAGGAATGTTACATTTTAAGCGTTTTAGTAAATGCTGGCTTTCTACATCCCCGTTACTAAGGTTATGCAGAAAGACTTCACCGAGCATTGTCCTACGATTTGTTAAGCTAGGTAAGTTTATGAGTAAGAGTCTACTATTGTAAGATGGAAGGTGAAGATTTGCATCCCAGTTTAGACCTCTAAGTGAAAAAGTTAGGAAATTCTTTTGTACGGATTCTATGCGGTCCTGATGTACTCCATATTGGGGACTCCAGACACATGAACCGTACTCCAGTTTGACCACCTTTTGATAAAACCAAGGACTCCTTTAGCCTTATTAACCATTAAGGAAATATGGTCGGCAAATTTAAGTTTGATGTCTAATAGGATGCCGAGATCATTAACCTGGGTTAATTTTTCTAAGGCAATCCAATTAATAGAAAAGCTACTTAAGCTTGCAGAGGGCAAGAACGATAAAAAGACATATGCTTGCATTTTGATCCATTAAGTATTAGATCATTAGCTAAACACCATTTTTGAAAGTTATCAAGGTCAGACTGAAGACTGCATTGGGCAGAGATGGATTTGTACTGAAGACAAAGCTTTACACCATCTGCATACATAAGAACTAGAGAGTTCGTTAAAGCAGGGGGCAAGTGGTTTATAAAAAGCGTAAATAATAACGGGCCAAGATGACTTCCTTGAGGGACGCCGGATGTAGCACGGACCAGACGGGACTGTATGTTTTTAAATAAGACTCTTTGTGTCCTTCCATCTAAGTAGCTGGAGATCCACGTTAAGAAGTCTTTAGAAAAACCCAGTGTTAAGAGGAACCCTAAATAAATAGGTCTTACTCCAATGAGCTCCTTTTGGAAACTGATTTTATTTGAAGTTCTCTTATAAGTACGATACATGAGAATTTTAAATCTATTTAAAACTACTTGTTAACGCCCTGCACGCTGACCTGCTATGCGACCCTTTCTCCAGTGCGATAAGCGCACCACTTGAGAACATATTTGTGTAGGCTGCAGGAGCTTGACTCGTATTTCATGGGTCCGATCCCTTGAAACTCTAACTTAAGAATTTCTATATGAAATAGTGTTCAGTGCTTGAACACCCAGCATATTCAGTTTACTCAACAAGAGTGAGTGATTAACTAAATCAAATGCTTTGCTGAAGTCTGTGTAAATTACATCGGTTTTATATCCCTTACAAAACCCGTCTATGACAAAGGATGTCAACTCCAATAAATTTGTGGTGGTGGAGCGACGCTTAATAAAGCCATGCTGACAGGGAGAGATGATCGAAGAGCATAGATGTTGCAGGTGAGGGGTAATTAATTTTTCAAATAACTTTGGAATTGCCGACAACTTAGAGATGCCTCTGTAGTTGGCAGCCTCAGACTTTTCAAAAAGGGATTTATTATGTAGGGGAATTATGAATGATTCCTTCCACTTAAGGGGAAAAATCGAGGTTTCCAAAAATAAGTTGACAAGTCTTAGAAGAGGTTTGCACAGAGCCCTGGCGCAGTATTTTAGCACACAGCCTGGTACTCCGTCGGAGCCTGGCGAATAAATGTGTTTGACCTTTAAAAGACCAGATAATAAGTTGTTCTCAGAAAAAACAGTAAAGAAAATAAGATTTGCTGCTTGAATATTATATGCGTAAGGCTGATCAGTCAATTTAGGACGAGAATAAGTTGTTTGAAAAAATTATGCGAATAGATCGGCCATGGCCTGATCAGAGGTCACAGAGGAATTTTCAAACGTAAGCAGGGGTGATTTCAAACGTGTTTACGCTTAGTGTTTACAAAATTATAAAACTGCTTTGGATCCTGAGTAAATTGTATCCGGCAGCGGTCAATATAATTCCTATAACATTCAGCGTTATGCACGGTAAAATTCGACCGAGCTAGTAGGTATCTTGAGAAATCAATACTACTGCAGGTTTTTTTATATTTAAGTAAAAGCTTATTTTTTTTATTTTTTAAGTTAGTGAGGCACCTTGTAAACCAAGGAGGATTTGTTGACAAGGAAGGCACACATGAGTCAAAAAATTTATTTAAAGCAGTGGTCGGCACCCCAATACATTGATATGATTTTACCGCATTAGTGTTAGAAACGAATAGCAGAAAGTAGGCTGTGAGCATGACGTTTCACACATTCATACTGTGTGTGTGTGGCAGAGCTCGGGCAGAGAAATTTCCTATGCCCCCGAGATAGGGCCGTGCCGACCTCTGATTTAAAGTAAAATAAAATTTTTCTAAAGTGACATTAAGATCAGTGCATGCCAGAATATCAGACCAGTCATATGTATCGATAAGGCTATAAAGTTTCTGAATATCAGCTTTACGGAAACAGCGAATCTTATTTACCACGCTTGGAGACATCAGATCGATACCAGGAGTGGTTTCGATTGAGACCTCCAGCGTGGGGTGATATGGATCCTCTGGGGTTGAAAGGGGAAAAGCTCTGGAGAGAGCAGTACCATCAGGATTAAACAAACATAAGTACTGCAATTCAAAGTACCGCGACGTCAACGACTACAGAGAGTACAAAAACAATAACTTCGGACAGTGCCAAAGCGGCCCGCCCACACACACTGGAATTTATCGCTACATCCAAATTAAGCGCAGGCTTAGCCCGCAGAGTAATCCGGCAGGCAATAAAACAAAAATGAACAGCGTCCTGAAGATCGACGAATCCACAAGTAACAGATTTGCCCTATTGGCAGAAGTTGAGAAAAACCAACCAGCCCAAGACACCGCAAAAAACCTAAGCCCCGCCAATCTGTATTAGGGAGAAAAGCTCGATTTTCCTGGTCAACCGAATTACGGCGTTGATCGAGAACGGTGACCACTTTTATGTTGTCCCGCTTGTCAAAGGGAACATCTATGAAACAAAGGTGCAAACCGAGACTGAAGAGCACTTCCGAATCGTTTCCAAATATCTGGACAGTGCTCAGAAAAACTATTACACGTACCAGCTGAAAAGCAGTTAGGGCCTACAAGTGGTGGAAAATATGATGCTTACCCTCCAACAAAGTATGATGGAGCTTATGTCATTCATGAAAACGACCATGCAAACGCTTGTTCAAAACCAGAACATGGTGATACAGCTGCTCGTAGCACAACAGTCTAAATAATCTATGCAGGCGCTACGAATATCAATGTGGAACGCCAATGGTATCTCACGGCATAAACTAGAATTGTCACAATTCTTAACCGAAAATCATATTGACGTTATGCTACTGGTGGAAACGCATCTTACAAGCAAATACAACTTCCAAATAAGAGGCTACACAATCTACCGCACAGATCATCCGGATGGGAAAGCCCCCGGCGGAACTGGAGTTCTAATCAGAGAACGCATTAAGCACCATTTTCACAAAAGGTTTGCAACAAACTTCTTGCAGGCCACATCGATACAAATTCAGTCAAGCAACGGAATCCTTTCAATCGCTGCCGTTCACTGCCCTCCTCGTTTCTCAATCTCGCAAGGACAATTTATGGACTTCTACAATTCACTTGAGGATCGTTTTAAAGCCGCAGGAGACTACAATGCCAAATATACGCACTAGGGATCACGTCTAGTGCCTTCCAAAGGAAGGCAATTGTACAATGCAAATAAAAAAGTGAGGAATAAACTGGACTATGTTTCCCCTGGAAGTCCCACATACTGGCCAACAGACTCACGCAAGCTCCAAGACCTTATGGATTTTGCGGTGACAAAAAACATAAAGAAATAACATAAAAACATAAAGAAATAAAGAAACATAGCCCAGAAATAACCGAACACCCCTTCAGCCTGACGACGCCAAAAACGAACTGGCTAAAATACAAAAAGTACGTGAGTGCCCACATCGAACTCGCCCCGGAGTTTAACATGGAATCGGACATCGACTACACTACGAGCGCCCTGGAAGAAGCACTCGTTGCGGCAGCTAAAATCTATACTCCTCATGGGAAAGAAGTAGACCGAAACAAATAGTTCAAATCTAATCAGCAAATCGAACAGCTCGTGCGGGAAAGGGCGCACGCGTCGTGATTGACAAAAGAGCAGATCACCAGCTTCAAAACAACGCCTTAAGGAAACAACCCGATCACTCGACCAGGCTCTTCACCAACAGGAAGAAAATGCACAGCTGAGGTACATCCAGAATCTCTCACCAACAAGCACAAAGTACCTCCTGTGGAGGGCCCACCCAAATCTTAGCGCCCCAATTGCAACGACCACCCCGATAAGAAACTCTTCGGGATGCTGCGACGAAGACCGAGCTGAAACATTCGCCACACATCTCCAAAGTGTCTTCCAGCCAAACCCAGCCTCAAATTCATTCCTCCTGCCAGTAATTCAGCCAGAGTCCTCCCCTCAGCCAGCTGCACTTTCATTCCGGTCGAACGAAATCGAAAAAGTCATAAGAGGGCTAAAACCAAAAAAGGCTCCCGGTGGTGACCTATTGACCCCAAAGATGCTGATCGAACTTCCAAAATGCGCTATAGAGGTCGTCTGCAAACTATTTAATGGAATCATTAATCTTGGCTATTTCCCAAAAAAGTGGAAGAAATCCATTATTATAATGATTCCGAAGCCTGGAAAAGACCACACAATTCCGTCATCATACAGACCAATAAGCCTTCTATCTTGTTTGTCTAAACTGTTTGAAAAATGCTTGTTAACTCGCATAATACCACATTTGGAAGCTTGCAATATCATCCCGGCACACCAATTTGGCTTTCGAAGAAACCATGGAACCATCGAACAAGTGAACAGATTAACATCCGAAATACGCTCAGCCTTCGAACAACGAGAATACTGCAGCGCCATTTTCCTCGACGTATCTCAAGCTTTCGACCGAGTTTGGCTCATTGGACTCATGCACAAAATTTAATCGTATTTGCCAACATACACCCATAAGCTACTAGAATCTTACCTCTACAATAGGGTATTCTCAGTGAAATGCAACTCAGCTACTTCGGGCGACTACATCATCGAAGCTGAAGTTCCACATGGAAGCGCACTTGGCCCGTGTCTATATGTTTTGTATACCGTGGATATTCTTACGAACGCACAACTAACAACGTCAACATTCGCCGACGATACCGCTATCTTTAGTCGCTCCAGATGCCCAACGCAGGCAACAATCCAACTGGCTAATCATCCTTTCCACTTATAATAGTGGAAAGTCGGCTGTCCGACTGGAGCATTAAAATAAACGAACAAAAGTGTAAAGATATAACGTTTACTCTTAATAGACAAACATGCCCTCCGCTATCACTAAACGGTATGCAGATCCCTCAAGCTAACGAAGTAACGTACCTTGGCGTCCACCTTGATAGACGACTTATCTGGCGTAAGCACATCGAATGCAAGAAGATTCACCTAAAACTGAAAGCCAGCAGCCTCCACTGGATCATAAACTCACGATCGCCAATGTGCCTAGACTACAAGTTACTACTCTACTATTCAGTCCTAAAGCCAATCTGGACGTAGGCCTCCCAGTTGTGGGGCAAAATAGACATCATACAGCGCGCACAATCAAAAATCTCGAGAACTATCACTGGGGAACCTTGGTATGTTCGCAACGAAAGCATCCACCGGGATCTGGGCATCCTCGCAGTGAAAGACGAAATCCAGAAGCAAAAAGATTCATACAAAGAAAAACTGTCTTCGCACCCAAATTTTCTCGCTCGGGAATTGACTCAGGTTTCTAGCATATTGATTTTTAGGGCCTTCTAAATCTGTATCAGTCAATATGACTGTTAGTTAAGTTAAAAATAGAAGATTTGATACACCTCTTGTTAGTCTCGCAAAGAGAAGATTTAAGAAATAAAAGCAACTTTTAAAAAAACAAGAAAAATAACACCTCCACTCGACTTCCTAAACTAGGGAAGCTTCAGGTTGTGGGGTTGAAAGTTTGTCGGCTAGGGCCGCTATGGCACCATAGAAGTCGTTAAACAGTGCATTATGACATTGCTGACGGTGTTCTGTTTCCGACTTAATATTCCTATCGGTCATATCGTCGTTAAATTGTCTACAAAGGGCCTGAGACAGACCTGGCTAGTTAAGTACTGTGACACTTTTGTGATATCGCCAGAACCTCCTTTTAAATTAAAATCCCCTTTTAAAGTTTGGATCTTCAGTGCCTCTACAGGATAGATAAAATCTTTAATTGACATAGAAGACCTTCCAGTGAATCAGAGTTTCCGATTTGCCATTATTTGGCTTTCCCAATCAAGTCGTACTTCATAATGATTTGGATAAGACAACTGAGTTGGTAATTCTATGAAAGATTCTGATCTTGTTCCCAGTGGATTCTGTAATGGCAAACCCGATTGTGCCACCGTTGGCCTACTAGATGGAGATTCATTGGTTGAACCAGCTAAACTTCTATCACGAAGGCAACCTGAGAGTGCTTGGATTATCTTGTTAGTCTGATCGGTTAAGCTAGAAGTTATCATCTTAGTTTGTTCTATCATGGCTGCTTTTATTGCTTCGGCAAGAGTTGAAGGTACTGTTTCAGCCGTATTGCCGGGTTCTTGCGGTTGATTGGTAATGGTCTGAGCCATATTGTTCAAGACCAAATTAAGAACCTCTGACTGTTATACGGCAGCCATAAGTTTTGTTTGGAGTCGAGTCTGTAGGGATTGAGATGATGAAGCCATGAGGGTGCTTAAAGTAGATATTCGATCTGAATTAAGGGTTTCAACAGACGCTGAATTGGATTGGGTTAGTTCCTGTTTACAGAAGGGACACCTTTTTGACTTTCCTACTTTGGAATTGTAACACGCACGGTGAAAGATATGTCCACAAGATGTAGTTAATAATTGCGCTTGGTTTCGTGAATCACTCGTATGAGACAAATTATCCGTGCTATGGGATAACACCATTTCGGAGTTTCCTAAATATAATTTGGTTAGCTAATAATTTTAGAATTTCAGTTTACTGAACATCACAAGAATAAATTTATAAAAATAAAAATATAGGAATACTTGCATATAAATTTAAGAGTTAAAAATTTCAAAAAAAAAATCTGGGAGTCATACGTTATGCTTCTGGCTGGTAGGAATGAATTTGTATTTTTTCTTTATATGAACGAAGGTGTTGCAAGATTTTAGGTACGTAATAAAGGAAATAGCGGGAAGTGGGACAAAAAGGGTTCTTGCATTGTTTTCGACATTCAAAGTAATTAGGGCCATTGTCACTGCGCTGGTGGAGTTGCAGCAGATGACGTTAAACTGGGCGGATGTTTTGCCACAGCCGTTGCCCACCCTTCCATGATCATTAGTTCCGCGAAATAATTATTGGTGGTCGCACCAATCGGCGATTTAATTTCACTTGCCATCTTCATACTGTATGACTTAGCTACAATAATAGATTTTTAAACGTTATAAAATTTGTTCATTTTTATTTGGTTGAATTTAAATTAATTTAATAGAAATTTAAATTGAGTACATAATTTTAATTAAATGTATTTAGTAGATACATATCTTATATTCAGAAATCTTTAAACGAAAAAAGATTATCTTAGAATTTATATCTCTATTAGTCGGCATAAGAAATTATAAGTCGAATTAATATGAAATAATAATATATAAGGCTATATAAAAGTAATATTAAGAACCATGTTTATAAAGAGAATCTTGTATTCCATAGCGGGTATTCTCAAATATTATTTCCTTAATGTATTTTTTAAAATTTCTCAAAGGTAACGTAATTATTTTCAATTCAAATTGGATAGCAAAGGATTTAGATTAACATTGTTTGGTCATTGAGCGTTTTCAATGCCGTAAATAAAAATTCAGAATTTAATTAGGTTCAACGTTATAAACTTTATTCAGGCCGCTTATGAAATTAGGATTTATGAGGATATATTAACAATAATGGGAAATATAATTTAGGATGCGAGCGCAGTAAGAAGATGAACGAGAGTGCCGCCAACCTTGCAGAATAGGCTGAGCGGATGCTCGCTAACTATAACGCCGAATTAGCAAAGCCGAGCGGCCGAAAGAGAGTCGGCTTGCGACCAGCAAAACATCAGTTACTAATTAATTGTTGTGTTTAAATTAGTTGCTTGCTGCTTAACCCGACATTCTCCCCCAGTTGGGGCTTCTACTCCAACTTCATCCTTAAGGGGCAAAAGGCACAGCTTAGTCACTGCTCGCTTGGTAATTCCAGATGAGGTTTTTATCACCACCACTCGAAAGATACCATCCCGACCAGGGATTAACTCCATTATTCTCGCAAGCGGCCATTTCATCGGAGGTAGATTCTCGTCCTTTACTAGCACCACATCGTTCGGGGCCAAGGCAGGACCGGAGGCACGCCATTTGGAGCGCTGCTGGAGAAGGCTTAGGTACTCCTCCTTCCATCGGGACCAGAAAGACACGCTGCCAGCTGTCCAACCGGTTGAAGTTCAGCTTTGTGACATAAGGCTCGATAAAGCTGACTGACGGACCACCAGTTAAAAAATGATCCGGGGTCAGAACATCAAGGTCTGCAGAATTTTCTGAAAGAGACAATAAGGGTCGTGAATTTATAACACCCCCAATATGGCACAGAAGCGTTCGCAGCTCCTCGAATCCCAGAACTGCAGATCCGACAACTCGGTAAAAATGGTGCTTGGCGGTTTTGACAGCCGCTTCCCACAGACCACCGAAATGCGGAAATCGAGGAGGAATAAAATGCCATTCGATGGACTCCATAGAGCAAAACTCCATCAGTGCCCGTTGATGCTCTTCGCTTAGAAATAATCGGCGAAGCTCCTTTAGCTCGTTTTTGCCTCCAACAAAGTTAGTTGCGTTGTCAGACCAAATATGTTGAGGCCTTCGGCGGGTGCATATAAAACGCTTCAAAGCCTGCAAAAAAGTCATTGTGGACAGATCCCTTACAAGCTCCAGGTGGACGGCTTTGAACAAATGAACAAATGAACAAACAAATGAAAATGCTAATGTAACATTTTACTGGAGTCTTATTACGCACTTCCGGCTTATAATAGAACGGTCCACAAAAATCCACACCAGTGACTCCGAAGACCTGGGAGCCGCTAACTCTTTGCTCCGGGAGATCAGCAATAATGTGCTCCAACAGCCGAGGCTTAGTCCGGAAGCATCGAATGCATTTGTGTATTGCCTTCGTCACGGTTTTTCTCCCCCCAATTGGCCAATATTGGGACCTAATAATTGCCAACAGTGCGCGAGGTCTCGTATGTAAATTTTGCTCATAGAAGTCAACAATTATAGCCTGCGTGGCCTGGATGGCTTCTTGGAAGTATAATTGGATGCTGACTATCAAAATCCAACGACGAATTTTTTAGCCGACCGTCTACGCGCAACAGTCCAAATTTGTCCAAGAAGGGAGAGGATGAGGCAAGGGCACTGGATACCGCTATGTCTTTTCCATTTTGAAGAGCCTTTATGTCCTTCCAAAAATGCACACGCTGCACTAGCCGCAATAACAGCTGTGTTCCAGATTTTATATCGCTAGCCGTAACACCGTTGTGGTGAATTCGTTGAGAAAACTTGTATACGTACGCGAATACCCTCTGCAGTGCTGGAAACGAATTAGCGTACTTAGAAACCGCTGTTATATCCACGTACGGAGACTGAATGAGCAGGACCCTTGCACGTAACTCCAGGGTTGATCTCTCAGATGGGACCGCGGTTGGCCACGCCTCTTGGGATCCAATGAAAAACGGAGGACCATGAGACCACAGCTTATTCTCAACCAATTCATTGGGAAGAGCACCACGCGACAGGATATCTGCTGGGTTCAAAGAAGTGGGAACATACCGCCACTCCATTTCTCTAGTTAGCTTTTGAATGGTCGAAACTCGATTGGCGACGAAAACATTAAACCGAGAGGGTTCTTCTCGAATCCAAGACAGAGCCACAGCCGAATCGCACCAGCAAAAATACTTTCCAACGTAGACCTTCAACTGCTCTACTTCCGACATAAGTCGAGCCAACAACTCGGCTCCCGATAACTCCAGCTTAGGCACCGTAACAGTCTTTAACGGCGCAACTCGGGACTTTGAACAGAGTAAATAGCTTGCAGATCCTGCGCCCTTGGGCACGACATAAACGCATGCCCCATACGCCTCATCGCTGGCATCACAGAATCCATGGGCCTCCACCTCGGATTTCGATGTTAGCACCCATCTAGGGAATTCGGCGCGCTGCGTACTAACAAAGCTGCTACAAATCATATTCCAGTCGCAGTGAAGAGCTTGAGAAAGACTTTCATCCCAGGACAACTTCTCACGGCACAGTTTCTGGAGAAAGATCTTTGCCTTTGAAATTACAGGACCAACAAGGCCTAAGGGGTCATAAAGCCGAGCGACTGAAGAAAGCACAATGCGCCTAGTGGGCTTTGAGATTGACTGAATCCCTTCAAAAGAAAATAGCAAGCGGTCAGTTGCAGGATCCCAAGCAAGACCCAGTGTCTTTGTGAAGTTGCTACCATCATCAAACTTTAGGAAAGACTCCCGATCTTCTTCAAGCACCTTATCCAGCACGTCAGCAACATTGGAGCGCCACTTCCTTAACCAAAAATGGCCTTTGGCAAGGATCGCGGATGTTTGCTGCATTATGATAATAGCTTCATCTATAGAGTCGCCTCCGGAAAGCAGATCATCCACATAAAAGTCGCGACGCAAAATTTCAGCCCCCTTTGGAAACATTATTTGCTCATCATCTGCCAACTGATGCATTGTCCGAACTGCTAAAAATGAGGCAGGCTTCGTTCCATAGGTGACCGTTTCCAGCTTAAAAACCTCTAACTCATCCTGGGTTGAATCCCGCCAAAGAATACACTGAAGATAGCTGTCCTCAGGAAAAACCCTGACGCAACGATACATTTTGCAAATATCTCCAGTAATGGCCACCCGATGGCATCGGAACCTTAACAGAATATGCAGTAACTTTGGCTGAATAACTGGGCCAGACATCAACTTTCATTCAATGAATATCCAGAAGTGATGACATCAGATCCATCACAAAACAACCCTGAGCTTGGTTGTTGAACTGTAGTCCTTTAAGACACAAGGATGTGGCAGAAAGTATTGGCCAGTGACGCTCGCATCAGCGGGGACTGGAGACATGTGACCCAACTCCAAATACTCCTTTATGAAGGCAGCATATTGCTCCTTCAATTGAGGACGGCGACAGAGCTTCTTTTCGAGGGAAAGAAATCGTCGAACGGCTTGGGGGTAAGATTCTCCCAGCAACTTAGAACCGCATTTTAACGGAAGCCTCACTGCGTTAGCGCCGGAATTCAGCCGAGCAACATGTTGCACGAAATGCGCATCGCAATCATGCTCCTCCTTCGTCCGCTTCACAATAGGCTCGGAGCAGTCTTCCATTTCCCAAAACCGGCGGAGCAGAGAATCCACCTGATCATCCAGCATTGTTGCGCTCTCCGAAACATCCTTGTGGGCAGTGGAAACGAGTGATCTTCTCTGGACATGTGAACCGCCTCCACACACGACCCATCCAAGTCGTGTTTTCTGCAGCAATGGCAGGCCGGCTGAGAGCTTAATTTGCCCAACACACAACAGCTCATAAAACAGACTGGCTCCGATAAGAAGGTCGATGCGCCGTGGGCGGAAAAATTCAGGATCAGGCAAAGAAAGATTGCCAGGAATAGTCCAACTGAAGACATCCAAACTGAAGCTAGGCTGCAGATCCGTGATATTGGCGGCGATGACGGCGTTAACCAGGGCCGAGTACTCGGAACAGTGGGAACGTAGGAGAACATCAACAGAGAATCCATCTGTCGCAAAGCCGGTATCTCCAATACCGCCATGAATGATTTGTACCTCCGGAGCTGCAGCTGACTTGCCAGCCGGGAAGTGATCTCGTGCACCTGAGATCCAGAATCCAACAGAGCTCGGCATGGAACAAGGGATCCAGCGCGAATACAAATGTTCGCTGCAGCAAGCAACGATCTATCGCCGCTGCAACCTTGAGCAACCAGTACATTAGCAGTAGACGGCGAAGAGGCTACAGGCTCGGCGACCTTGACTATAGGTGACGTGGGAAGACTAACCCAAGATTGGCCGCTAAGATTGGACTCCAGAAAATGCAGCAGGCTGTAATGCCTCCTTCCACAACTGTGACAATTAGCAGCGAGGCACTCACGCATGTGATGGCCCGTTTGCAGAAACTTCCGACAAAGACCGAGTCGCCTGGCCTCACCAAGGCGAATCTCAGGGGGCATTGATAGAAATCGGGGGCATGCAGACATTATATGGGACCATCCCCCGCATAGCGCACAGGTAGCGGGAAGCGAATTAGTAACAATAAAGGATGATCTACTATTATTTGCACCTCGACGCCTACCCACATGAGCGCCCGGGGCGTATGCAGCCATGGCCACGTCCATAGCCTCCAGCGTCCTACACCGCTGCTCCAAAAATTCGGCCATCGACTCCCAAGTAGGGATGGCATCTGAACCTGAGGAGTTTTGACTCTCCTCCCACTTGGCCTGGGTAGCTGGGTCCAACCTTTGAAGCAGAACTTGGACGATGATGCAGCTGGCGATCTGAACTGAAGTACCCAAATTCTGTAAGGCTCGCATATGGGCATTGAATTTGTCCGAAAGACCTCGAAGAGCAGCTATTGAGCCACTTTCCAACAGACTGAGGCCCAGAATCTCGTTCACGTGGGACTGAAATATTAAGCGACGGTTATTAAATCGTTTCTCCAATAAATTTAGCGCAACATCATAGTTCTCATCGGAGACTTCCAAGGAACGAACTGCTTCGAAAGCGGACTCCCGAAGGCAAGATCGCAACCTTTGCAACTTTTCCACCTTACTAATACGAGGATTGCTGCCGACGATTGTAGAGAAGATCGAGTAAAATTCAGCCCATTCCGAGTATCCACCGCTGAACGTAGGGAGCGGCAAAGGAGGCAGCACTTGAAAACTTTGACCTAACCCTGGGTCAGCCTGCATCCACCTTAGAAACAGGCTGAAGAGCTCCTTGGATCCTCTGTAAGTCCTGAAGAATACCCTGGGGCTTGCACTTTAAAATAGCACTACGGATTGGAGTGGGTGCTCCTGTGACGGCGCCGCTGGAGTTCATGATTAATTATAATTAATTCCGAACAACCCGAAGTAAAATTTATTTGCTTGCGGCGAACACGATCTGTCCCACTGTGCGCTCAGAACCGTAGCGGAATTGTGGAATGTATATATATATGAAGCTTTGTGCGAGCGAACGCAGTTGCGTTGTGGAACGTATATTTGTATGAAGTCTATGCGCGGGCAAATGCACTTGCGTTGTGGATCGTAAATATGTATGTGTGCTTTCAAACTAACGTGAATGCTTATGCCTGTATGTATGTATAATATAATAATATATTATAATTTGTTTATTATTGTAAACAACTTATTAGCCACGTATGATAATTTTTCACATAACACTGTTTACAAAATTGTTTTGTTTTGTTTTAGTAATTTGTTTATGTGTATATAAATATATTAACGAATGTTTGGTCATTGAGCGTTTTCAATGCCGTAAATAAAAATTCAGAATTTAATTAGGTTCAACGTTATAAACTTTATTCAGGCCGCATATGAAATTAGGATTTATGAGGATGTATTATCAATAATGGGAAATCTAATTTAGGATGCGAGCGCAGTAAGAAGATGAACGAGAGTGCCGCCAACCTTGCAGAATAGGCTGAGCGGATGATCGCTAACTATAACGCCGAATTAGCAAAGCCGAGCGGCCGAAAGAGAGTCGGCTTGCGACCAGCAAAACATCAGTTACTAATTAATTGTTGTGTTTAAATTAGTTGCTTGCTGCTTGACCCAACAAACATTATACTTAT
Organism: Drosophila parabipectinata; assembly: GCA_018153455.1. Taxonomy (NCBI): domain Eukaryota; kingdom Metazoa; phylum Arthropoda; class Insecta; order Diptera; family Drosophilidae; genus Drosophila; species Drosophila parabipectinata. Next base: position 896,528 of record JAECYA010000082.1, read on the forward strand.
TCTTAATTTTGGAACACATCAAAAACAATAAAAATAATATTCCAAGATTCCATTAATTTTTATTAAATATTAATTATTAATTTAAGAGCAAAAATAAATTTTATTATCTTTTCTTAAGTCATTGCGGAAGACCATAATTTAATATTGGGGAATACATAAAAAAAAAGGCAGCTATACGATATAGTCGGAAAATCCCGGTCGTTCCGACCTTTATACTGCGTGCAAAGGAAAGAAGGTTATGAGCCAAGTTTCAAGACGATAGCTTTAAAACTGAGAGACTAGTTCGCGTAGAAACAGACAGACGGGCAGACGGACAGACAGACAGACGGACATGCAATTTCAACTCAGGAGGTGATTCTGATCAAAATATATATACTTTATCGGTATAGGGTCGGAGATGTCTCCTTCACAACGTTGCACACTTTTGACCAAAATTATAATACCCTCTTCAAGAGTATAAAAATGAACACCCGTATCAAAATTAAACCGAATGGTGTTTCAGTAAAAAGTGCATTTTTAACATTAATTGCTTCGTAATTTAACAATCATGAATCAAATAAAAAATAACCTCTCGACGTGGTAAATATCGGTGACGAACCCGCAAGCCACCTCAAAATATCTGATATGCATTTTTGGGAAGAAAAAAATCAATATTCAAGGAGGCTCCGGTGCTTACTTTTACCGAGTGTTTGAAACGCTACGCTACTCCTGTAGTTTTTCGTTTTGCTATTGCTACCGCTGTCACTTTTTTCTAGAGCGGGAGCAGAGCCGTAGCAGAAATAAGAAAATTGTCTGCTCTGCTCTGCTCCGAGCTACGAAAAGTAGAAAGCTATAGCTAAAGCAATAGCAGAAAAAAATATTTTGTGCTCCTCGTAGCCGTAGCCGTAGCCAAAAATCTAGAGCGAGAGCAGAGCAGAGCAAACAATATTTTTATATGCGCTACTGCTTTAGCGTAGTTTTGTTTTTGTTTTTTTCTCACCTGCTTTTAATGCACCGTCACTGTGTGACTTTCCACTTCCTTTACCCCTTTTTTACCTTAGCCACTTTCTTTACCCTTGTAAGAATGCTAAGAAGAAACCCGATTTGTCACTTGTAATTTTGGATTCGAGCGCTTATATGTCTCTGACCAATATATCGTTCAATATTTTCAAATATTTTGAGGAGGGTGACAACGGGCTCGTTAAATGCAAAACAAGTTTTCGAATGTTAAAAAAAGATCGTGCCTTTAATTTAAAGAAACATTTAATATTGCATGACATCTGACCTGAACAGAAAGAAAATGATTCTAGTGGCATGCAGACACAAAAAATAGTTAAACATCAGCCAATTGAAGTTCAAACTAATAAAATTCAGACAATATGCGTAACATAATTGATCACTTATGTCAAGGTCTAAAAGAAAAAAGTGGGAAAACTTTTCATTAAATGGAACAAAGTGCAAATCTGTTCATCGACAGGTAGTTGAAAAAATTCGACAAGAAATAAATAACAAATGTAAAAATCGGATTCTATCATTAAAAATTGATAGTGCAACGCACTAGTGAAATGATCGGAATATATTCGGTGTCAGTGCTCAATTCATTAGTTCAGATGAAATCAAATTGCGAGTTCTTGGAATGGTGGAACTCAGAGGAGGTGGGTCAAGTACAGCCAAAAAGCTTGCCAAAGAGATTCTTTCTGTGTTAGACAAATACGGAATAGCTCTGGGCCAAATCGTGTCAATTACTTCAGATAACGGGGCAAATATGATAAAGACGACGAAAATTTTATCAGAAATGAACTTGAGCGATGATGACATGGAAGATGCCGGTATTGAAGAGAACGTCGAGTACATAAAGCAAATCGAACTTTTTGGAAAAACTGTAAGCGCTTGTCGGTGATATACAAATATGTCGCTGTGCAGCACACACTTGGCAGCTTGGCAGTGACAAAAAATGGAAATAGAGAATATTTGTTCATGTGCCGAAATCTTACAAAATACATCCGGAAGCAATCAAAATGGTAACGTGACTTTTTTGAACTGAATATATATATATATTATATATTTTAATATAATATATTAAAATATTAAATATTGGATTGTCCAACTAGATGGGGATCAACTTATAACATGGTCGACCAACTCAATAAGGCGAAAAGTATTTTAAGCCTTATTGAAACTGTCGAGAACAAATCAAGAGATGACGATTTTATAGTAAAGGAAATGTTATGTGACTTTATGGAGTCGTATGGGACTATAATGGCTTCACTACATGAGACCATAGTGCAGTTTCAAGAGGAGCAAATTCACTATGGGAATTTTCATGCTCTGTGGCTGCTCTTCAAACTGACCACTAATCAAATTTTATCAAAAAGTGCTCCGGATTCAATTATTTATACATTTGAAGAGGCGCTTATTGGAGGTATGGAAGCACGGACTAAGAAATTGAAATCTAATGTTGGCTTCGAAGCTTGTTTATACTTAGACCCAAGATTCTATCATACTCTGAACAGCTCACAAAAAGAAAGGGCAGTCAGTTTCTTAAAAACATTGTGGGCACAAATCAAAATGCATACTCCCATTGCAACATTGTCATCGTTTAATAGCTTAATTGCTCGTCAACTATAGCTATAGCTTTGAACTTTTCGTAGCTCGGAGCAGAGCAGAGCAGAAATTTCTGCTACGACTCCCGCTCTGAAAAAAGTTACAGCCGTAACAATAGCAGAGCAATATTTCTATGCATCTCGCTGCTACGGAGTAATAAATGCAAACCCTGCTTTTATCACTTACCATACAATATATAGACTACTCATTTCATGCAACGAAAATAGACGCAAACATTTCTTGCAACAGGGGCCCCAGAGGGCCCAAAGAGCGTCTTACTCTCTTTCTTACGCTGATCTTAGGTTTATCTTACGCTCATCTTCTCATTGAATGTTTTCTATTTTTCAGTCTCTGAAAGGAGCACCATGAAGAAGGTTAGTCTGGGCTTCGATTGATCTTTGTATGTACATATGCGTGCCACACATTCACATTCAGGGGTGCATGCGATTTTGTTTCAAAGACAGCACAAAATTATAGATTTTTTGTAATTTTTTCAGCTTTATACCCTCAGATAAAAAAAAAAAAAAATAAAAAATTATATTATTCGTTATTTTTAAATTTTTTTAATATTTTAGCATATCGGCTATTCCGGCGGATGGTCAACCAGGACCGAAAAATAAAATGTCCATATTCCTCGATTCTTTTTTTGTATTTTCATAAATAAATATCCAAATTTTCATAATCTATTGGATTCATATCTCAGCTTTTAAAAAAAAAAAAGCCCGAAAAGTCAAAAAATTTAATTTTTACCTTATTTTTTACTTTTAAAGATTTATATATTTACATATTTCTCAAGGAAAACATATGATGTGTTTGCTTTTTTTGTACTAAATCTCTTAATAAAAATCTAATAAGACGAGAGAAATTCAAAGAGAGTAACAAAAATTTTCAATTACCTCTTAATTTGTATTTTGATTATTATCTATGTTCTAATCGTACGTTCGCGACCCAAAACATAATTTTATTGTAATTGCTTCGCATTAAGTGAAAGCAGGTGGATGAAACTTCATGTGTTAAGTCATTTTAATGTAAACTATTGAAACTTAAAAAAAAAATACTTTTTTCAAGAAAATTTTTTTATATTGAATTTTAAATTGGCGTACGTTTGCGACAGTATGTATGACGTACGTATAAAAAATAATAATATAATAAATATTTGTAGATGGATAAAAAAAGTGGCAATTGAAATTAAATTAAATTAAAATTAAAAATAAAATTAAAATTAAAAAATTAAAATTAAAATAAATCGACGAAACGATCGATTGGTAAACGTCGCAAAAACTCACCATTGCATACTGGGGAATTAGACCTGTTTTTGTGGCAAAAATGTGTTTTTTAAAAGTTGTTAAATTTTTGATATTTTAGTGTTACCGTATTAAAAATAAATTAAAATTGTATGTTACATACCAAAAATTGTATTTTTCCGGTCCAGTATTAAAATACCAGCGATTAAAGTCAGCTGTTGGGAAATGACGTTTCGTGTTTGCATTTGGCTTCTTTTTGTAGTGTGTTTTCAAATTAATATTTCTTGAACGTCGAAGCAAAAATCAATAAAATTTAAAATGGATAGCCATGCTCAAGGCTTATACTATTTGTTAATACTAATATTTTGCCAAATTTGTGGATGTCTTTCCAAGAATTTGTAATTAAAGCACATGGTGTCCGGACAAAACATTCGTAATGAAAGTTCTACTTTGGGAAGAGTTTTAAAAAAATGTTTAGATTCGATCAGTGAGTGACTATATCCATTTTGTAGAGCCATTAATTCTTAATTCAGAACACCCTAGGTTCAATAGCGCCTTTTTGCGATATTCAAATTTTTTAGAAGGAAGGTTACAATCAGAAATGCGGTGGTGCTGGAAGTGTTTGGCCAAAACACGCCTACTTTGCTTCAAAAACTTGTCAAAAACTTGTATAGCACTATAAAAAAACACCAAACAAATATCTTGCCTCGTTTTTAAGTTTTTAAATAATGCCACAAAAACAGAGCGAATTTTCTGCGATTTCTCGTAAGAAAAAAGTTGGAACAAGCCCATTTTTTTACAAAATGCATAAAACTAGCATTATTGCCATAAAAAAAAAAAAAAATTTTTTTTTTTTAATATTTACCATAAAAAAATAAAAATAAATGTAAAAAAAGCGGAACCACGCCCATTTTTTTTGAAATATCTTCATGTCTTTATTATTAACTAAATTCAAAAAACAGAATTTAAAAAAGTTTGGATTGTTTTTAAGTTATTAATTAATGCCACAAAAACAGGGCAAATTCCCCACTGTGCCTTGCAGAGGGTATTATAATTTTGTCCAAAAGTGTGCAACGCAGTGAAGGAGACATCTCCGACCCTATAAAGTATATATATTCTTGATCAGGATCACCTCCTGAGTTGATATGAGCATGTCCGCCTGTCCCTCTGTCTGTCCGTTTTTACGCGAATTTTATTAGGATCGGCCGACTATATCCTAAAGGTGCCATATAATTAAACGATCGGAAAAGGTATTTGGTAAAAATATCAAGCTTCGTATTTTTGACGATACATACAAGCTTGGGACCTTTTTTTTAGATTTTTTATTTTAATTTTTTGGTTTTATTATGATGAAATCATAAGGATCGGCCAACTATATCCGATGTTTGCGATATATATCCGGTTTAACTGCAAGGGTATATCAACTTCGGCTCCGCCCGAAGTTAGCTTTCCTTTCTTGTTAATTTTAAAGACATTTTTATGTTCTTTTCTCAAGGAAAACATATGATGTGTTTGCTCTTTTTGTACTAAATCTCTTAATAACAATCTAATAAGACGAGAAAAATTCAAAGAGAGCGAACAAATGTTCAACTACCTCTTAATTTATACTTTGATTCCAAAAACAGAATTTTATTGTAATTGCTTCGCATCAAGTGAAAGCAGGTGGATTAAACTTCATGTGTTAAGTCATTTTAGTGTAAACTATTGAAATTTAAAAAAAAATCCTGACTTTTTCAAGAACATTTTTTTATTTTGAATTTTAAAGTGGCGTACGTTTTCGACCGTATGTACATATGACGTACGTATAAAAAATAATATTTAAAAAATTTTTTTTTTTGTTTAACAAGCTTATATATATTTGTAGATGGATAAAAGAAGTGACAATTGAAATTAAATTAAATTAAAATTAAAAATAAAATTAAAATTTAATTTTTTATTAAAAAAAAAATTGGTGAAACATGATTTTTTCAGAAAATATAAATTTATTTATAAAAACAAAGAGGTAACCAAAAAAAAATTCAAAATTTTATATGTGGAAAATCGTACGTTCGCGACCCGTACTTAATTTAATTTAAAAAAAACTAATGGAGATATTTAATTGGGAATAGACTCGATAGAAAGCTTTTAAAAGTAAAGTTATTGCAATAAAATATTCCATTCCAATTCGCAGATTTATTGATCTTGCTTAAGCAATCCAAAATCGACTTCCATTTCGCGTACGTTCGCGACCTCATGTTTTTTGCCAATATTATGAAAATGAAAAATTCATAAGAACCATAATTTATACTAAGAAAAGAACTCACCAACGGCTATCGGAAAAAAACAAATCAAGTATCAGAAAATGTTTTTTTCTTTAATAGTTTGGCACTAATTTCGTACGAACGTAAGTTCTCGACCCCAGGAAATGCCCGTATATTTTATATTTGTTTAAGAATACGATCGTGGAAGCAGTACAATTTTTTTTTACAAATATATTTTAACGAATCAATCAAAATCAATATACTGAGATAGAAAAGGTATATTTCAGTCGACATCACTTGAAACGCCGACAACTTTTAAGTTATTGTTTTTTCTGCATGTGGATTGTGCCTGCATACCTTACCGATGGATGATGGATAATACCTTAACAAAGATTATAAACTACATAGATGGGACATCAGGTCGATCAATCAGGCCCAAAACGATCAACTTTTTTCGTCGAGCTTGTCGGTGAGGGCGGAACGCACATGCATACGATTCTATTTTTAGAACTCTTTACATGTATGCGTAAAAAAATGTGTGCCTTTGTATGTATGATACGCAAAAATGTAAAACGGCGTAAAAATGTTTTGGCTTTCAAATTTAAATTTCACTTTCTCGCTTCTGTTTTCAATGCGGCGATGTGGTAATGAGTAGAACAGATAGTATTTTTATTCGCTGAAGATCAAGACAGGGTGGTAGCGTAATGCATAGAGTAGTAAATCTATGTATAATTTTTCTGTGTTCGTTAGGACTTTGAACTTTTTCTTTCTTTTATAATTATTTTTTTTTTTTATACCCTTGCAGAGGGTATTATAATTTTGTCCAAAAGTGTGCAACGCAGTGAAGGAGACATCTCCGACCCTATAAAGTATATATATTCTTGATCAGGATCATCCCTGAGTTGATATGAGCATGTCCGTCTGTCCGTCTGTCTGTTTCTACGCAAACTAGTCTCTCAGTTTTAAAGCTATCGACTTGAAACTTTGCACACACCCTTATTTCCTTTGCACGCAGTATATAAGTCAGAACGACCCGGATCGACCGACTATATCTTATAGCTGCCATATAACTGATTGATCGGAAATGGTATAACTTTGGTGTTTTTAGAGTTAGAGAGTTCAAATTTGACATGAGTGCTATTTTTGGCAAAATAATACGAATAATGCCAAATTGCATAAGGATCTTATAGCTGCCATATAACTTAACGATCGGAAATAACTCAACTTTCGTGTTTTTGAAGATAGAAAGCTGGAATTTAGTAGAGATTCTATTTTTGGTCAGTTGATCCAACCTACCAAATTTTATTAGGATCGGCCGACTATATCTTATAGCTGCCATATAACTGAACGATCGGAAATGACCCAACTCTCGTGTTTTTGATGATAGAAAACTGGCACTTGGTACACATTCTATTTTTGGTCAGTTTATACGATCTACAAAATTTCATAACGATCGGTTGACTATATCTTATAGCTGACATATAACTGAACGATCGGAAATGGTATTTGGTAGAAATATCAACTTTCGTATTTTTGAAGATAGAAGCTTGGGACTTTTTTTTTTTTTATTGTAATTAATTGGTTTTATTATGATGTAATCATAAGGATCGGCCAACTATATCCGATGTTTGCGATATATATCCGGTTTTAGCTGCAAGGGTATATCAACTTCGGCTCCGCCCGAAGTTAGCTTTGCTTTCTTGTTTTCTTTAATTTTACAATTGCAAAATTGTTTAGTTTTTCATTTTGTCCGGCCAAAAAAATTGTTAATATTTTTCATCAAAAATATTAATATAAAAACAAGAAAGGAAAGCTAACTTCGGCAGGAGCCGAAGTTGATATACCCTTGCAGTTAAAACCGGATATATATCCAAAACATCGAACATAGTTGGCCGATCCTTATGATAACATCATAATAAAACCAATTAATTAAAATAAAAAATCAAAAAAAAAATCCCAAGCTTCTATCTTCAAAAATACGAAAGTTGATATTTCTACCAAATACCATTTCCGATCGTTCAGTTTTATGGCAGCTATAGAATATAGTTGGCCGATCCTAATGAAGTTTGATAGGTAGGATCAACTGACCAAAAATATAATCTGTACTAGAATCTGTTTCAGCTTTCTATCTTCAAAAACACCAAAGTTATACCATTTCCGATCAATCAGTTATATGGCAGCTATAAGATATATTCGGTCGATCCGGGCTGTTCTGACTTATATAATGGTAATAGCCGGCCGATCCCGACCGTTCCGACTTATATACTGCGTGCATAAGAAAGAAGGGTGTGTGCAAAGTTTCAAGACAATAGCTTTAAAACTGAGAGACTAGTTCGCGTAGAAACGGTATAAAAATACAAAATTTTAAAATCACCTTAGCATTGCCTTAGTTGCCTCAGTGAAATTTTGCACACACCCTGCTTTCTTATGCACGCAGTATATAAGTCGGAACGGTCGGGATCGGCCGGCTATTACCATTATATAAGTCAGAACAGCCCGGATCGACCGAATATATCTTATAGCAGTATATAAGTCGGAACGGTCGGGATCGGCCGGCTATATCCTATAGCTGCCATATAACTGATTGATCGGAAATGGTATAACTTTGACGTTTTTAGAGTTAGAGAGTTCAAACTTTACAGGATAGCTATTTTTGGCAAAACATTACGACATGCTAAATTTCATAAGGATCAGCCGACCAGTAAGGATCAGTCGGAAATGGTATTTGGTAGAAATACCAACTTTGGTATTTTTGAAGATAGAAGCTTGGGAATTTTTTTTTTATGTTTTTACTGTCAACACTGCATGCAGATCTTTACTTCAAATATTACTCCACCGCAAACTACATGAAGGTGTGAATCGATATTAGTGGATTGACTTCTAGATTAACGATGTAATCAGTGCTCCTTGGCAGACTCTACATGTCGGATTAGAATTTTGCACGGAAGCAGACTTCGATTCTATAGGATATGGCTCGTTCTTCGACCTGCTTGATGAAACAGAGCGGATCGTTTTGGCCATTGAATTGCATTTTAAAGTGGAAAAATAAATAAATAAACATTCTTTTTATTTAAGGGGACCCCCCCCCCGCCCATTCACAGTTTTAAAAAATCGATTTTTTTTTAAATTTAATTCGAACTTATAACTATTCAAGAATATTCCCCGAAAATTTAAAGTAAAAATTTTAAAAACTCTTGAAGATATAGCCGATTTATGGTGGAAGCCTCAGGCGACGGCGAGAGCCGTCTCAAAACTTTAAACGCGTTTTCCTCGAAACAGTGTTTTTACGACTGGCGCATGAGGTTACTCAAAAACTATTAATCCAATCGGTTCCAAATTTTAACACGTTATTCTATACATATATAGCTCTCGTATGAACTAGAATCAAATCGGTGAAGATCTTCTTTACTTTTCAACTCGATTTGCGGCTGAAAAAAATGGAAATTTTCAAAAAAAAATTTTAAAGGTCCGCTATTTTGTTAATTTTTGAGCGAAGTTAATAATCCTAGTTCATACCAGAGCCAAACATGTACTTTTTCTAATCCCGTTTGAATTTTTGGATTCAGATGTTCCAGTGAGCGGAAATCACATGCGCCGCCGAAAAGAAGGGCTTTTCTTTGATTACAAAAAACAACAAAAAAAAAAAAAAAATTCTGTGAAATGGTTTTCTTCCTTTTTGTGTCTTAATATATGTAAGCACAGTTACAACCCTAAAAAATAATTTATGTTCATTTGCCAGCCCATTGAAAATCGTCAAAATTAAAATCGAGAATGGGGAGAAAAAACTAAGTTTACAAAGATAACTTGGCGCAAAAAATTATCCAATAGACTGAATCTCCATCGAGGCTTGGGAAACGAACGACTTTACCTTTTTGAATATCGAAATAATAAGCTATTCTCAGAATAATTCAGCGTTATACAGAGTGAAATTTGACCGAGCTACTAAATATCTTGAAAAATCTATACTGCTTTTTATATATGCTACTGTTTTTGTATTTTTTAATATGTGAGGCCCCTTTTAAACTAATGATCCTCTGGGATTGAAACGCCCAATGCTCTGGAAAGAGTGGTTTCATCAGAGTCAGATAACGAATTTCTAACGTGGTTGATTTAAACTAGAGAAATGTCAAACAAGCCCGCCGGGAAATCATTATGCGTGGAAAGCGATAAAAAAAGCGAGATTTTAATATTACTTCTAACTGATAAGGTCGAGGTATCACTTACAGTAGGGCAATGGAGGACATACCGAAAAATTTATCATTTGTGGAGAACCATTCAGAAACCGAATTTTTATTCTTCGATCTTCTCCTTGGAGTATCAAGACAGTAGCAAGTGGCTGCATGTATGTATGCTGATCCGACTGAAAACCACGTAAAACTCTTTAAGCCCAGTCTTGGTTTGTCGCATGGAATGTCGCATTTCTTTCTTCTACTACAACAGTAGTAGCCCAGCTCTGCAAGAAAGGGCATCCGACACCGGAGCAGTCAAGCAAACCGGATAGCAGATCGGATATAGTTGGTCGATCCTTATGATTACATCATAATAAAATCAATTAATTACAATTAAAGATCTAAACAAAAGTCCCAAGTTTCTATCTTCAAAAATACGAAAGTTGATATTTCTACCAAATACCATTTCCGATCGTTCAGTTATATATCAACTGACCAAAAATAGAATTTGTACTAAGTTTCAGCTTTCTATCTTCAAAAACACGAAAGTTGGGTCATTTCCGATCATTCAGTTATATGGCAGCTATAGGATATAGTCGGCCGATCCTTATGAAATTTGGCATGTCGTAATAGTTTGCCAAAAATAGCTCTCGTGTCAAATTTGAACTCTCTAACTCTAAAAACACCAAAGTTATACCATTTCCGATCAATCAGTTATATGGCAGCTATAGGATATAGTCGGCCGTTCCGACTTTATACTGCGTGCAAAGGAAAGAAGGGTGTGTGCAAAGTTTCAAGCCGATAGCTTTAAAACTGAGAGACTAGTTCGCGTAGAAACAGACAGACAGACGGACAGACGGACATGCTCATATCAACTCAGGAGGTGATCCTGATCAAGAATATATATACTTTATAGGGTCGGAGATGTCTCCTTCACTGCGTTGCACACTTTTGGACAAAATTATAATACCCTCTGCAAGGGTATAAAAACCTTTAACCACTGTACAGATATAAATAATAGTTGTCAATAAAAACAGAGAGTTGTTAAAGAATGAGACTTAGAGAGCTAAATAAATGCAGGAGGTATTGAATGGCTTCTAATGGAGTGATTGTAAAGTTACCGAGCATTTTCGGATAGCTGCAATTAATTCTCAGAATCCTTTTTTTTTTTTAGAAAAGTTCAAATTCTCTTCAATTTTAATACATGTATGGTTAATTTGTTAGCTTTGATTTAATTCTAAATGATTATGGCGATATATTGATAGTCTGAGGGTCTGAAGACCGCGCGATGATGTAAAGCGGGGGTGCGGTTTAACGTTTGATGCCGCGGAACGGCCGAGATGTACCGCGAGAGAGCGAGGCTTCGGATGCAGGTGGCCTTTTGAAAGCGAAAACGCAAAGGCGTATTCTTCCCAAAAGATTGCGAGCTCTATCCTAAAAATGAGCGCATGGAGGCCAGTTTCTGTTAATCTTAAATCGAGGTGTATGATCCTGTCTAAGGTTTTATGCAGGAAGCAAGGACTGATTAGCTGAAAGTCTTTTGGAATCTTCGGCCTGCCCGCTTTGTGTATGAACACAATCCGTAACCTGAGCCAGGGCTGTGAAAGTTTACCTAAAGTCATGGATGAACTGAAATCCAGTTCATAGCAATTACTCCCGCATGTTGGATTTGTGCGGGTAATATCCCGTCAGGTCCCGCTGATTTACTGTACTAAAGCTGTATAAGCTGTACTAAAGATGTGTAGGGTTTTCGGGTCAAAATCTAACTTAAAGCTTGATGAAGGAACGTTTTCGTCGGCGGAACGTCTGTTTCTGGAAGGCATTCAGGGATGTGGATGCAAACATCAATTGCAAACAGCTGTAAAGTCAGCAATTAAGAGTGCTTGGGCTTGGGTTGCAAAAATTTTTAAGGGCTTTACCTATAAATATATTTTCTAAGGGAAGCAATAAGTTAAAATAAAAAGATAGAAATAATTTTTTAGTAGATTTTTACTGTTTTAAATTTCATTAATTGTTCTAATTTTGGATGACTATACTAACATTTTATCATTTTACAAGCAACCCCGCAAACGTTGTTTTGCCCGTTTTTGTTTTCTAGAAGAACTAGTTGTTTTTTTCATTTATTTTGGTTAATAAATATTTTGTTTACGTGCCATAGTGCATTCATCCCAAATAATTATTTTACATTGTTTCAGCACTATGTCCATAGACGAATGTTTTTTTTTGCATCTGGATTATTTAGAATTTTCAATATCAGCTTAAGTGCTGAATGAGCTGTTCTGCCTCTATCTAGTTTCTCCATAAAGTTTCTGCAAAGCCAGAAGATGCAATGGCCAATGCGATGCCATTTTTTGATCGTATCTGGGCAAGAAGTAACGTAATAAGAAATCTTTTGCCAATTCCACCTGGTGCATGAAAAAAAAAATCTTTTTCTTCCTTTCCAAATCCTCCTTTTCCTGTCGCATCTGCGAGCATAATGCGGTCGTAAATAATTTTTTTTTCGTCATTAAGTAGTAGAATATTGCGACTAATAATGCCTGTCATTTCTACGTACTGTAGTTCACGATGCATGTCTGTTTTGAGTAAAAACGATGTTATTTGGAAGTATGAATTAAATGTGCGAATTTACTTCAAGGAACAAGGTAGAATCTGTATCTGTACTGAGAAGTACTGTATAACAAACCGCGAAATGGTTCAGCAGTGTTTCAATTTCGGGCAGTTATACTTTTACTGATGAGCAACAAATCCCAACTGGCTCATTTTTAAATTTGAGCGCATGACAATACGGGAATTTTTTTTCCAAAGTACCAATAATTACTTTGGAATGAGCAGAATATTTAATAATCAGGTTTTTACTGAAATGCTAGTCGAAGAAATTTCCCTAATGTAAATGCTCGATTACATTTGTTGTCGTTGTTGGTCAATTCTTCTTCAATTAACTCTGAATCTGCGCGTTTCTGTTCGTTGCAGTTGTCTTCGTTAATTACGTTCATCTCGGGCCTCTTTCGATTGTGATTCACTTAAGGATGTAGTCTCATGTGTGAGGTTGAAAAAATCAATTTTTTTTTTTTTTTATATTTTGATAGTATTGTTTATTATGAATGTACTGTTAAAGTTTCAAATAAAAATATCAAATAATGACAGAGATACAGCCCATAATCGAGAGCGCGCCTACACCGAAAAGTATGAGTTTCTCGGTAGCGTCTAAACTTTAAACGCGTTTTTCTCGAAACGACATTTTTGTGTGCGGCGCAGGTGATTCACAAAATTCTATGGTACCGATCTAGCTGAAATTTGGATATGTTGTTCTAAAAAGTAACACCTCTGTCCCGTACTAGAATCATTTATTTTTAATGATTAGTTTTTTTTTATCATTAATTTAAGATACATTTTTTTAATTTTTTTTAATTTTTTGTTTTGTGAGTTCGCCATTTTGTTTTTTATTGATGAAAATATTTCATTCTAGTACGGGACAGAGCCATTAGCTTACAAAACAATAATCTATTCTAATTTTTTGTTTCGGATGACTCTAGCAGTCGAAATCACCTGCGCCAGGGACCTATCTTTTTTTTTTATGTGCATACTTTGGCATGCTATAAAGTGTATTAAACTACACAAGAATAAATTAAACAAAATATTTTCAAATGGTTTATGATGCTTATAAAAACATATTTGAAAATTGAAACGATCGCAATATTTTTTATTACAAAAAAATTTTTTTGAAATAACCTCTAAAAAGTAGGCCGGCACATGAGACTACATCCTTAAGTGGGGACCTCTGCGTAACAGGCCAAAAAAAAGCAGATTTTCTGGAATTTTTTTTGGCCAAATCAAAACAGCTAATCGAAAATTTGTAAATGAGGTTTTATTATATTATATTTAAAGTACACAATAAAATTTTTTTTTAATAAATCGAAAACAAAATGGCGGCCCTGCAGTCCTTATTCGTAGGCCCTATTTTTTTAAAAGGGGTTCATGGCCGAACACCTACTGTCCTTAATTTTTGATCTAGAACAAAAAATCAAGTTTGGTTAGTTTCTGTATCTCAACGGCTATCGACACACGTAGGATTTTTTCGATATATTGATTTTTGGCAAAATAGTGAGTGATTGAACAAAATTTTCAATTTTCACGAACAAAAAACGTCACAAAATTGTTGATAAAAAAAAAAGTAAGCAAAATAAAAAAAAATCCTACGTGTGTCGATAGACATAGGTATTCTGAGTATACTGTCAAAATTTTAGATCGATAGGTTAAGAGTTGTTCGAGTTATGTGTTCGGCCAACTCAAAAAAATTGGTTTCGAGAAAAACGCGTTTAAAGTTTTAAGTACTGTGGGATATACCTGTGACGCATCGCCGCAGAATGAAAATTTTTTGCCAGACTCTATCTTTTGATATGTCATTTTGAGGACCCTAAAGAATTTTTTAAGCGAAAAAAAAAATTTCAATTTTTTCAAAATTCTACTCAGATGTCCCCCCTTAACTGTGCCGTGCTCATACGCGCATTTTTATTATCTTCTTCGATTGGTTCTCCTGATCTTCGTGCATTCGTTACGCTCACAGCCTACTTATTGTTATTCATTACTATAAGTGCAGCCATTTCGGAGGAGTTTAATTTGATTAATTATTAAATCCCGCTCTAAACAATTAGGGAGATAAAAAATAGGCGGTGTCCGATTGTCAGCCCTAAAAGCCTTACACAAAATTTTACGAAGATCGGTTGAGCCATTTCGGAGGAGTAGAACGACTATCACTGGACACGCTGTCGAACGGGATAAAAAGTATCCTATGTCCGTCTCCTGGCTCTAAGCTACCTCCTTACCCATTTTCACCTAAATCTGTTCTGCCGTTCTTGAGTTATAAGTGGTGTAACAAACACGACTTTCTTTTATATACCATACATACATATGTCGGAGAGGAGGCAATTCTAAGGTGTGACCATAGGTCGTGCTGGGATATACCAGTTCTAGTATGATGGGGACGCAGTTTGCGAACTGAGGCCGTGTGTGGCTTCGTTGTGTTGCTGGATCTGGTCTCTCTGTTTTCTCGCCACTTCTATTAGAGGTGCAAAAACATCGATGTATGGAGACATCGATGTTTTTCGATGTTTTTCCCAAAACATCGATAAAACATCGATGTTTTAAAAAAATAAAAAAATAATTTTTTAATAAGTTAAATAGATAAATATCAATACGGTTTTAATAAAATTTTAAAATTCAAAATTACAATTTTTAAAATTTTAAAAATTTTAAAATTTTAAAATTTTAAAATTTTAAAATTTAAAATTTAAAATTTACGTACCTCTTCTTTGCTTGTTCTCTTGCTAGTGCCGGCACAAAAACATCGATGGTCAAAAAAACATCGATGTTTTGGAAAATTCAAAAAACATCGATGCATCGATGTTTACATCGATGTTTCTTGCACCTCTAACTTCTATACGTTCCGAGCTTTTGTGTGGTGTTTTGTTTAGAGGTGGAGAAACAGCGATGTTTTAAATAAAAAACAAAATTAAGTGCTTTTGGTTCATTTTAAGTTGTAATAAAGTTAAAAAAAGTATAATTTATATATATATATATATATATTATATTATATATAAAATATTATATATATATATATATTATATATAAAAGTATATACATATATACGTATTTACATATTATTTATATGTTTGCTTTTGTTGAAAAATAAAAGTTTGTCGACAACGATCGATGATAGCCGAGTCAGTGATTGAAAATGCTATGCTACATCAGAGTTTTTGTTTTTGCTCCCGCTATTGCTCTTTTTTCGATCGACTCTGTAGCATAGCAGAGAGCACAAAATCAAAACGGCTGCTCTCTGCTCTGCTCTGTAGCACTGGACGTCGGAACACGGAGCAATAGCAATAGCAAGAAAATGCGCGACACGCTATTTGTAGTTGTAGCAATAGCACAAGCATCGACAGCGAGATGAGAGCAGAGCCAAAGAAAATAATATTGTGCTCTCGTAGCAACTGCATAGTCGCTCTGGTAGCATTTTTGAAGTTTGAAGAGGAAGAAAATAATAATTGAAATTATTGTTATTGTATTGAAATTTAATTTTTTATTTCTGTTATATGAAAAAAAAAATATTCTTATAACATGAATCAAATTAAAAATTAATTTGAAATTTGATTTAACGCAGTATCTGGTATGCGTCAGTAACAATGATATGCGGCAAAATTTGGCGAATTGAGAGCAACTTCAAGCTTATGAGTTGGCCAGCCTTATGAGTTGCCCAGCCTTACTGAGCCTTACTCTTTCAGACTCACAAGAAGATGCTGGTACACAGAAATATTTTTTAGCCAATGTCTTAAAGGCGTCACCATCTGTAGTCATCGAAAATACAATATTTTATTCAAAAAATAGGAAAACATATAGCGTTGCATAGTTTCTTACCTGCCAGTAAGCAAGGGGTGGTTTTGGTTTTGCCTACTTCTGTTTTCAATTTAATATTGTTAATTTTATGATGCAGTTCGCATATAACTGGTATAATAAAAGAAACTGATACATTTTGATTTGATGAAACAGAAATCGTAGCGTCTCCAAAGGGTGATAGCAATCCCGATATGTCTTGTAAAATGTCGACTTCTGCTTCAGAGAAAGGCGGTGGAGCGTTATGCGAAGATACCAAAGCCAATGTAATGCACTCGTTGGTCTTAAGGATTCGCTTGACCATTTCAAATGCGCTGTTCCAGCGAGTTGGCATTTCTTGCGTTGTGATTACTTGCATCGAGGAGCTGTCTTGTTGCTAGAACTGCAGATTCAAGCTTGAAGCTATTTTGAGACAAAGTGGCATGTAATCGTAATGTAGCCTTCATTTGCTCTAGAAGTCCAAAGGTCCGTCGTATACCGCGGGTCCATTTCATTCATGAGCTCTTTAAAACCTTCGTCCTCAACGCATGAAAAAGGTTGAACATCGACGTTTTCAAGCAAAATATTGTATTGTAATTTGCATGAGATTTTGCAAGAAAAGTTTCCATTGCTGTTGATTTTTGGCCAGTTCCGACTTTTCAAATGGTTCATAAGATAAGATTTGCCCGCTGTCTTTATAGCCTTTCCACAGTAGTTTCAAATTCCATGAGCAGTAGTTTTTTTTAAATGATCCCAAATGATACATCACGCTTCCTCCTCTTTGGCTCCTCATCCGATCGTGGCTGCTCGTTTGTTGTTCCTATAAAAATATGCCATATTAATTCAATAGTACAACCACAGTTTAATGCAAAGGTAAAAATGAATGCAAGTATGTATGTATGCATGTGGACGTGCATAAAATTGTGATAAAAACTTGTCTTTTTATTACTTACTTTTAAAAAATCTGTAAATGTCTAATCGCCTCCGCACTCACGCCAACACCACCAAAAAGTATCACTAAATTTAAAATATTCTGTTAGTAATTTATAATGAAATAATACAATAATATCATTTTATTACAACTTACAAGTTATTCGACAATCTTCCTCGAAGTGCTTTACAGATGGAAAAACATCGATGTTGCCTGGTAAAACATCGATGTCATCGATGTTTCTCCACCTCTATCAAAAGAAGGCAGCGGCTCTGGTATGAAGGTAAAGGATCCTTAAGCCTTAGGGGCAGAAGTACAAATTTCAAAAAAAATTTTCTGGTGTCGCTCAATTCTGTTGGAACGAACTTTACAATTCGGATTCCAAATGATTGAGGCATATTCCAGCCTCGACCGAATAAATGCAGCGTAGACGCTGAGGCTCGAGTATGGACTTTTGAATTGGTTCACGTGCCTCTTAACAAAGCCCAGCATAGCAAACGCTTTAGGCAGAATATAGTCTAAGTGACCAGAAAATTTAAATTTGCTGTCGAATAAGACACCAAGGTCTAACTCCTCCTCTTTAGCTGCCAAATTATAATTACTGATGGAAATACCCGTGCAGATTTCAAGAGACCGCCTACTGTAACGGGTAAACATACACTTAGATAAGTTTAATGGAAGAAGATTACGAGAGCACCATGAGTAAACTCTGGATATATCCTCCTGTAACAAGAAACTGTCACTAATGCAGCTAATGGCTTTATAGATTTTAAGGTCCACATACATAAAGAAGTAGGAATAACGAAAGCATGACGAGATGTCACGAGGCGTTATAGAAGTAATCTTCCACCGGTAGGGGAATCTACCAGAAGAGAGCGACAAGGCAGGCTCAATGCTAAGAAGAGTTTCATTATCACTCCAAGGAACCTTCCGCTCCAAGTAAGAGGCAAAGTATTGTGCAAAAAGATCAGAAACGCCTCGATCCGAGTCGGCTGCTAAATTACCATAACATATGGATGAAGGTATGTCTGATTTTGACTTTTTGGTGTTAACAAACCGCCAAAAAGCTTTAGGATTGGATCGAAAGCTAGCTTCGACATCGGATATATACTGATTGTAGAGAAACTTATTAAGGAAATAAAATCCCCGCTTAAATTGCCAGTACTGCTCTCCTGTTCGAGACTCCTTTGTCATTATAAATCTTTTGTAATGCTTATCCCTTCTATTCTTTAAGTTTTTTAAACCTTTTGTATACCAGGGAAGCCTATAGGATCTTCGTACTCTCACAGTGGCATAAGTATCAATAATATTAAAAAGGGCAACCAAGAACTTAGTATAACAATCATCGAGCCATTGAGCCATCCAAAACAAGGAAAACCCAATCAAAGGCTGAAATAGAGGCATTAATAAGTGACAAATTAGTATAATTCAGATGATAATATGGAATGGGTGAAGCAGAAGGCAAACTATAAAACTCAATATAAATTACTAACGGCTTGTGGTGCATATCACAATGACTTAATGGTACATTGCATAATTCTACTCTACTATTAACCACATTATTTAAAAATATAAGATCAAGAATTTTTTAAAAATCATTAAAAATATTATTTACTTGGAAGAGGCCCAGACTAAAAATAGCATCTAAAACTACAATTTCATGACTCTGGTGAACGTTGCTAGGTAGCATGCAGGTAGATTCCGGGTTCCAAGACCAGACAATGGAGCTTAGGTTAAAATCGCCAGCTACCATCAAAGCGGTAGGGTCCGACATTTTAGCACAGACACTAGTGATGTTTTCCATATGTGCATGATATATACTTAAAGCGCTGTTCGGGGATGTATGATGCAATGATGACGAACTGGCCTTGGACGCCCTGGATTGAAACGGCAAGCTGATCTAGTAGAGGGTCGGCCACCGGAAGGCGCAGTGATGTAGCCTGAAGAGATCGACGGATAGCGATGAACACCACCACCTCGCCCAGACTGAGTACTGAATGCATCTCGGTCTTTTCGAAATACATGGTACAAGTTAGGCTCGAAGAACTTAGAGGAGCTAGATTTGTCACTGAGCCACGTTTCCACAAGGATTAGACAGTGCGATAAAAATAAAAAATTGGAGGAACTTTTGAAGAGACCTAGTAGGAATTGTTCATTAGGTCGAATATAGTATAAAACCGTGTTTGAAATTTTTAACACCCTCAAAATCTTGATTTATTTAGAAAAAACGGTTTTTCGGGAGTTTTTTGCTCTTAAAAATGCCTAAGCGCGTAATTTTAAACCGATTTTGACGTTATTAATAGTTAAATGTTGTAGCTTTTGAAAAAAATAGATCTTTAATTTATTTCAACAAAAAGGATAAAATTTTTACGCATGAAACTGACATTTTTGATTTTTTGTCGTGTTTTTCGGACTTTGACGCCATTTTTTCGGTACAACTTTCAAAAAATGGTATCATTTTTGACACATATTAATATTGTCTCGTTAATTCTGAATAAAAAAAAACCAATTTCATTATGAAAATTGGTGAAGTCATAACGATTTTCCCAAATAAATCAAGATTTTGAGGGTGTTGGAAAAATTTCAAACACGGTTTTATACTATATTCGACCTAATGAACAATTCCTACTTGGTCTCTTCAAAAGTTCCAAATCACTGACGCACTGTGTTATTACATCAAAATCGCAGACAGAAGAATTGAGGAATATCATCCGGGTCTTGGTTCTCATTTCCGATATATTTTGGAATAGAACTTTTAGGAGCTTTTTTGAGCTTTTTAGCTTTTATTGGGGTATTAGCTTTTATTATACCAAGGACGACGAGAAGCTACAGTCCAAACTGGGAATTTGACGGCAAGGCGATAATGATGAAAGTGCACTCCTGGTACTGGTGCATGTGGAGGCATATCCAATACGCATAGCTTGCAAAATAGCCGACGAGGGCACATAGAAATTTCCATTAGCCTCATTAGTAGACCTGCGAGAGTTCAGTTGCAGGGAAATCCAGTGCCAGGAGAAAACATTGAGCGTTCATAATCAGGCACATCCAAACGCAGCAAAGATCCACCCACTTGTCCAAAACGTAAATAAACATCTTCCATCGGCGAAAAGAAAGCACCAGCGAGTGGCCCAGCGAAAAGAGATAAGATGAGCAGCGATGCGCTGCCAACGTTTCGATTACCATCGTCTTGTTGTTTCTGGACATCCACAAGTGAAGATAAGAAATAAACAACTCCCCTTGAAAAAAAATGTTGTTGTTGAAGAATATCGATCAGCAAAAAGCAAGCAAATTATTGGAGGAATTGAAGACAGCGTCAACCGTTACCATTAACGCCCACGCCGTTTGTTGTTGGTAGCGTAGCAGAGAGCAACCGGGGTGACAAACTGAAGCTTGAGAAGATTAAGAAGTAACGGCGCCGCTTTCTGGGGGTTTTTTGAAGATTGCGATTGTGGTAAAGGTAGAATCGCTGGGAGGTCAATAACCTTAGCAGGCTCTCTATGGACAAACCGGCTGACTTTTACCGGCCACTTTTAGGCCAAAAATCATCATTGAAGCCTGTACGGAAATGTTGCTCCGGAACTCCCAATTTAAAATTGACGAACTTGAGGGCGTTGATGTCAGCATGTTTTTTGTTCAGCCTAGCACAGGCTTAATCACTTGGCTCCACATTCAGTTTATCTGCGACAAACTTGCACAGTGCCTCCGGTTTTTTCGCGAGATTACCAACATGATGGTATTTCAAGGTGGGAAGCACTTGAAGCTGAGCGCAACTGGGTGCTTGTCCCACAATGCGCCTATTAGGGTTGATCCGCTTTTTCCTCGGGACAGCCCCCTTAGATGCCGTTGGGGCCTGGCCCAGTGTAGTCTTTTTGCTCCCAGTGCTGGTAGGCATAGAAGGGGGAGCAACAACATGCACCCCAGCCGAAGAGACGCGTCCCGCGGGTCCAGCCGCTCCATTTACCAGGGCATAGTCCACTTTGGCATTAAGGCTTTCGTAAAGGGATTCCAGATCCAGAACTTTATTATTTAGCTCATTTATTTTGGAATGCGAATCATTTCCAATGACGCAGCTATCACATCGCCACATTAAGTTCGAAATGTTAATAAGTAGTTTTATAGGGCAAATCCACACAAGCGGTGTAGTAGGCACGCCGGCAGATCGACGCGCACCGAGCGGCCTCACACCTACGAAGTTGGGTAGCAGTAACTTCTGCACTGCACTCGGTGTAACGAGAGGCGACATGAGCGAAAAGTAAATGTCCGAACTCAAAGAAAGCTAGATGCAGACTGATAATTATGAGCAACAAAGGCAACGAAGACTCGCAGCATCCAGAACTCAATATGGAAGAGCAACAAGCCAACGATCAATCGACTGATGAGAACTTGCGTTTCAATTCTCCGACATATATATAGATAAGGCATTTTAGCTGGGTTTTTAGAAATAAAATTAAACTTCGAGACTTCTCTTTAGGTCTAATTGTATTTTGTAGTTTGTTCAATTCTGAACCCATATCAATTAGTCTCATTCTGCAATTTATCTATTGCATGTTTTCTAGGTGAAATTTCTAGAAAAGCCTATATAGAAGAGCCATCATGCTACACGATGGAAGCACGCTTCTCACTTATTCCACCTTTTTAAGCCACACCTGAGAGCTCTAGCAGTTATTATTACTTTGGGGCTGCAAAGAATTTGGCGCGTCTCTGTTCTATATAGATTTGTGATGGCTATATCTTAGGGCCAGTGTCGCTAGCTTTACTTTGTCCAAAACTTTTTCAATAAACGTCGTCCTTGCTTAATTATTTTTCGTTCTAGATTTTTATACCCTTGCAGAGGGTATTATAATTTTGTCCAAAAGTGTGCAACGCAGTGAAGGAGACATCTCCGACCCTATAAAGTATATATATTCTTGATCAGGATCACCTCCTGAGTTGATATGAGCATGTCCGTCTGTCCGTCTGTCTGTCCGTCTGTCTGTCCGTCTGTCTGTCTGTCCGTTTCTACGCGAACTAGTCTCTCAGTTTTGAAGCTATCGTCTTGAAACTTTGCACACACCCTTCTTTCTTTTGCACGCAGTATATAAGTCGGAACGGCCCAGATCGGCCGACTATATCATATAGCTGCCATATAACTGATTGATCGGAAATGGTATAACTTTGGTGTTTTTAGAGTTAGAGAGTTCAAATTTGACAAGAGAGCTATTTTTGGCAAACCATTACGACATGCCAAATTTCATAAGGATCGGCCGACTATATCTTATAGCTGCCATATAACTGAACGATCGGAAATGACCCAACTTTCGTGTTTTTAAAGATAGGAAGCTGAAACTTAATACAGATTATATTTTTGGCCAGGTGATCCAACCTACCAAATTTCATTAGGATCGGCCGACTATATCCTATAGCTGCCATATAACTGAACGATCGGAAATGACACAACTTTTGTGTTTTTGAAGATAGAAGTTTGGGACATTTTTAGGTTTGGTTTTTGTATTATAATAAATTGGGTAATATTATCATATTCTCATAAGGATCGGCCAACTATATCCGATGTTTGCGATATATATCCGGTTTTAGCTGCAAGGGTATATAAACTTCGGCTCCGCCCGAAGTTAGCTTTCCTTTCTTGTTTGTTTTAAAATCATATTTATAAACATACCTCTAATTTTTTTAACATTTTTTTTTTAGCCGTTGTCAACAAGCGACTCAATACCAACAATATCTGCGCAAGTTATACTGGATACCTCCATTCCCAAATCAAGTGGTGTAACTCAAAAACTCGATTCTAGCATTTCGACGACTTCAAGAATCGTTGGCGTGACGTCAACCAATCCTTGGAATCCATTTAGACGAAGTGCAAGCTTAGCAAAAAAGTTCTAAGTTTTCTGTTTATTTTTAGACATAACGTTATATATCCTGTAAAAGTCTGAGTGCAACTGTTACTTATATATTTTTTGGGTTATATTCGATTATATTGTTAACTTACACTAAGATCAATTACATTGTGCGGATAAGAATGATTGTGCGATAACATTGTGCGGATAAGAATTAAATTTTGTAACATCTTATGGTACTGCCTTCTGAATAAAATCAGCATAAAACTAGTAGGTTGTGTGTCCAAGATGTCTGCACTGAGAAGCAAACTCAAAGTTGAATATTGGTTTTATACAGTAAAATGTTAATTATTCATGAAGATTTAGAGGAAAAACAAGAAAGAAAAGCTAACTTCGGGCGGAGCCGAAGTTTATATACCCTTGCAGTTAAAACCGGATATATATCGCAAACATCGGATATAGTTGGCCGATCCTTATGGGAATAGGAATATATAATCCAATTTATTACAATACAAAATCTAAAAAAAGTCCCAAACTTCTATCTTCAAAAATACGAAAGTTGATATTTCTACCAAAAACCATTTCCGATCGTTCAGTTATATGGCAGCTATAAGATATAGTCGACCGATCGTTATGAAATTTAGTAGATCGGATTAACTGACCAAGAATATAATCTGTACCAAGTTCCAGCTTTCTATCTTTAAAAACACGAAAGTTGGGTCATTTCCGATCGTTCAGTTATATGACAGCTATAGGATATAGTCGGCCGATCCTTACGGAATTTGGCATGTCGTATTATTTTGCCAAAAATAGCGCTCGTGTAAAATTTGAACTCTCTAACTCTAAAAACACCGAAGTTATACCATTTCCGATCAATCAGTTATATGGCAGCTATAGGATATAGTCGGCCGATCCGGGCCGTTCCGACTTATATACTGCGTGCAAAGGAAAGAAAGGTGTGTGCAAAGTTTCAAGTCGATAGCTTTAAAACTGAGAGACTAGTTCGCGTAGAAACAGACAGACAGACGGACAGACGGACAGACGGACAGACGGACATGCTCATATCAACTCAGGAGGTGATCCTGATCAAGAATATATATACTTTATAGGGTCGGAGATGTCTCCTTCACTGCGTTGCACACTTTTGCCAAAATTATAATACCCTCTGCAAGGGTATAATAATTCTGAAGTAAAATTGGTGTCTTCTTCGAAAAACAGGTAAAAATTGGACTTGGACTTGGTGGACTTTTATAGATCTACGTCAGCGATTTTCAAAACCCCAGTAAATATGCTCAGAAACTTTTGTGCCCGATCTTTGCTAATACTCCTATAGTGTTATCGACTGTAAACTGTGTATGCTTACCGCATAAGTCTTTGACTTCGCACAAAAAAGCAATTATTACATGTTATTTCATTTATGTGGACATCAATGGCTTATATATTAAAGAGCTATATAAAGATTTTCTTGTTTTATTTAATCGTTTAGTGTAAAAAGAAAGCCATAGTAAAACAGTAAAAGAGAATTACGGTTTAAAATGTTCACCCTTAACTATTAATATACTAGGGGTTATGTAGCAAAATTTCTAAACTCTATTCTTATAACACAGTTCATTCTTTGGCATCCCACATTTTAGTGTTTACAGAAACCAGGAGATCTTTAGCTACGAATTTTTTTCTAAGAAAATCACTTTTGGAAGTGATCGACCTCTTCAGAGGGAACAGGAACGGCTGCAGCCTTAGGAGACATGTAAGCCAAAAAGAGATGCGGAATCGTCAGAATGCCTTGCCGCAGTCTTCAAAAATAATTAGGATTTATTCTTTGCGGTAGAAAAAGTATTAAGTAGAAATAAGTAGGTTTGAAGGTAGGTTTGCAGGTTTGAAAAGGGCCAATCCAATTTAAGAAAAACGAGTCGTAGATCAAGAGTCGAAGAGGTCGGTTGAAAAATCAAGTCATTAAATGAAGTCCGTAAAGTTATCGAACCGATAACGAAATCAATCGAATGGGTGACAATAGTCCATCCAATAATGAACGCGTTCGTAAGCGAAGTTTACCAATACGAAGCGCTTTAGTTGCAGTCAAGTGCTTTTACTTGCCGTCATTTTACGTAGCTCCCTTATAAAGTTGCATTGGTGCCAGAAGCTTCGGATCGTAGTTGCGTCGCTGCGTAAAAAGCGTCGATGTGTTATCGAGAAACGAAAAATTAAAATTAAAATTAAAATTGAATTTTTAATTGAAAATTAAAAAAAAAAGACTTATTGTCGTGGGGAGTGTAAATTGTTACACTTATTTGATCTGCGCGAATAGCATACGAGTCTAAATTCCAAATTGGATAGTTATATTTTTTTAAAGACTTCGAGATCCACGCACTCAAAATTTAGAACATTTGTATGGGAAACTCCTCTAAAATTGAACAATTTGTTTGATATCAAACACATTAAAATTTTGAGTTTGACATAAAAAAATTTACAAAATACCTTTGATACAGAAGGATATAAGTTTGTGTCAAAGGAGGCAGATCAATACTAGTAAATGGGTGTTTCGGTAAGGGTCCGTTGTGCCGCTCAGCTGAGCTTAAGAGCGCATCCACGCTCGCCCCTCTATGCACTCTCTTTCTCGTCGTCCGTCGTCGATCGTCCGTTTATTTTTCTAAGTTAAGTTTTTAGTCCCATGTAAGCAGCGAATAAAGCTGAATGCGCCCTAAATCTAACCTCACGACGCCCCGGCTTCTTTCTTTTTCAAGCCACTGGGATCTTTTTGCGGCAGCATCGCCCCCTACAACATTTTGGTCCTCCGAGTCGGATAATCTTGGATTTTCTTTTACCAGCAGTTCCCGGCATTGTTCCGCCAAAAGATAAGTACGACATTTTACCGTCTCCGTCTCTCTGCCGGTCTTCAGCAGTGGTCCGAACATTAAATTTCGTTCACACTGCTGCATGATTTTTTTTCCTTCCGTGTCGACTCCAAGTCCGAGTTTTCCGACACAACGGCAGTTTGAGATTTTCTACTCTTCTTCGTCTTCAAATTCTGCAAATTTTTCCATCCGTCTCCGTTTTGTGTGCTTCGCCATATTCCTCGCCGTTTTCGGCCAACCCGTTATCAATTCGCTTGCCAACGGTCGAGGCTTATGTGCATCCATATACATACATACACACATACATATTTTATTTTTGGTGCAATTAATCCGCGATAAATTCGCAAGTGAACAGTGAAATTGTGTGGTGACAAAAAGAAGGCATAATTAATATTGGCCAGCCGGTATGAATTAGTTCCGGAAATTTCCAAATTCACCGAACAGTCCGCCGCTGTCGTAATATTTTCATCAGTGTCATTGTTACACCACATAACTTTTCTGTTCCCCCAGTTATACAGTCCACTTATAACCGCAGTCCACAGATACATATAACTGTACTTGCATGCATATCCATATATTTTCTGCCTCCAATTTCAGGAAATATATAACTGAAAAAATTAAATAAAAATAAAATTTTCTTAAAACCAACAATTATAAAACGCAACCGCTAGCCGCCGCAATAGCCGTGTTGTGTTTTTTTTTATGCTGTTTTATTTCCCTTGGGGAAAGGGTCCCGTCGGCTACCCGGCTGAGTAACAAATAAATTTATAAAAAAAAAATTAATTATAAATTTATATATTCATAATTATAACTACTAAAATTTATTTTTTTCTTATTTTCCGTTTGAGCAAAGGGCCAGTTTTTTTTTATTCACCTTTCCAGTTTTTTTTAATTTATTCAATACTTAAAGTCAAAAATATTTATATTTTAATTATCAACCTTCTGTCCGAATAGAGCCGCGGTTTCAATTTCACCTTTCCGGCTTCGTGATAATTAAATCCAATTAATTAAAGATAAAGGTTTCAACTCAACCTTTCTGGCTCCATAATAATTAAATCCGACAATTAGTCAAAAATTAATTATTATTAATTATTTATTTTTTTGTGTTAAATAAAAGCCAAGGTCAAGTCCACCTTTCCGGCTCCGCGAAAATAGTTAAGAATTCAATATCTACGTACGAACCACACTTGTATAAATATACATATATAGATCGTAATCAATTTTTTTTCCGAACGAGCACGAATTTTCCGGTACTTGTCTATTTTCCGTGCCTCTAACGCTGCTTCCACTCCACATCAGGCAACATCCGCCTGCAACCTCGTCTCTTTTTGGTTTTTTTTTGGGTTCCTGAAGTTTTCTTTCCACATTCGAATTGTGCCACACACGACTTTTCTTTCGACATCGGCGCCACTAGTTCCCACATGCTCCTTGTAATCGCATTTCATCCGCGATCTCACCGTTCTCATCACATTAGTGTGATCGGCCACCGCTTCGTAAGAGGCACCAATTGCGCAAGTCAGTCGACAAGCGCTGACCAGTGAATTGGGTTCTGAGAATGCCCACGGGAGACGACAAAAGGCCGCGTCCGATCCCAGACATCCGTTTGGACAGATCTCAATCCGCATCTCCGCGGACGCCTCTTTTGAAGCCTAAGGCATCCAGTGCCATTCCAAGGACAAAGAGTGACGAATCCGTCAATACAATCCCCGTACCTTCCCAGAGGCAGACTCGCTCTGTTGCGGTGCTGAAAAAGTTCATCGCCACAACAAATCGAATTAGCCAATTTGAGGCTAATATAAGGCTAATATATATATATATAAGGCATATATATTTGAGGCTAAACTCCGGGCGCCCCAGAAACCCCAGAAACGGAAATAGGCTCCCAATACATGTGCGAAGTCCATCGGGACCAAATCCTTTGCTCTCGCTTAGTTCCGACGTAATGACGCAGCGCCTGAAGAGGGATCCGCCCCTTAAGGCCCTCTATGATTCGGTAATCCAGGAATACATCGACATAGACCACATGACCGAGGTCTCTCCCGCGAGCAGTTCCGCTACTTACTATCTTCCGCATCATGCCGTCTTCAAGCCCGAAAGCACGACCACCAAGGTGCGGGTGGTCTTTAATGCTTCGAGCCCGTCCGCAAACGGGACCAGTCTAAACCACATTCTTACGCGGGGCCGGTCTTACAATCCGACCTGACGATTCAAATCCTAAAGTGGCGATACTTTAGGTTTGTCTTCAACGCCGACATCGAGAAGATGTATCGGCAAATTTGGGTAGGCCCCAAGCATACTCCGCTCCAACGTATTTTGTTTCGCAATCCCTATGGGGATATCCGCGACTACGAGTTGAATACGGTCACCTTCGGTGTCAATTGTGCCCCGTTCCTGGCGAACCGTGTGCTGCGACAGCTCGCTGACGACGAAGAGTCGAAGTATCTGCAGGCAAGCCAAATTATCCGGCAGTTTATGTACGTTGATGACGTTCTCGCGGGGGCAGACTCCAAAACTGAAGCCCACGCTGCGATTCGGGAGCTGAAAAGGGCCCTAGAGTCGGCAGGGTTCCCACTTAGGAAATGGGCGTCGAATAGCAAGGCTATCCTGGCCGACATTCCGAGCGACCACCTTATTCGTGCTGACTTTCTCGACATCGATGCAGAGAGCACGTCCAAGACACTCGGCGTGCAGTGGAAAGCGACGACTGATGAGTTCTTTTTTGTCCCGCCAGAATTGACTTTCGGATCGGCTTTTACAAAGCGCCAAGTCCTCTTCCAAATTGCCAAATTGTTCGATCCAAAAGGTTGGCTCGCTTCTTTCATTGTTCGGGCGAAAATGTTCATGCAAGACATTTGGCTTTCTGATGTAGGGTGGGACGACGCCCTCTCTCAAGATTTCTGTCAGCGATGGGTTACTCGGTGAATTACTAAAGAATTACTCGGTGCTCGATCAGATTCGTGTTCCTCGAGGAACACGATCAGATTCGTGTTCCTCGTGTCGAGGTTGGGTCCACGGTAATAGTGACCCTGCTGACTGCAAAGACTTCAGTGGCCCCAGTTAAAACGTTGGACGGACTTGACTATTGTCCTCGCGTGTCTGCAGAAGCCAGCGTGTCAGTGGACAACCGGGTTACCAAGATCACCTAGTTCACCGACGTGCATAAATGGGCATGTCCGCTTCGAGCAGAACCCTGCGGATCTCGCTAGCCGGGGCGTAGCTCTCCAAAATCTTGCGGGTAACCAGTTGTGGTGGCACAGTCCTGACTGGCTGCAAAGGTCTCGCAGCGATTGGCCCACTCAAGGCAATGATGCCCCCCTCTAGTTTCCGTCACACAGCGCAGACACTTCGTCTGAAACGACACTTCACTGAACCCCTTCGTGGATTCGCAAGGCCTTATTAGAGCCTGCGGCCGGGTCACGTCCTCTGAACTTCTTTAATATGACGACCGGCACCCTATAATCCTTCGTACGACTGCCATCTGTCGTGACTCCTTGTTCAATTTACGCATCGCATCACGCTGCACGGTGGCAATCAGCTGATGATCCGGGCCAAATTCTGGATTCCAAGGGTGAGGAATTTGGTCAAGTCCGTCGTCTATTCTTGTAAAGTATGTGTAATCCACAAGAAGAAGTTGCAGACACATTTCATGGGAGAGCTTCCTAAGGAACGGACGTCCTTCTCGCGCCCATTCACGTACACCGGTGTGGATTATGCCGGTCCTTTCGAGATAAAAAACTATACGGGGAGGGCCTGTCCCATCACCCTCATCTCTCATCATCTCATCAAAGGGTTATGTGTTGGTGTTTGTGTGCTTATCCACTAAGGCCATCCATTTAGAGCCCACGTCGGACCTTACGACCGAGAAATTTCTGGCGGCTTTCGCACGGTTCGTGTCCAGGATAGGATGCCCCCGTCAAGTGCAGTCCGACAACGGGAAGCCCTTTGTGAGGGCAGCTGCTTTACTATCCCGCGATTTTCTCCAGAGCCTAAAAGGGGCTGTGACCGGTGCCTATAGTCACCAGCTTCTCTGGCATTTCGTTCCTCCGGGCGCTCCCCACATGAGGGGCCTGTGGGAAGCAGGCGTCAAAAGCTTCAAGACTTTGTTCTACAAGTCTACCGCCTGGCGGAAATACACCTTTGAGGAGCTGGCTACTTTCTTGGCGAAGATCGAGGCGTGCCTGAATTCGCGGCCACTCGCGCCAATGTCCGAAGACCCTGTACTCGAGGTATTCAATCCTACCGATGCCGAGTCTGCAATGGGATCCATCCCTTGAAGAAGTGTCGGCGCTTCCTACGCCTTAATGCCGAGAAGCGGCTCCGGGCGGTTCTTGGGAACCGGTATTGCTCGAGCTGCATGGCCCACGAGCACTCCGACGGATCGTGTCGGCGTGGAGACGACAGTAAGACGTGTGGTCAGGATCACCGCACGCTGCTGCACCTCGTGGAGAAGCCGCGGGCTCGGCGCAAGGCACGTCAAGAGGAGCACCGGTCACGGAGCGCGGGAGACAGCGCTCGTCGGCGGAGCGCTCGTCGAGAACTCCCTGGCATCTTCCGCCACTGGCCGTGGGATCCAAAACCGATGATAGCGTTCGGCTGGAGGTCATGTTAAAGATCGAGTCTCACGTGCGCGTTCGTACGCCATCCCGAGAGCTGAGCAAGGCGGTGCGTGCCCACTTCCGAGGCGTAACATTGGCGGATGAGCGGTTCTATCTGCCAACGACGATCTCCGTTGTCCTGTGCGCGAATATGTACCCGCGTATTATGCAGCCGGGCTTCCTAAAGATCCAGGACGGGCTCTCAGTGGGCCAGAGGACCGTTTTTGGATGGGTCCTGTCCGGAGCCTGTCACCAGCCGTAACGACGAGGGATATATTGCAACCCGAGTGATTGCAAGGGGGGCCGGGATGTTTAGGTGAGGGGCCGTTGTGCCGCTCAGCTGAGCTTAAGAGTGCATCCGCGCTCGCCCCTCTATGCACTCTCTCTCTCTCGTCGGCCGTCGTCGATCGTCCGTTTATTTTTCTAAGTTAAATTTTTAGTCCCATGTAAGCAGCGAATAATGCTGAAAGCGCCTTAAATCTAACCCCACGACGCCCCGGCTTCTTTCTTTCTTCTGGGATCTTTTTGCGGCAGCATCGCCCCCATACAACAATGGGTATGACTTTGTTACATTTTGTTAAGTGCCGTTACAGTATAGTCCCCACCTTGAAGCTTTGGTAAATTTTTTTACACTATTTGGATCTATATGACCTAACCTCATCTCTAACCTTGATCGACGCCCTTTGCTAGAAGACCTTGGAGTGAACGGACAACCGCAGCTCCTATGTATGTTTGCAGTAGAATGCCGCCATGCACAGGTATGAGGACACCTCGATCAGACTAGTCTTAAGGATCTTCGGCATTGGCCAATCGTAGCTTTATGATCTTCACAACGTATTTGTCGTTCAAGTCTCTTGATCTGCCGTCACAGTCGTTGAATATTGAACCCACCTAAAAGCACAGCACAGACACCTTCGACATTTACCACTGTCCGGATACGACTCAGCACAGCCCAGGCTTCTAATAGGTCTCAATAACTGCAGGCTAGGGCGCGTGCTTTGCACCAAGGAATGCACAACCGTTGAACCGATCGCTGAGAAGACCCATCTGGGGTGGACAATTAAGGGAAGAAGCGTCAACAGTGTGGGTGAAGACAGAAAAAGAATAGCAAGAACCTATCCAATGATGACCAGTTGGCTATTCAGCAGCTGAGGAAGAATACGAGGCGTATAAATGGACGATTTGAAACAGGACTGCTTTGAAGGTATAAAGATGACAAGCTGCTGGATAGTTTACCGAAAGCGCTTAAGCGGGCCAAAAATTGACTCGCGAACCGCAGCCTGCAATGCGCCGACAGCTAGATGGGTACGTGAAGAAAAGCTTTGCACGGCCCATTACGGCGGAAGAAGCTGAGCAAAAAGTTGGTAACTTGGTAAAAGTTGCCGTATTGGTATCTACCTATTTTTCTCGTGCTAAACGTAAATATGCCAGGAATGCTTCGCATAGGCTGGGATGCGGCTGCGAAGACGGAAGGAAGCTCGCTGAACACAATTCTGCGGAAGGGACCCGCCAACTAGCGCAGTTGGTACCAATACTTCATAGGCTTAGAGAGAAACGTATTGCGATCGGCGGCGATATCGCCGAGATGTTTCACCAGGTCAGGATACACAGAGAAGATCAAAAATACGCTTTGTATTTATAGACTCATATACACAACGGAGATAGAACTACGCCATGCAGGTAATGACGTTTGGGGCTAGTTGCTCCTCCAGCTGTGCCCAGTACGTGAAGAACCGAAATGCAGAGTCGTTCAAGTAGCAATACCCACGCGCTGTAAAGTGCATCCTGGAGAATCACTATGTATGCTGGACAGCGTCGACACGGAGGAAGGAGCCTAGGTGTTTAAGGTGTTCCTCGAAAAGCATGTCTTCAAATTTAAATAAAAAGAATTTTATTTGATGCACGAGTACATCGAGAGGTTAATCGAGTTGTTTCTGATTTAATGGAAAATGTGAAACTGGTGAATCATTATAAGGATTCAACTCTTTTATACTGTTACTCCTTTCAGATAATTTGTAAACAGGCTGAGCTATATCTAGTCATCTCTTTTCCTTTATATAAAAGATGTGTTATTCCATTTTCTTTCAATTTCTTAAATGGTGTTTTCATTGAAAATTTATTTACAAAACTCTTTGGTAAAAATATCCAGAATCCTTGTCGTCCTTGTCAGTCAAATAAAGGGCTATTTTTATCCCATATGTGGTCTTCTTTATCTTACAACCAATGATATTGTATTCGAAATTAATAAATAAGTCTTCAGTCTTTGTGTAGCCAATAACAGGCTTTTTATCATTCAGAGTATCTAGGAAAAACTTTAATATACGTAACTATAAGTACGGCTATTTTTTTATTGGTTGTGAGAATTTTTAAACATACCATTATAAACTGGGTCAAAAATCCTTCATCATTAAGTAAATACGTTGCGTGTTCTGTGCAGTGAGAAATGCCAACAAAACGCAAAGAGGGTGATTTGAGCCGTGAAACAATTAGATCATTAAGCATGTGAAATAGAAGATTCGAAAGAACCAAAGAACAAATTCAGCAACAAAATATTGATGTACGTGTAAGAATAGCGCAACAACGACAATCACAGTTCACAGTTAATAGACGCAGAAAAACTGACCAACAACGACAACAGGTACATCGAGCATTTATATCTGATTTATTCCTGCGTCTAGAATTCCAGTATGAGCCTGATATTGAGTATTATGCTCACTCAAAAGTGGTAATTAACGCTATGGACAAGAAATGTCCGCATTGTCATGCTCTGAAATTCAAAAATGAGCCAGCTGGGATGTGTTGCGCGTCAGGAAAAGCGACGACAGCGAAGCAGCAAATTTTCCCACAGAGTTTTTTAACATACCATTAGTTTTTTAACTCAATGGATTCAAAAGGCGTGCCAACTCATAATGTACAATTAAAGGTTGGATCTCCAATTATCATACTTCGTAATTTGAACCAGTCCCGACTGTGCAACGGTACGCGATTAGTTGATCAAAATTACTGAAAAACGTGATCGAAGCCAGCATTTTAAATAGACAGTTCAGAGGTGAAAATATACTAATACCACGGATTCCTATGAGATGAGCCAATTCAATTCAAACGTATTTATTTTCCGATTACAATAGCATTTTCAATGACTATCAATAAATCCCAATGTCAAACGATGTCTATTTGTGGCTTAGATTTAAAAAAACCATGTTTTTCACACGGACAATTATACGTGGTATGCTCTCGAGTGGGTAAACCATCAAGTTTGCTTGTGTTAGCTAAAGATGTGAGGGTCAAGGAGCGAAGGGGGCGGCGAGGGGCGAAACACCGGCACCCGCGGGAAGACGGAATCTAAGGGCAGTGGGAAGATGGAATCTATGTGGAACGTAACGGTTCCCGGAGCAGGCCAGGAGCAGTTCCAAAGACAAGAGAAACGAGGGACCACGAACGGCGACCCGCCAACGAGAAAGTGGCATGATTCTGGAAGCAGGATTAACGGCAGAAGCAGACTCCGGGAGGATTAACGGGCGCTCCAGTCTGTATGAAAGGAGGCCCATTGGAGTGCATCGGGACGAGTCTTTTTAGGAAGCTTGTAGCGTTGAGTTGGAGTCTTAGAGTCTTAGAGCGTTTCTAACAAGGATTTGATTTGTTTGAGTTGAAGGACCGCCTTTGGAGAGTCCGACAGCCAAGCGCAAGAAGAGCGAAAAGAACAAGTGAGGAGAGGATCCGTTGCTGGACCTTCCTCTACAAACCCAGGGAAATGTAATCGAGTTGGGCCATTCCCGAAAACGGCAGGTTGCCTTGCAAGGAAACAAGGAAAGGATAAGTCTGGCGTACGCCTTACCGACTCCTGAAATCGCAACCAACAGGCGTGGTCCTGCGACACAAGGATAGGCCGACTCGGGATCGCACGCCCGGCATACGTAAACGTAAAGAACGAGACATGAGACAAACCCAGGGTGGTGTAGACGAGTTGGGTATGCCGTATGGGTTGAGTTGGGTATGCGTATGCCTTACCGACTCCTGAAATCGCAACCATAAGGCGTAGTCCTGCGGCAAAAGGATAGGCCGACTCGGGAACTCACGCCCAAGTCAAAGACCGAGTCACCAGCCCCGCCACTACAAATTCGGGCTCGCTAGCGCGTATGCGCGATATCCCGGTGTAGCGGGAGCGCGACGCACGGTCAGTAAGACGGCAACTTCCAATCCTGGCTCGCTAGCGCGTATGCGCGGTGAATCCTAGGTGTAGCGGAGGCGACAAGCACAGGCACTCCCAAACCTGGCATTGGCACGTATGGCACGGTGGTTCCCTGGGGTAGTGGAGCGAAAGAGCACTGCCAATCGTTTGACCAGTCGCAGTCGAACCATGGGGGTGTTTCTCAGAGGTAGGAAGGCCCGCGTGTGGCCAGCGAAAGGACGACGGTTAGCGGAGTCGCCAGCAGCGCAGCAAGAGGAGTAGCATCGGCGACGGAGTAGCGGCGGCGAAACAACCACAGAGGACGCCGACGACGGAGCCGGCAGAACCAGGAGGAGCAACGAGAATACGGAGCGGGATTGAAAGAAAAGCTTTGTATTTAAAAGAAATCTCTTAATAAAGTTTGGGGAAATCTCTAGCTTTTTGTATTATTTTTTGGGTTTGGGCAATCACGTCGAATCTATAAAATCGGTGGAACGGATTCGCAAAACTTTGTGAGCTAGCCGCGGAAAATTGTGGCGAACGGAAGCAGAAACAACAGTTCGTTACACCTGGCGCCCAAACTTCGTGATTGCATTGAGTCTAGAAAATAACATAGCAGAGAAATGGGGAAAAAAAGAATTCGATTGACACATTGAGAAAGGAGGAGCTGAGCCAAGTGTGTAGAGAGCTCGGCCTACCAGCGGACGTGACTGTGGAAACGATGTGATCCTTAGTGGCGAAGTGGGTCGACGAATCCAAGGATGAGGAAGTACTGACGTTGACGCACTGACTCGAGGAAAGGTTTGGGGAAAGATCCACCCTCAGGCAGAGAGCAACCAGCGAAACCGAGATGTTTATAGAGAGCTTGACGCTACCGGAGCCAAGAATAGGAAGGAGCATAGAGCCGCAATCAAGAAAGTAT
This sequence comes from Drosophila parabipectinata, assembly GCA_018153455.1. Classification (NCBI taxonomy): domain Eukaryota; kingdom Metazoa; phylum Arthropoda; class Insecta; order Diptera; family Drosophilidae; genus Drosophila; species Drosophila parabipectinata. The sequence continues at coordinate 932,432 of JAECYA010000082.1, forward strand.
GTGGATTACGCCAAAGTGACCACACAGGTGTGAGACTGGTCGTTTCGTTTCGACGGAACAAGGGACCTCTTAAAGTTCCTCGACCGAGTGACGTGGTCCGCAAAAACATATGGATTAGACATAAATACGATCCCCAGGGCCATGCCCAACTACTGCAGGTCAGGGCTCAAAGATGGTTCATAATGAAGGACGAAGAATGACCAACATTGGCCAAATTCCAGGCAAGCTTTGAAAACTTTTTCTTGTCGAAAGGATACTTTGTGAAGTTGGCGGATCAGGTTTGTCAACGGAAGCAGCGTTGTGAAGAGACATTCAAAGAATACATGGTGAACCTTCAGTCCCTAATGAAGCCATTAGGAAAAACCATGAAAGAAGTAATCGAGAGGCTCGTCAAAAACTTCATTAGTTCTTAGAGCCATACGCCTGCACATTCTTAGAGGAGGTAATGGGCCTGGCAGAGGAGTTCAAGGAATTGGCGCAGGAGGAAGAGGCCTTTAATAGGCAAGTCGCCACGGAACAAAAGTGGAGCCACAGTCAGCCGGCCGTAGACGAGAGGTGGCGAAGAGAAGAGCCGCAGCATGGTGAGGCAGCAAGGTACCAGAGGGACCAATGGACCCAGAAAGCACAAAGGGACAAGTTCCACCACCCGGCCGTCCAAAATACACAATGGGCGCCAAGGTGGCAGAGAGAGGAACCGCGCCAAGGCCCGCCGGAACGACAGAACATCACAGGTCAAAGTTGGATGCCAAGATGGTAAGCTTCGGCAACAAGACAAAGACCCTGAACCGGCTGGTGATGCCGGGCATGGGGGACATTCTGGTGCTAGGATGGGATTTCCTCAGCGAGTTTGGCGCAACAGAGACATGCGCAGGCCACCGCGTTAACATACCCAAAAGGGAGAGATGGGCGGCTGTCTGGAGGATAGACTGTCCGTAGCAGTGGCCGGAGGCCCAGAGAAATGGGAAGAGGAACAGGGGAACGCATTAAGAGGTTTATCGAGAGAGAGCTGGAGGCGTTCGCAGGCAAAAGAGGCTGCTATTATTATAAATCCAAAAATACAGGGAAAGATCAAGCCCTCGAATAGCGCTTACAGTTCACTCATTGTGATGGTGAAGGAGAAAACGGGTCAATGGAGGATGTGCGTGGACTTCCGACAGATCAACGCAAAAACCAATAAAGGATGCGTACCCTATGCCACGGATAAATTTCATTTTGGAGCAGCTGAGGGAGGCAAGATTCTTCATCAGGCTCGACTTGAAGGACGGATATTGGCAGATCCCAAAAGAAGGGAAGCAGAAAGTACACCCTCACCGTTCCAGGGAAGGGTCTGTACCAATGGAAGGTGATGCCGTTCGGGTTGCATTCAGCCTCGGCAACGTTTCAAAGGGCCCTTGACCAGGTCATAGGGCCGGACATGGCTCCATCCACTAGTTTACCGCACCATATATGCCGCAGGAGAATCCCACAGAGAGAGCGAACAGAACAGTCAAGACGATGATCGCCCAGTTCGCTGGGAAGGATCAGAGGACGTGGGCCGAGCACTGGCCAGAGCTAATGCTGGCAGTGAACTCGGCAGTATCGGAATCGACGGGGTATTCGCCGTGTTTTGTAACGCAAGGCAGGGAGCCAAGGATGCCGCGAGCCTTGTTCGATGAAAACGCTTTAGGCACAGAAGTTGGGCAAGAAACGCCCACGGAGAACGCGACGAAGCTGAAGGAAGTCTTCGAAATAGTGCGGAGGAACATGAAGCGAGCGGCCCAGGACCACCCAAGGCATTATAACTTAGGTTCGCAGCAAAATCAGCGCCACAGTATGATGGGCCCTATACTGTCGTCGACTTCGTGTCGCCGGTAATTGTCATCTTACGACATGAAACGACAGAAGGACGTCGGTCGGTCGGAAACGACCAACGGAAGGAAGGTGCGGCATGAGACGCCATGGCCTGGGGCACCACTAACGCCACGCCCAAGGAAGGAAATAGAGGAAGAGGAGCCGTGGACGAAGGAGCCATGGGTGTGGCCTGCGCCAAAGAGGCCGGCACTGGGCCGGCAGACATCATGCCCCGAGAAGCGGACTATGAGGCCGGTTGTACAGCGCTCGGCTTCGGACGGAGGCGGAAGAGAGGTCCCGGACGCGAGGAGCTCAGCACAAGGGTAGCGGCTGAGGTGGAGAGACGGCGAGGACGGACTGGAAGGTTGTGCCTTATTGCACATTGACAAGTGGATGGACATCCACACCAAAGCGAGAGGGAAGAGGAGAATATCACCTTATTTTGGGGATGTTCAGCGCTACACCTGGACTCCAATGTCCAACGAAGGTCTCTGTTGTTTCCCGAAGAAGGGGGGAAACCGCTTTTGGAGAGTCCGACAGCCAAACGCAAGGAGAGCGAAAAGAACAAGTGAGGAGAGGATACGCTGCTGGACCTTCCTCTACAAACCCAGGCGTACGCCTTACCGACTCCTGAAATCGCAACCAACAGGCGGGGTCCTGCGACACAAGGATTGGCAAAAATGTTCAATATACCAATAGTATATCAATATACTAGGGGTTATGTAGCAATCTTTCTAAACTTTGTTCTTATAACATAGTTCATTCTTTGGCATCCCACATTTTAGTGTTTACAGAAACCAGGAGATATTTAGCTCCGAATTTTTTTTCTAAGTAAATCACTTTTAGAAGTGATCGACCTCTTCAGAGGTAACAGGAAAGGCTGCAGCCTTAGGAGACATGTAGGCCAAAAAGAGATGCGGAATCGTCAAAATGCCTTGCCGCAGTCTTCAAAAATAATAATAAGTAATGCAGGTTTGAAAAGGGCCAATCCAATTTAAGAAAAACGAGTCGTAGATCAAGAGTCGAAGAGGTCGGTTGAAAAATCAAGTCATTAAATGAAGTCCGCAAAGTTATCGAACCGATAACGAAATCAATCGAACGGGTGACAATAGTCCATCCAATAATGAACGCGTCGGAGGCGAAGTTTACCAATACGAAGCGCTTTAGTTGCAGTCAAGTGCTTTTAGTTGCTGTCGTTTTACGTAGCTGCCTTATAAAGTTGCATTGGTGCCAGAAGCTTCGGATCGTAGTTGCGTCGCTGCGTAAAAAGCGTCGATGTGTTATCGAGGAACGAAAAATTAAAATGAAACTTAAAATTGAATTTTTAATTGAAAATTTAAAAAAAAGACTCATTGTGGACTATATTATGTTGTTGTAAAAAATTGTTGCAATTTTTGGTGCTCGGGGAAACAAAGCATTAAAGCAATTCACTAGGGAAGCAGACTAAACCTCTTATAACTCCTCTAAAAATTGTCCGACGTAGCTGAATTTTGATTAGTAGGTAAGGATTAGGCCTTGGAATAGTTTGGTATCAAAACCATTTTCCAAAAACTTTTTTTAAACTGGCTCTACAAAAATAGTTACGTTTTGGCAGAAGTCGTGGGGAGTGCAAATTGTTACACTTACTTGATCTGCGCGAATAGCATACAAGTCAAAATTCCAAATTGGATAGTTATATTCTTTTATAGACTTGAAGATCCACGCACTCAAAATTTAGAACATTTTGTATGGGAATATAAATGTATATAACTCCTCTAAAATTTAACAATTTGTACGATATCAAACAAATTAAAATTTTGAGTTTAACAAAAAAAAATTTAAAAATACCTTTGATACAGAAGGATATAAGTTTGTGTCAAAGGAGGCAAATTAATACTAGTAAATGGCTTTGTCAAGTTTTGTTAAGGGGTTATATACCTTCTTTGTCGAAGAAAAAGAGGAAAGTTTGGATTTTTTTTTTAGGCATGTATCAATTATTTAATTACACGAATGTTTTAATTTTTTGATTAAACACTTTATTAACAATGTTTGTGCAAAATTTGGTGGAAAAATATTAAATAGTTTTTAAGGGGTGGCTGTTTCCCTTAGAGGCCTTTTTTTTATAGAGCCTTGCGGTGATACTTCCCCAGGTCAAACAGGTCAACTTAAACCATAAAAGTAAAAAATTTAATTAGTTTAGTGTAATTTCTTGTGCTTGAACGATCGTTTTTAAGATCGATTAGGAGCGCTGTAACTTTCTTTCTACTGCTCGAATCTCTATGAAAATTTGGGAAAATGTTCTCAAGGAGTTGTTCTTTAAGTTAAAGCAATACAAAAATTTTCGATGTTTGAAAATTAAAAGGTATATAACCCCTTAAAAGTTCAAATCTCTAATTGCATTTATTTATTTTTGTTCTTCTATACCCACAAATTTTACTAAGAAAGATTTTTTTTTCTTACGTAAACTTAAATTTGGATTTAAGGAACAGATTAAAAAACTATTATTAAATTATTTTATATATTGTAGGGATCTAATGTCCCTGAAGTAGAACACCAACACGTTGCTTTCTTTAGTTTTTTTATACTTCTTATATAATTCTTTTAGACTATAATTCGATCGACTAACTCCGCTCTCAACTCGCGATCCGCATCAATCCTCATAACTTCCTGAAAGAGCAATGAAAGCACAAGAGAGAGAGAGAGCCAGAACCGAAAACAAGCAGCAACACCGTAAGTTTACAGCTAATATATACATACAATAAGTAGCAATCCTGCTACAATTCGGCCGTCCTGACATTTTAAGATCCTTTGATCTTGTGATATTTTACAATTGATTTATACATCTATTTGATTAGAAACTACTCAAAACATTGCAAACCTTCAACATCTTTAATTAAATACCATATCATTTTTAAAAACTTTGTTTGTTACGAATGGACCCTTATGTTTGGGTATTAGCTTTCTTGCAACTCCAACCACACAATCAAAATTTTTAACCACGATATAATACCTACCTTGTATTTTGAACTCTCTTTCTTTTTTTTCATCTTTTCTTTTTTTTTTCATTGTCTTTTTGTTTTTTGTTGTCTTTGTTTGAAACTCTGTTCCTTTTTTTTTTAATTTTGTCTAAATTACTAACATTACCGGTATTATCTAATTCTTCTAACTCTTGTCTTAATTCATCTATAATCTTTCCTTTGCTCGGAATTTGCGCAATGCTTCTCTGCTTTGTATTGTTTAACGAAAACTCAAAATCTTCAATGACTGTATCCCAATGCAATCCCTTTTCTGAGTCTGCCAATTTCGCTATCTTCGGCTCGATTAATTCTTTCCACCTGCTCATTAGCTTGAGGTTACCCTGTTGCTATTTTTACATGCTTAACATTATAATCTTCGAGAAATTTCTTAAAATCCTCTATCGGGTCAAGCAGCAGCACGGCGTTTAATGTTTAATTTTCGAAGTAGTTTAGTAATGTTTATGTAATGTTTAGTGTAATTATTAGTGTAAGGTTTATTTATTAGGCTTAGGTTTGTACAAAGGCTTTGTTGATCGCAAGCCGACTCTTTCTCGGCCGCTCGACTCAACAAGCTTTCCATAGAGAGTTTTAGCTCGGCAATGTCTAGGCAATGCCCTCTCGACTTTCGAGAGCTTTAGCTCGAGGTGACTTGTCGGGCCGCCCTCTCTCTGTATTTTACTTGAGTCCCTGCATGCACCATAAGCTGGTCTATCTGCGGATCATCCGGCTTCATCTGAATAAACATATAATCACGTGAATAAACATTTGTAACGTTCAAAATTAATTAAATTCGTCTTTTATTTACGTCATTGAAAACGCTCAATGACCAAACATCCTCAGATGTAAAACAACTGCCCCTATCCAAGACGATACAAGTCTACTATACGATCTAAAATAACCTTTCAATGGTTAAATAACCTATAATAACTTCATTTGTGTTTGTTGGTTTTGTTGCATATAACCTAACATATTTTATAAACCCGTCTATGACAACAAAAAGATGTTTATTTGACCTACCCTTATCCACTGGCCTGTAGTGATCAATATGTATGACCTCAAATGGTACATTTCCTTTTGAAATGCTGTGAAATAATCCTTCTCCTTTTCCTGACATTGGTGAAAACGCTACACACCTCAAACAATTATTAATATGTCTAACAACTTTCTCTTTCATATTTGCAATACGTCCTAACAAGTGCATCCATAACCATATATCTACCTAAGTTACCTATCTCAGTATGATATTTGTACAGTATCTTGTCTTCCCTTTCTTCTGGACCATAGAACAACAATTTTCCATCATTTGCTTTCCTATAAATTACTCCATTTCTCATCTCAAACCTTTTTTTTCCAACTTTATTCTAATTTTCTTTAATTTTTCATCTTACACTTGACATATAACTAAACTTTTTTTTAAAATTTACTGTTTCTACTACACATATGTTATTATTCCTACTTAACTACTACTACTTAACATGTAGATGCTCATGTTGCATATGCTTTCCCGACTTATGAACTAACTCAAAGTCATACTGAAGCAATTCTAACGCCCACCTCGCAATACGAGGGTTAAGTTCTATTCTGTTTAACGTCAACGTCAACGAATTACTATCAGTAACAATTCTAAACCGTTAATCGTGCACATAAATTCGTAACCTTCGTAGGGCATAAAGAATGGCTAACGTTTCAAGTTCAAAGCTATGATATTTTACTTCATCTTTCTTTGTAGCTTTCGAAAAATAAAATATAGGATGCAATTTCTTAACCTCTTTCCTCTGCAATAATACCGCACCAAAACCATGTGCGCTTGCGTCTGTATGTAGTTCTACCTCATCCTTATAATAATGTAAACCTAGTACCGGTGTTTCTATTAGCTTCTTTATAAGCATCTCAAAACAATCTAGCTATTTTTCTTCAAACACGAATTCGCAATCTTTTTATATCAAATCATATAATGGTTTTGCAATCATCGAATAATCCTTTATGAATCTTCTAAAGTATGAACTCAATCCCAAAAAGCTTTTAACTCCATGCACTTTGTTGGGGACTGGAAAATCTCTGATGGCTTCAATTCCTTTATCATTCGCTTGTATTCCTTTACTCGTCACCAAAAAGCCTTAGTATTGAACAATCGCTTGTAGGAACCCGCATTTATCCATTCTTAGTTCCAATTTGTTTCTAGCTAATCTTTCAAAAACTTCTTTGAGTACACTCAAATGCTCTTCAATTTCTTTGTTTGCGATCATAATATCGTCCATGTATATATATAACCACTTTTCCTTCTTTTATCATGTCTGCAAACATTTTATTGATAAATTTTTGAAACACCGCCGGTACTTTTTTTAGGCCCATTGGCATCCGCATGAATTCGAACTGCCCTAGCGGCGTCATAAATGAAGTTTATTTAACTGATTTAACTAACATTATCAACAAACACATAAAAGTATCCATGTTTAAGGTCTAAATTCGAAAATATAGTAAATTACTAATCTGTCCAATAAATCATCAATTAAGGGTGATGGATAATTATCTTTAATCATTGTCTTATTAGGCTTCCTGTAATCCGCACATAATCGCAAATCACCTGTTTTTTTGTAACTAACACTTTTTGAGATGCATATTCTGATTCACTCGGCCTAATACTTCCCTTTTTTAAGTACTCGTCTAATATGCTCTGTAACTTATCTCTCTCTGTATAAGCTAACCGTCTAGAAAAACTGCTAAAAGGTTTCGAGTCATCCAACCTCAGCTTTATTTCACACTTAACCTCCGGTTCTATTGGTCTTTGTTTGTTAACATAACATTTATATATAATTTTAATAAATTGCTGTCTAACATTATTATCCACTTATTCACCAATTTTGTATTTTACAGATTCATCTTCAATATTAATATTTATTAGCTCCTTTTCTACTACATTTATGTCAGATTTCGTTGCTTTTTGTAACCTATCTGCCTTTTAAAAAAAATAAAATTTAAAAATTTATAGTCTTTTTTTATACCCTTGCAGAGGGTATTATAATTTTGGTCAAAAGTGTGCTACGCAGTGAAGGAGACATCTCCGACCCTATAAAGTATATATATTCTTGATCAGGATCACCTCCTGACTTGATATGAGCATGTCCGTCTGTCCGTCTGTCTGTCTGTTTCTACGCGAACTAGTCTCTCAGTTTTAAAGCTATCGACTTGAAACTTTGCACACACCCTTCTTTGCACGCAGTATATAAGTCGGAACGGCTCGGATCGGCCGACTATATCCTATAGCTGCCATATAACTGATTGATCGGAAATGGTATAACTTTGGTGTTTTTAAAGATAGAGAGTTCAAATTTGACATGAGTTTCTTGGCAAAACATTACGACGTGCCAAATTTCATAAGGATCGCCCGACTGTATCCTATAGCTGGCATATAACTGAACGATCGGAAATGACCCAACTTTCGTGTTTTTGAAGATAGAAAGCTGGAATTTAGTAGAGATTCTATTTTTGGTCAGTTGATCCAACCTACCAAATTTTATTAGGATCGGCCGACTATATCCTATAGCTGCCATATAACTGATTGATCGGAAATGGTATAACTTTGATGTTTTTAGAGCTCTAGAGTTTAAATTTGACATGAGTGCTATTTTTGGCAAAACATTACGACTTGCCAAATTTTATAAGGATCGGCCGACTATATCTTATAGCTGCCATATAACTGATTGATCGGAAATAACTCAACTTTCGTGTTTAAGAAGATAGAAAGCTGGAATTTAGTAGAGATTCTATTTTTGGTCAGTTGATCCAACCTACCAAATTTTATTAGGATCGGCCGACTATATCCTATAGCTGCCATATAACTGATTGATCGGAAATGGTATAACTTTGATGTTTTTAGAGCTAGAGAGTTCAAATTTGACATGAGTGCTATTTTTGGCAAAACATTACGACTTGCCAAATTTTATAAGGATCGGCCGACTATATCTTATAGCTGCCATATAACTGAACGATCGGAAATGACCCAACTTTCGTGTTTTTGAAGATAGAAAGGTGGAATTCAATACAGATTCTATTTTTGGTAAGTTGATCCAACCTACCAAATTTCATAAGGATCGGCCAACTATATCCTATATATCCGATGTTTGCGATATATATCCGGTTTTAACTGCAAGGGTATATCAACTTCGGCTCCGCCCGAAGTTAGCTTTCCTTTCTTGTTTCTACTCCAAACACACCCAACAACACCAAACACACGGAACCTCTAATACGGGCTCAAGCCCTTCATCCAATCATGACGGACCCACCTGACATTTTCAAAACCACCTTAAAATCGTATCATTCCCAATTAGGGGACCCAAAATTTATTGTAATTAAAAGGAAGGACAACGGCTCGTTCGAAAAAATATCACCATTCCTAATTCAAAAATCCTTAGACTTTGCCTGTGGAGGAGAAGTTGACGGATGCAAAAAAATAAGAGACGGAACATTGTTAATATAAACTAAAAATGAACTGCAAGCCAGAAAGCTTCTAAACTTACAACAGTCGTAGAAATGGAAGTGACAACAAGGGAACATAAAACATTGAACTTCTCTAAGGGAGTTATTTATTGTAACGACCTTAGATATATTGACGAAGGCACTATTTTACAAGAACTAAAACCACAAAAAGTAAGCGATGTTAAACAAATAATGAAACGACAAAACCCCAACACTAACCTTGATAGCAGCAACACCACTCTAGTTGAAACCGGATTGATCATTATTACATTTGAAACACACAAACTCCCAGAAATATGGCGAATGGGGTACGAAACAGTGCGTGTACGAGAGTATATCCCACTTCCTCTTCGATGCAGGAAATGCCTCCGCTTTGGTCACCCAGCACCAATATGCAAAAGCTCCGAAACCTGCACTAACTGCTCAGAAACAAAACACACAAACGAAGGTGAAACATGCAAAAACGAAAAAAAATGCCTAAACTGCAAAAACAACCCAGATCTTGACCATCAGCACAGCCCAATCGACCGCAAATGCCCCACTTTCATAAAAAACCAAGAATTAATAGCTATTAAAACCACACAAAAAGTTGATCACAAAACTGCCCAACGTATTTATTTCGACACGGATCTCGATTGAGGAACACCTATGCCAAAACACTTGCAAACGCCAAAACTCAGATGACAACTAACCCTCAATCACCGAATACTAATATAAATACACACACAAACACAACACAACCACAACATAAAAAATCGAACACCACACCCACATCAGGAACCCAAATTCCTTCATCAAATACAACAGCTACCAGTTTAGTCACAACAACTCTACCATCAAGACACACTCTTCAAAGCCATCACCACCACGATTACGACAAACTAGAAGACATGGATACTGACTGCATCACACATACCAGAAAACTTACCTCACCACACTCATCACAACTCACAGAAGACTCACTAAAAATAAAAATCTTCAATAAAGATAAGTCTAAAAACTTAACAACTAATCTTAAAGCATCTAAGACTAAGACCAAAGCGCTAAACAAAAACAAACAAAATAACAACAGCGATAAATGAGTAGTGGCCGTTATTTGCACATTGGCATTAAAACTCAGATTGCTAAGCTTTTGAATTTAATTAACTTTACTGACGACTTAACTATTGACATAAACATTGATGGAATTCCTCTATTCAAAAGTTTAAATTCTCAACTATGGCCAATTTTAATAAAAGTGACAAATATTACAAATTCTCCTATTTTCCCTGTTGGAATATTTTTGGGAAAATCTAAGACCAATAATCTGGACGAATTTTTAAGCCATTTTATTTGTGAGCTAAAAGATCTTCTTCAAAATGGAATTGACACAGACGAATCAAATATAAAATTAAAATTAAGGGCTATTGTTTGTGATGCACCAGCTAGGGCTTACATCAGTGGGACTCCCGGACATACATCTTCGCATGGATGTTCAAAATGCATACAAGTCGGAAAAAAAATAAATAATGTTTTAACATACACAACAAAGAGTGAAGACTTAATAACTGACGAGGACTTCAAAAGTAGGAAATACTCCGATCATCACTTAAAACAATATTTGACAAAAATGACACCCCTTGAAACCGTGAATGTAAAAATGGTTTCCCAAATTCCACTAGACTGCATGCATTTATTTGACTTAGGAGTCATGCGTAAATTTCTTGTTCGATTGATAACAAATAAGACTTATAATAAATTGACAAACGACAAGAAATCTAAAATTTCTCAAAAATTAATTGACATACACAAAAAGATGCCTAAAGAATTCGCAAGAAAGCCAAGACCCTTAAGTGAACTATACAACTGGAAAGCAACGGAATTTTGTCAATTTTTACTTTATACGGGAATCTTTGTACTCAAAAATGAATTATCTGACGACCAATATTATGTGTTTTTGTTATTGCATTGTGCATATAGGATTCTTTGCTGCCCATATCAGCGAACAATTAATTTGGAAACCTCTCAGCGAATGTTGAACCTATTTGTTTCAAATTTTCCAATTATATTTGGAGAAAATAGTGTTTCATATAACATACATAGCTTACTACATGTTAAAGAAACAGTGGAGCAGGTTGGTGATCCAGTTAAAGGCTCTGCTTATGCTTTTGAAAATTATTTGCAACATTTAAAAAATTTTGTCAGAAAGCCAACAAACATTTTAGAGCAAATTCACCGGAGAATTGACGAAGAACAGAATTTACCTATCCAAGAGACATTAGAGACCGAAAAAAGAAAAAATGTAATAATATTTAAAGGAAGCACATTAATGCAAAAGGAACCAAACAATTATTGTTACATCGAAGGGGACATTCCTATTAGAATAGAATCAATTATGGAAGATACATTTAGAGGTAGACGATTCACGAATGTACGGAATTTTTATACGGAGCCTATAAGATCCTCTGACTTGGGTATTTACGTAGTAGATGCGGAGCCCTTATCTTCTGTAGAAATTTTTGAATTAAACCAGTTGATTTGTAAAGCAGTCGCAATACCATATTTAAAGGATATGATTATAATTCCGTTACTTCACCATATTGATGATTGAGGATATTGTCGTACTTTTATCTGTTTAACCCTAAATTATGTCATATATATAATATAAAAGCCCCAAGAATCAAAAAACTAGACGATGTCGGACAGCCCAGCCAGAAAAATTCAGCGATTGGAGTTCGTAAAAACTGGTTAGTTTAAAAAAATATTTAAGACAGCTATAGCAAATTATTTATTAAAACTGTTGTTTTTCAGATAAGAAATCGTGCAAATGTGGAGAAATTATTGAACGCCTTGAGAAGATTATTTCGGATCTCACCGAACAAGTTTGTTCCTCTCGAGGTGAGAGTCTAAGTTATTTTTTAAATTCGGCCAATTTGAATTTGTTTTTTATTTGCAGTCGAAACAAAAGAGGCTCTCGAAAAAATTGTGGACGAAGTAAGGACCTTAAAAGGTATGAGTATGTTTGATTGATTACTGATTTTTTTATTTTGATATTCATTATTATATTATATTATATTTATATATTTATTTTCAGCTGAACAAAAAATCATGGAAAAAAAATAGAGATCCTTGTAGAAGCTTCTTCAGAGCAAACAGCCTCCATTAAAGGGATGACCAAGGACCATGGACAGAGGCAGAAGTTGGCATGCCAATTTCCCATTCAGACCGTAGAAGCTCTGATTGAGGTTAATTCGAAAATAAACATCGCTAACCGTGAGCTCTATGTATGTACATATAAGCACATAAAAAATGTTATTTTAGTTAAATATCTATTTCTTTCACAGATCGATGCAATTAAAAATTTAATATTAAATGGCGGAATATTAAAAACTTAAAAAATATTTTAGCCAATGAAGTGGTCTTGGCGTATAATGTGGATGGGGTTCAGGGGAAAGCTGCCCTAAAAAAAGAAGACAATTTCTTTGGCGTTATGATCGGTGAGTATTTTAAAAGATAATTATTTAATAATCATTATTCACTTCAATCTATTAAAACTTGTTTTATCCTTTTTATTTCTAGATTCAATAACTGCAGTCGGCGGTATTGGCCCAGCTGAAGATCAATTAAGAAAGGCCCTGCAGCTTAAAAAAAAAAGATTTTTCAAAAACTCTAGCAGCTTAAAAGTAATAAAAGAATATACCCCGTTATAATTAAAATTAAAATTAAAAATTTAATCTAAATAAAAACTGTAAATGCAATTGTACATGTTTTTTAATTTAAAATGGCAGGCCCCTCCATGGGGTCCAATGTAAGTACTTACTTCACCGACCCTTCAATGGGGTCCAATGTAAGTACTTACTTCACCGACCCTTCAATGGGGTCCAATGTAAGTACTTACTTCACCGACCCTTCAATGGGGTCCGATGTAAGCACTTCTTTTACCGACTCTTCAATGGGGTCCAATGTAAGCACTTACTTTACCGGCCGTTCCATGGGGTCCCATGTAAGCACTTACTTTACCGGTCGTTCCATGGGGTCTAATGTAAGTAGTTTCTTTATTGACCCTAATTTGTTGCACTATTTCACTAGTTCGTGGGTAAGCGAGGCGGTGGCGATTGACCCTATTTGCGGACATTTCATACAAAAACGGAAATTAAGAAACGCATGGCTAGACGCCACTTTGTAAGTAGTGGTGGTCTGCTGGTAAGTGCTTATTTCACCAGCAACGAACTAGTGCTCAGAACTGCAGGGAATAGCTTTGAACTTTTAGTAGCTCGGAGCAGAGCAGAGCAGTCAATTTTCATTTTTCTGCTACGGCTCTGCTCCCGCTCTGGAAAAAAGTGACAGCTGTAGCAAGAGCAAAACGAAAAACTACGGGAGTAGCGTAGCTTTTCAAACACTGCCTAGGGTCAATCGCAAAATCGAATCGACTAGGTGGTTCGACGTTCGTTTACTATGGGGTCACTTTAGTAAGTACCCATGTAGTGATCGGCGAGGTAAGCACTTACCCATGGCCAATCGACACCTCCAGTTCTGCAGGGTTGCTATAGCAACAGCAGAAAAAAATATTTTGTGCTCCTCGTAGCCGTAGCCGTAGCCAAAAATCTAGAGCGAGAGCAGAGCAGAGTCAAAAATATTTTTTCATGTGCTACTGCTCTAGCTTAGTATTGTTTTTGTTTTTTTCTCCCCTGATTTTTATGCACCGTCATTGTGTGACCACTTTCCTTACCTCCTTTCTTCCTTACCCACTTTCTTTACCCTTGTAAGAATGATATTCAGCCATGTATTTATTATTCTATTTAATTTATTATTTATTTAGTATTAATTTATTTAGTAAATAATTAATCGTCGTCTTCAAATAAACTCAAGTTGTCGATCGCATTATCCAAATGTGTTGAGTTTAGGCGAACAAGGAGTATATTTTCTAATGTGTCGTGGCCTAAACGATTTCTGTTGTCCGACAGCACCAGTTTTAATGAAGAAAATGCCCTCTCTATGGTTACCTATAAATGTTTGGAAATTAAAATTTTGTTTCGAATTAAGTAATAGTTCTTACTTGAGTTGGCGGTATAGCAAAACATATTTTGCTTAGTTCGTAGAGCTCTGCATCACATGATTTCCTCTCTTTCCAAAAATGTAAAACATTTGTACTAGATTTCATATACGGTAATTTTAATGTTTCAATCTTTGCATGTACATCGGTTGACTCATTTGGCATAACGCTTACACTTAAAAAATCATCCAAAATCAAAAAAATTACTTTTACTATTGCTGTACTCTGAAGCAATTGAGCTAGTAGACGATGACAATGTTGCAATGGGATTATGCATTTTGATTTGTGCCCACAATGTTTTTAAGAAACTGACTGCCCTTTCCTTTTGAGAGCTGTCCAGAATATGATGGAATCTTGGGTCTAAGTATAAACAAGCTTCGAAGCCAACATTAGATGTTAATTTCTTGGTCCGTGTTTCCATACTTTCCATAAGCGCCTCTCCAATTGTATAAATAATTGAATCCGGAGCACTTTTTGACAAAATTTGATTAGTGGTCAGTTTGCAGACCAACCACAGAGCATAAAAATTCCCATAGTGAAGTTGCTCCTCTTGAAACTGCACTATGGTCTTTTGTAGTGGAGCCATAATAGTCACATACGACTCCATAAATTCCCATAACATTTCATTTACTATAAAATCGTCATCTCTTGATTTGTTCTCGACAGTTTCAATAAGGTTTAAAATACTTTTCGCCTTACTGAGTTGGTCAACCATGTTGTAGGTTGATCCCCATCTAGTTGGACAATCCAATTGAGGTAATTTAAAATTTTTCAATTCAAACAAGTCACGGTAACCATTTGATTGCTTCCGAATGTATTTCGTAAGATTTCGGCACATTAACAAATATTCTCTAATATTTGCATTTTTCGTCACGTGGAGTGCACAAAGCTGTCCAGTGTGTGCTGCACAGCGACATATTTGTATATCACCTACAAGCGCAGTTTCAGTTTTTCCAAAAAGCTCGATTTGCTTAATGTACTCGACGTTCTCTTGAATACCGGCATCTTCCATGTCATCTTCGCTCAAGTTCATTTCTGATAAAATATTCGTCGTTTTTATCATATTTGCCCCGTTATCTGAAGTAATTGACACGATTTGGCTTAGAGATATTCCGTATTTGTCTAATACAGATAGAATCTCCTTGGCAAGATTTTTGGCTGAACTTGACCCAGCTCCTCTGAGTTCCACCATTCCAAGAACTCGCGATTTTATTTCATCTGAACTAATGAATTGAGCACTGACACCGAATATATTCTGATCAAGTCGCGTTGCACTATCAATTTTTAATGATAGAATCCGATTTTTACATTCGTTATGTATTTCTTGTCGAATTTTTTCTGCTACCTGTCGAAGAACTGATTTGCACTTTGTTCCATTTAATGAAAAGTTTTTCCCACTTTTTTCTTTTTAGACCTTGACATATGGGATCAATTATGTTACGCATATTGTCTGAATTTAGCACATTAAATGGGACGCTATTCTCGGTGACTAGACCAATGTAGGAGCGGATTAATTGTTTTTTATTGATTTGAACTTTAATTTGCTGATGTTTAACTATTTTTTTTGGCTGCATGCCACTAGAATCATTTTCTTTTTGTTCAGGTCGAATGTCATGCAACATTAAATGTTTCTTTAAATTAAAGGCACGATCTTTTTTTAACATTCGAAAACATGTTTTGCATTTAACGAGTCCGTTGTCACCCTCCTCAAAATATTTGAAAATATTGAACGATTTATTGGTCAGAGACATATTAGCACCTTGAATTCCAAATTACAAGTGACAAATCTGTTTTCTTCTTATCATTCTTACAAGGGTAAAGAAAGTGGGTAAGGAATAAAGGAGGTAAAGAAAGTGGTCACACAGTGACGGTGCATAAAAATCAGGGAAGAAAAAAACAAAAACAAAACTAAGCTAGAGCAGTAGCACATGAAAAAATATTTTTGACTCTGCTCTGCTCTCGCTCTAGATTTTTGGCTACGGCTACGGCTACGAGGAGCACAAAATATTTTTTTCTGCTGTTGCTATAGCAATAGCTTTGAACTTTTCGTAGCTCGGAGCAGAGCAGAGCAGTCAATTTTCATTTTTCTGCTACGGCTCTGCTCCCACTCTGAAAAAAAGTGACAGCTGTAGCAAGAGCAGAGCAATATTTCTGTGCATCTCGCTGCTACGGAGTAGTAAATGCAAACCCTGACCCTAGGTAAGTGCTTACCTCGTCGATAACTACATGGGTACTTACTAGATTAACCCTATAGTAATCGAACGTCGAACCACCCAGTTAATAAATATATGCGCATTAGCGCATAAGTAAAAAATAACGGTAAGCATCGCTTTGGTTTTTGTTATTTTGTGGAAAGAGCATACACAAGATTAAAGACAAAACTTCGATTATGCCTTACATCGCTGTTTGTTTACGCGTCTTCGGTGCACTGCTTACAAAAACAATTGTCCAGAAAGAACAGTTTGTTTTATTTTGTGCTACTCTTTCGCTTAAACGCAGCTATGTTTGCTGGCTGACGAAATTTTTGCAAGCATTTGAGTTAAGAAGTGCAAAGCGGATCAATCGATTATTAGGTGAGTGACTTAAAAAATAATATATGTTTGTAATATAAAATATTTTTGTGTATATTTTATGTATAAATATGTATGAATATATTTTAGCCAATGAAGTGGTCTTGGCGTACAATGTGGATGGCGTTCAGGGGAAAGGTGCCCTAAGAAAAGAAGAAAATTTCTTTCGCGTTATAATCGGTGAGTATTTTAAAAGATAATTATTTAATAATCATTATACACTTCAATCTATTAAAACTTGTTTAATCCTTTTTATTTCTAGATTCTGTCTTTGTAAGTAGTGGTGGTCTGCTGGTAAGTGCTTATTTCACCAGCAACGAACTAGTGCTCAGAACTGCAGGGAATATACCAATCCCAATAAACTATAAACTATTAACAAACATAGCAACCAACAAATTTGGCGGCGTAGCACTTTTAATTCATAAGTCAATTCAACACACTACCCCTACCCACTAACACCACAGACGACCTAGAAACAATAGCCATAAATATACAATCTAAACTAAAATTAAACATATCTTCAACATAAATATCTCCCACCAAAAACATTACTACCCAGACACTTCAAAATACATTTAACACACAACAAGCACCCTCACTAATTATGGGGGACTTCAATGGATGGCATCCTTCCTGAGGCTCACCAATAACAAACACACGAGGAAAAATAACTCAAAGATTTATTGACAATGCACACCTTATTCTACTGAACGACAAATCTCCCACTCATTTTTCAACTCACAATACTTACACACACATAGACCTCACACTCTGCTCTCCAATTTTGGCCCGCCACACTAAGTGGGAAATACTGAACGACCTTCATGGTAGCGATCATTTTCCTATCATCATCACCCTATTCCCATCAACTAATTCACAAAAATTCAGCAGACCCTTCTTTAAGCTAAAAGAGGCCTACTGGGAAAAATACAATTTACTTACGCAACAATCAAACGAAAAATACCCAACCTCTCAAAACATAAACAAAGAAGCAGCCCAAATTAACAGAATCATTCTATCTAGCGCAAACCTTTCCATCCCACAAACCACACCAAATACCCACCCCTTCAGAGTTCCATGGTGGAACAAAAATCTCGACCAGCTACAAAAAGAAAAACAATAAGCGTGGAAAACACTCAACCGCCATATAGCACTAGAAAACATCATAGACTACAGACGTCAAAATTCAAAATTTAGATACACCTTAAAAAAAAGTAAAAATGAAGCCTCTAGATCTTTTACTTCAACCATCTAACCGTCAACCCCTTCATCCAAAATATGGGCGAATATAAGACGCTTCTGCGGACTTAACCCAGTTAACCCTTTCGACCCCAACATTTTCCCTGTCGAAAAAAAAAATTTTTTTTATTGTATTCTTTTTTTAATGCACCATGCAGTATTTGAGTAAAGTTTGCTTGTGGGCAACGTTGGGCGATGGTATGTATTAAAAATAAATTTTGAGTTGATGGTTATTTTTGTTTATTTTCAATTTTTAAGTGAGGTAAGATAAAAAACAGTATTTATTGTTGTTTCAGCATAGGTGTACTTTATATTTAATACATTTTGACAATGGAGTTCCTGTCTTGCACAGTCTGCAACGCCCTTTTTCAGCAAATACCACCCAATGTTCCATTTAATCGTAACGCATAGAATTTGTAGGATTTGGCTGAAACTTGCATTTTTTGGATTGATTCGAAGACACACTGCTGGTTGGAGAACCCAAAGATATTATTGAGTTTTCTCTTTGCCGATTTGATGGCCGTTCCCCTCTTTTTTTCAAAAGAAGTAGATTGTAGCAGCTCATGAGCAACTTCTATTTGAAATTTGATAAGCGGTATATACTTTTGATTTGGGTTTAAAAAATTAAAATGTTTTCTATACAGCAGCCATGCATTTGTCATTGATGTTCCCAAGCACCAATAAAAGATTCTAGTGTACCACTTTCTTGAACGGTGGTTAATTTTGTATAGCTCCATAAGCATGTCCGCTAAGTCTACTCCTCCGATACCCTACGATAAGATTGTTATAAGAGCCTACAATAGCAGGCCTTGCAACATCAATGTAAACTTTTTCTTTGGGACTCCATCGTTTGCACATCCCAACTGGTTGATGGTCTTCATACGAATAAAGTAGTTGAACCGACTTATTATCAAACCATTTGACGCATACAAGATTTTTGTTTGCTTCATATTTTGTATCAAATGATCCTCTTCCACGTTTTTTCAATTCTTCATCTGAAAGAAGTTTACAATTGCTTATTCGATTTTTTTACCCTTGCAGAGGGCAGTAGCGGATTTAACAGGTGGGCAAAGGCGCGCTTGCCCACTGGGCCCCCCCGACGAAAGGCTTTCAGGGCCCCTCTTGCTGAAAGTTACACCTTCGAGTTTTTTTTTTTTTTTTTTTGTTGAAAAAATGTTTTGGTGAGTCTCTTGTGGACAGCACAAGTTCAATTTTTATTCAGGGGCCCCCTGTTATCAGAATAATTGCAATGCTTGATAACTATCGTAAATTGAATATAAAATCAAATAACTTTTGGGTGCTATCCTGAAGAGGGGCCCCCCCAGCGTATTTTCGGCAATTTTTGGTATTTTCGGCTAAATTTGGAGTTGATCGAAAAGGGAAAGCCTCAGGTAACGACGAAGACCCAAAAAAACCGATTGCGATCATTCCTTACCTTGTAATTTACGGTAATTTCCGGCAATGGGGGGGGTTATTTTTTCCCATATTACGGCGTCGATATTAAACGACGGGGGTATGGGGAAAAAATGTTGCCCACTGGGCCTTTTTCCTTAAATCCGCCACTGGTATTATAATTTTGGTCAAAAGTGTGCAACGCAGTGAAGGAGATATCTCCGACCCTATAAAGTATATATATTCTTGATCAGGATCACCTCCTGACTTGATATGAGCATGTCCGTCTGTCCGTCTGTCCGTCTGTCTGTCTGTTTCTACGCGAACTAGTCTCTCAGTTTTAAAGCTATCGACTTGAAACTTTCCACACACCCTTCTTTCCTTTGCACTCAGTATATAAGTCGGAACGGCCCGGATCGGCCGACTATATCTTATAGCTGCCATATAACTGATTGATCGGAAATAACTCAACTTTCGTGTTTTAGAAGATAGAAAGCTGGAATTTAGTAGAGATTCTATTTTTGGTCAGTTGATCCAACCTACCAAATTTTATTAGGATCGGCCGACTATATCCTGTAGCTGCCATATAACTGAACGATCGGAAATGACCCAACTTTTGTGTTTTAGAAGATAGAAAGCTGGAACTTGGTACAGATTCTATTTTTGGTCAGTTGATCCAACCTACCAAATTTCAGGAGGAATTAAGGATCGGCCAACTATATCCGCTGTTTGCGATATATATCCGGTTTTAGCTGCAAGGGTATATAAACGTCGGCTCCGCCCGAAGTTAGCTTTCCTTTCTTGTTTCGGATAGTTCCGGTTGAAAATATGCAATTTCCCTTCAAAGCAACCATGAGGCTAACTGACGTAAACCAATTGTCAAAATACAGCTTGAAAGGTTTGCCTTTGGGAAGACCTTTTGATAAATATAATACCACATCTGGTGGTATTCCCAATCTAAAGTCGGCGCAAGTGCCTTGACCAACATGCAGTGTAAAGTCATAAACTAATCCAGATGATCCAGCGCGCGTAAAAATTTTTAAACCCCATTTGTAAGGCTTAGCTGGGTTGTATTGTTTAAAAAAAGGATTGGCCTGAGAAAAAATTAAATTTGAATATATAAATTTTAATAAAATTTAACTTTGAATACCTTTGTTTGCAATGATTTGCTCATCATCATTTTGCTCATTCTTTGAGTTTGTCAAGTAAAGGGCGTATTTTGTACAGCTTATCATAGTTTAAATCACCTTTTTTGAGATCTTTAGTGTTATCGTTGAAATGTAAACATTTTTTGATTTTTTCAAACCTTCCTCATGGCATTGCATCTGATATAGCAGAAAGCTTTAATTGTTTTTACCAAGCCATTTTCAATTGTGGTACTTTTTACACCCAAGTATAATAAAATTCCGATATACCTTTTCATTTAATCTCCATTACATTGAAGCTCTATACCGTGCTCTTGCAACCCATACAAATTAGTTTGATTTGTTATTAAATCAATTACATTATTGTCAAAAAAGCTGCAGAAATACTCTACAGGAGTCTTAACTTCATCGATTTGGTGATTACTATCTTCTTCCCAAATACACCCTAGAGCTTGAAATGGCTTCGTTCTCCATTTAAGTGTCTTTGGATCCACTTTTTCAAGGCAATTATTAGCCACAAGACTAGTTTCGTGGATACTTTTTTCTTCCCCCGAATTTTAAATATTCTCAATTTCTATTGATTCTCCCCTTTCCAAAATACTTTTTAAATTATTCTCCAGCATTGCAGAGATATCTTCCGTTTCATTACCACTTTTTTCGTCAGTGGAGACATCCCAATCGAAGTTGATAATCCTCTCAATATCATCATTTGATAACCCTTTCTCTTTTGGTCTCATACTTTGAAAATTGGTCAGCTGTTTTTTTTTAAAGAAATCAATACGCGTGAACTTCAACATAGATTAAAGAATTCATTTATTAACAAATTTCACTCACATTCTTTAACTTTTAATGTACAATTTAAAAGAAAATCACTTTCTTTAAATATACCTCACAATACAACGAACACTTTTCACGCGAGGCACGTCCAGCCTTTCCGAATAATTTTGTCAAATGATGCGCAAACTAGAATTTTTTTCCTTACAATCTAAGAATACACATAAAAACACCGTTATCTCAAAGAATATGCAGAAAAAAACAAACGAAGCGACTCTCGCTAGCCGTTAAACATTTGAAATTGCCCACAGGCAACTCTGGGGTCGAATGGGTTAAGCAAATCCACGCCATAACAAACCCAGACAACAACGAGGTAACTACAGCTAATAACGAAATCGCCAATATCTTTGCTAAACATTTTTCAAACCTGTCAGACGACATGAATTTCCCAGAACAATTTCGAAATAACAAATACAGGAATAATACCATAAATTACACACCCTCCCCATCAGCTCAAATCATAGAAAAACAAATTTCAAATCTCGAACTAGCGTCAGCTCTACAAACCCTCAAAGGATCTGCCCCAGGACTCAACAGAATCTCCTACCAAATGATTCAAAATAGCTCCAATACCACAAAAAACAGAATAACAGCCCTATTTAACAAAATTTTCGATACTCACATACCACAAGCCTTCAAAACTAGCCTTATAATTCCTATCCTGAAGCCAAACAGTGACAAAACTCAAACCACCTCCTGCAGACCCATCTCCCTCAACTGTTGCCTAGCAAAAACACTAGATAAGATCATAGCCAAAAGACTTTGGTGGTTTGTAACTTACAACAATCTGCTTAATAAAAACCAATTTGGATTTAAAAAAGGCAAATCGACTTCGGACAGTCTACTTTACGTAGACTATCTCATATCGAAGTCACACCAGCACAGCTCACTCGTCACTCTTGATTTTTCAAAAGCCTTCGACCGAGTAGGTGTGCATTCCATAATCGACCAACTTCAGGAATGGAAAACAGGGCCGAAAATAATAAATTACGTCCGAAATTTTAAGCTTAATAGAAAAATAATAATTCGGTCGGTCAACACAGATCCAACACACTACCATTGTTCAATGGAATCCCACAAGGATCCCCAATCTCCGTTATACTATTCCTCATAGCCTTTAATAAATTGTCCGATATAATATCCTTACACAAGGAAATCAAATTTAATGCATACGCTGATGACTATTTTCTTATAATCAACTTTAATAAAAAGAAAAATATTAACTTTAGCCTAGGCAACCTTCTAAATGACATAGAGAACTGGGGTTCATATTCCGGGGCATCCCTATCCCTATCAAAGTGCCAACACCTCCACATTTGCAAAAAGCACAACTGCACTTGTGTCGTTACATTCAATAGCATACAAATCCGCACAGTTAGCTCGTTAAAAATATTAGGAATAAATATAGACAGCAAATACAAATGGAACACACACATAAATAAACTTATACCTGCACTCCATAAAAAACTAAATATAATAAAATGCCTCTCAAGTCTCAAATTTAACTGCAGCACATACACATTAATCAACGTGGTAAAAGCTAAAAGTAAAATTAAAACCACCCCTAAACTCCGCTATTCGCCTAGCTCTCGGAGCCTTTCGTTCTACTCCAACAAATAACCTCCTAAAAGAAGCCAATATTCCTCCAATAGAATTAAAACGAGATCTGCGAGACCATTATAGAACCTCTGCCAGCAATTTCATCTACCTTTTGAACCTCAAAAACTAAACAAACTCAAGCCACCCTGGGACCTACCCAACATTATAGACACATCCATACGACTACATAAACAAGAAAGGAAAGCTAACTTCGGGCGGAGCCGAAGTTGATATACCCTTGCAGTTAAAACCGGATATATATCGCAAACATCGGATATAGTTGGCCGATCCTTATGAAATTTGGTAGGTTGGATGAACTGACCAAATCTAAAATCTGTACCAAGGTCCAGCTTTCTATCTTCAAAAACACAAAAGTTGGGTCAATTCCGATCTTTCAGTTATATGGCAGCTATAGGATATAGTCGGCCGATCCTTACGAAATTTGGTAGGTTGGATCAACTTACCAAAAATAGAATCTGTATTGAATTCCAGCTTTCTATCTTCAAAAACACGAAAGTTGGGTCATTTCCGATCGTTCAGTTATATGGCAGCTATGGGATACAGTCGGCCGATCCTTATGAAATTTGGCATGTCGTAATGTTTTGCCAAAAAACTCATGTCAAATTTGAACTCTTTAACTTTAAAAACACCAAAGTTATACCATTTCCGATCAATCAGTTATATGGCAGCTATAGGATATAGTCGCCCGATCCCGGCCGTTCCGACTTATATACTGCGTGCAAAGGAAAGAAGAGTGTGTACAAAGTTTCAAGACGATAGCTTTAGAACTGAGAGACTAGTTCGCGTAGAAACAGACAGACAGACGGACAGACGGACATGCTCATATCAACTCAGGAGGTGATCCTGATCAAGAATATATATACTTTATAGGGTCGGAGATGTCTCCTTCACTGCGTTGCACACTTTTGGACAAAATTATAATACCCTCTGCAAGGGTATAACAAAAGAGGCAAATATGTAATCTGCTCAGACTCCCTCGCAGCAATAGACTCAAATAAAAATACAAACAATAATAAAATTTTTCCAAATAAAATAAGATCTTTAATAAAACAGTTAGCCCCAAAAATAAAATTAATTTCGATTCCTGGCCATGCAGGCATTGCGGGAAACGAACTAGCAGATCAAGCAGCAAAGTCGACCAACAAAAGCCCACTAATCTTTACACCCAATATAAATCCTACAGACATTTTAAACAAACCCACCAAAACTGCAATAGACTCGACCAAACCAAAATTACCCGACTACGTCTAGGACACACCAGCCTCACCCACCAACACTATCTGAACCAAACTCCAACACCACCTTGCCCTTTCTGTCAAGGCAACCTCTCCCTACACCATTTACTCAACACATGTCCACCTCTCTTGCAAACAAAACAAAATATCTTCCAGAACTCCAACCCGCTACCTCTCCTCAATGACCTAAACCCAGAAAACATTGAAAAAATACTACTTTTCCTAAAGTCAACACAATTATACCACAAAATCTAAATACAAACATTTAACAAGACTAGTTGCCTAATTTTAAGAAAAATAATGTACAGAATACATAGATAACGGTTAAATATTAATTTAAGACACAACATGTATGTATGTATATCATCCCTTAAGACTTAAGCACCAACAACTCACATAGCCGAAGGCCACAGTAGCCAGCGCTATATCATTAAGCTAGTCTAGTTTTGTAAACTTTTCTACCTTTAATAATAATAATAATAATAATAATAATAATAATAATAATAATAATAATAATAAAAATAATAACCCTTTAAGTGTCGTTACAGTATAGTCCCCATCCCCACAGTATAATATGGTAAATTTTTGTATCATATTTGGATCTTTATGACCTAACCTCATCTCTAACCTTGATCGACGCCACATTGTTAGAAGACCTTAGAGTGAACGGACAACCGCAGCCCCTATGTATGCAGTGGACTGCCGCCATGCACAGGTATGAGGACACCTCGATCAGACTAGCCTTAAGGATCTCCGGCATTGGCCAATCGTAGCTATATGATCTTCACAACGTTTTCTCGTTCAAGTCTCTTGATCTGCCGTCACAGTCGTTGAATATAACCCACCTAAAAGCACAGCACAGACACCTTCGACATTTACCACTGTCCGGATACGACTCAGCACAGCCCAGGCTTCTAATAGGTCTCAATAACTGCAGGCATTTAAAACAGACATTGTTAAACGCCGCTGAAAAGGTCGATATTAGTGTAAATATAAAAAAATTGTATTTTAAGATACGTATATACTTTGGAATTAAGAACTTAAACAAGAGAATGGCTGTCCAAAAACAAAAACAAAGAATAATGTTAATGCAATGTTAATGTGTATTCTGGGAACAATATTAATTATCCATATTTATCTAGAAATAGTCTTTGGCATCAAAACAAGCTAGATCTAGAATTAAAGGAAAACCCAGTAAAACTTTAATCGAATCATTAGAAAATATATTAACTTTCAATTACCAAATTAAATATTTCTTAACGATGTATTAACAAATAAACCAAAATTTCATAATTTTTCTTAAATTAAATTATTAATTCATTATTTATTTTTTGGTTTTTTTTTAACAAACTGAGTTTTTATTTGAAAATTAAATATCAGTTTTAAAAGTTTCTTTTAGTTAAGTTTTATGTTAATAATGTATGTTAATGTATGGTATTAATGGTAATATATAATATTAATGGTAATGGTAGTATAGTATAATAGTATATAGTTTTAGTTTTTTAGACCCATCTCATGTCTTAGGGTTAAGAATCTTGCAGCAGGCAACGGCTTCACGACGACATCGGCTACTTGGTGTTCTGTAGGGACATATTCTAAAATAATTATTAGCTATACTATTAGGATTACATGTAAGATTATATGCTATACTAATGCAACCTTGATTATCTTCTAGGGGCCGTCCATATATTGCGTGACGCGAATTTTCAGACATTTTTTTCAGACATTGCAACTGGAGCAAATGTCTCATCATAATCTAGCAGATACTCTTGAGTGAATCCCCGAGCTACCAATCTGGCTTTATATTTGATTTGCTTGCCATGTTCATTTGTTTTTATAGTAAACACACACTTAAAATCAACATTGTTTTTATCTAGAGGCTGATCAACTAAAGACCATGTCTTATTATAAAAATGCGAATCCAATTCGTCTTTTACAGCTTCTTCCCATCTACTTTTGTCTGTTCGATTTTGAATATGATTGTAATTAATTGGAATGTCATTACAAAAAACGTGAGCATTCATGAATTAATTTCAGTGGACAATTGTAGATTATTCATACTATCATTCTGAATACTTTCTACCAGTTCCATACTTTTATTCTGAAACTCCGAGTCATTTTCCACAGACCTAGTATTCTTCATATGTACTTGATCAACAAAATGATCAACAAAAACTTCTTCAAATTTATGTCCCACAATTTATAGCCAATCTGTTCGTAACCAACCAGTATGCATTTGAATGATTTTTCATCAAATTTTCGCATTTTTTCATGCACATTACTGTTGAACCGAATATTTTTAAATATTTCAATTTTGGCTTTCTGTTGTGCCACATTTCAAACGGAGTTTTCTTATCCTGAAACGCTCTACTTGGAGTTCTATTGATTAAATATGTTGCTGCTAAAACAGCATCACTCCAAAAATTTTTATTTAATTTAGATCCACTAATCATTGGTCTAGCCTTTTCAGTTATGGATCTGATCATGCGTTCGGATATTCCATTTAATTGCGGTGTATGTGAAACCGTCAAGTGGTAGCTTATGCCTTTTCATAACAATAATCTTTCATCTCATTTGACAAATATTCTCTGCCATTATCGATGTAAAGATTCACAACTTTCAAGTTGAAATGAGCTTCACTCTTGGCGATGAAATCTTTGAAGAAATGAAATACTTCATATTTATAAGTCATCAAGTAAGTTACACAGTAATGTGTGTGCTGATCGATAAAGATTAAATAATAGTTTCTTCCATCAATAGTAGAAGGAGTTATCGGACCACATACATCTGAATGAATTATAAATAAAGGCCTCCGTATATAATCTTTATTCTTCATTTTCTCAAATGGAAGTCTATATTGCTTACCATTTATGCAAGCTTCGCATAAGCCATCATTTAATTTAACATTTTTTATAAGTTCTATATCTACAAAAATGCTTTATCGTCCAATTTCTAAAAACTTTCCCTTGCTAATATGTCCAGATCTTTCATGCCACAAACTGTAGTTTTGCTTTTTATCTGAGTTACCTTTATATGCTTTATGATTTATTTTGAGATTTACAATCGACACATTGCTCTTACACGTACCTTCAAGAACTTCTTGTCTATTCTTTGAAATTCGTATTCTCTTTGAATTAAATTCGACTGTCAAGCCTGCAGATTGCATTTTCCTGACGGACAGTAAGTTTTGGTGAACCTATTTGCAGAAAAGAACGTTTTCCAATGTAATGTTTGTATTAAGATCGCTGAAAAGTTCCCTTGTCCGGCGAAGGGCGAAACACCGCCACCCGTGGGAAAACGGAATCGACGTGGAACGTAACGGTTCCCGGAGCAGCAGTAAGACAATGGAAAGGTAATCGAAGGGTGAGGGGAAATCAGCACGCCGCGGAGGCGTGCCTTAGAAAGCGTGGCGGGGTGAGCAGCAGCGGTGGAGTAAGGAGCAAAGGGGGGTTGCGACGCAAAGTGCAGCGGGCCCTGGAAGCCCACCGGTGCACCTCATAGCAGAAGCAGATATCCATGGCCAGGAGAAACGAGGGGCCACGGACGGCGACCCGCCAACGGGAAAGTGGCGTGATTCTGGAAGCAGGATTAACGGAAGGAGCAGAATCCGGGAGGATTGAAGGGCGCTCCAGTGAGTATAAAAGGAGGCCCATTGGAGCGGATCGGGACGAGTCTTTTGGAGAGTCCGCCATTCAAGTGTTAGAGCGTTTCTAAAAAGGATTCGGTTTGTTTGAGTTGAAGGACCGCTTTTGGAGAGTCCGACAGCCAAACGCAAGGAGAGCGAAAAAACAAGTGAGGAGAGGATCCGCTGCTGGACCTTCTCCTACAAACCCAGGTGTACGCCTTACCGACTCCTGAAATCGCAACCAACAGGCGTGGTCCTGCGACACAAGGATAGGCCGACTCGGGATCGCACGCCCGGCATACATAAACGTCAAGGACGAGACACCAGACAAGCCCCGGGTAGTGTAGTCGAGTTGGGCCATTCGCGAACACGGCAGGTAGCCTTGTATGAAAGCGAGAGAAGGATAAGTCTGGCGTATGCCTTACCGACTCCTGAAATCGCAAACAACAGGCGTGGTCCTGCGGCACAAGGATAGGCCGACTCGGGAACTCACGCCCAAGTCAAAGACCGAGTGAGAGCACCCCGGTCACGAGCACCGGTGTAGCGGGAGCGCGACGCACGGTCAGTAACACGGCAACTTCCAATCCTGGCTCGCTAGCGCGTATGCGCGGTGAATTCCACACTCATAATAAAATTTACCCTAAAATTTCGAAATTCGCTATAAAACGTTTTTTTCTAAATACAAGAAAAGATTTCTAGTTTCTAGAAAAAATTTTCTAAAAAACAAAAAAATTTCTTAAATCAAAGAAGTTTTTCTCAAATATAGAAAAAGTCGCCATAAACTGAAATCGCCCTAAAAACAAGAAAATTTTTCTCTAATTAAGGAAAATTATGACCTATTTTCTGGAACTATTTTTTTAATAATAGAAAGGCTCACCATAAAAGAAACTAACCCTAAAAAATAGAAAACTGTTTCTACAATATAGAAATTTCTTTCTAAAATGCACAGTGTTACCTTTTAATTTAGGTAACCCTAGAAAATAGTAAATATTTTGTTTAACATGTTAAAGACAAAAAATCATGTTAAGAAATAATGTAACGATATTTGAACTATCAAATATCGCACAAACAAAGGAGGTTTCCATCTATTTAAGTCTTCCGTTTATTTACCAAGTGCTGATGGATTCCTTGCTAAACCAGATAAACTGAGAAGTGTTTGCTTCTTTTTTTGCTGGTAAGTTACTAAAAAAGGTTACTAATTTAATAAATAATTTAATTAAATTACTAATTTAATTAAACTAGAGCTACTTATGGAAGTGCATGAACATCGCAAAAAGCCAGAAGGTCAGCTGTATATGGCAAAATTTATAATTTGAAGGCTAAGGAGAAAAAGTTATCAACTGGTAAATTACGCCCCTCTTCAAAGGTTGAAAATAATTTCCCAAATACATTTTTAGTTAATATGGCTGATGTTCAATAGTGAAGAGGTGAAGCCTAGCCTTGTGAAGAGGTCAACGAAAAATTGGATCTTACTTTTGAGTGGCGCAAAAGTTTCTTTTTCCCATTCTTAAGCAGAATTTTGAACACAAATTGGTATTGTTTTTTATACATTATTTTGTTTTATTTAATGCATTTATTGAAAAAATTCTTAGATTGTGGCCATTGTGGACGTCCAGAGTTTTATTTTACTAAAAACATTCCCTCATCAAAGCGAAGGTAAAAAGGCAATAATTAAACTACCTTAAAACATGTTTTACAACATTCACGATTAAATATTATATTGATATATTTATATCGCAATATTAATTGACGTGATTTTTCTACAGATAAAAAGGACGCACATGATTCACGGTATTCTAGTCCCCACTAAAAGGGGAAATTTATTATATACCATAAATAAAGTCTTAATAAAGTCTTCTTATTTTGTGGGAAAATTGCCCTGTATTTTAGAAAGGGAATGCCATTCATTTTAGAAAATTTTACCCTAAATTTTATGATGTGGTGCCATTGAAGACAAAAATAGGGTGAATTTTTAAATCTTAGGGTTAATTTTATTTTGAGTGCAGGTGTAGCGGAGGCGACAAGCACAAGCACTCCCAAACCTGGCACTGGGGCGTAAGCACGGAGTCCCGGTGTAGCGGAGGCGGCAGTCTGCATACAAATTCCCAATCCTGGCGCTAGCGCGTTAGCGCGGTATCCTGGTGTATCGGGGGCGACAGTCCGCAGCCAACTTCCATTCCCGGCCCGCTAGCGCGTATACGCGGTGGATTCCTGGAGTAGAGGAGGTGCGAGGTCGCGGCGAACTCCCAATTCCGGCCCGCTGGCGCGTATGCACAGCAAGAGGAAACAACCACAGAGGAAACAACCCACAGAGGACGCCAACGACGGAGCCGGCAGAACCAGGAGGAGCAACGAGAACACGGAGCGGGATTGGAAGAAAACCTTTGTTTTTGGAAGAAGAATCTCTAAATAAAGAGTGTGGAAATCTTTAACTGTTTTTATTACTTTCTTGGCTTGAGCAATCACGTCGAATCTATAAATTCGGTGGAACGGATCCGCAAAACTCTGTGCTAGAAAAAAGCTAGCCGCGGTAAATTGTGGCGAGCGGAAGCAGAAAGAACAGTTCGTTACAGCACAAAGAGATTGACTTGCTGAATTACGATCAAATAGTAGCTTCAAAATAAATGCCTTTTGTTATTTTTATATTTTCTCATGGTTCACAGCGCTCCAGATAACTTTATAATACATAAGTCTAGAACTAAGTAAATTTTGTACAGAAATTATAAAGTCATTTGGTGGCAAAACAACGTTTGCCGCGTCAGCTAGACAGGTAATGACGTTTGGGGCTAGTTTCTTTTCCAGCTGTGCTCAGTACGTGAACCACGAGCAGCACCCACGCGCTATAAAGTGCATCCTGGAGAATCATAATGTATACGACATGCTGGACAGTCTTGACACTGAGAAAGAAGCCATCTTCCTCGCGCGACCCGTCCACTACATTTATCTTCAGGGCAGATTCCTTTTTCGAATTCCTGGTGTTGTAGGGGGGCGTTGTTGTAAGGCCGTCAGCCAACGGGTACAACAGGGGGACCTACGCGCAAGCAATTGCGTGCCGTAACTGTGCACACCGCTGGTAGTGCGACTATACTCTCCACGTGAGGGCGGCTGGTAACAGGTCTCGGTAAGGTCATGTCTCTGCCGAGGATGCTGGCTAATGGTAGTCGGGCGGGGAGAAGAACACTTCCTTCCTTAAATCACCAAGGTGGAACAGCATATGCCGAAGGATGCGTGTCCGAGGGGGGCTCGGACGCTAATATGCGAACTCTGGGGGACAGGCCGACCTCCCAGTTTTAACCAGGCTTATTGTGACAAGCGGGCTATGTCATGATGGACGAACCCCTTTCCGCCTACTCGTGGGACCAAAACATGAATACTACTTTACCAAACAAGCGGAGAACGGAACTCCCTAAAAAAGACCGGAAATGGGGTCAATGACCCGTCAAACTCCAAGGCCCTCAAAATCCAAGGAGTTGCTGAGATGGAGAAGCCCCCCACAGAGGGGCAACATCTGGAGGCGGGACGCGCCGGTGCGGATGAGGTTGCTAAGGCAACTTCTTCCAAAGCGGGGCTAACTATGGGATCACCGAACGGCGTGGAGAGGAAGACCCCAGGGTCAACCTCTAAACCAACCGGCGGTGCCCCTAAGGCGAACCCTGGTCCGGAAGCCCCTCACTCGAAGCAGCGTAAAGGCTCCTACAAGGACAGAAGAAGAGCAGCCTTCATTTTGATGAGGGCGGACCCATCGGCCGAAGCCAACCCGGATCAGGCCGAGATTATTAAGTGGGCAAGGGAGATCCTACCCGACTTTAATCCGGAAAAAGCGGAAGAAAGGCTGGATCCGAATAGACGTACGGGGTCAGACCCTGCCAAGGAGGCCACGCAAAGCGCGAAAAGGCAGATTTCCACAGAGGGAGAAGCCCCCCAGGCCAAGAAGAGGAAGGCCCAGCTGCAGCCGCCAACCGTTCGTTCGCCGAAGTAACGAAGGGAAGAACCTTAATTGGAGTCCTGGACAAGGGCTCCAAGGATGGGCTCATCCCCAAGATACTTTGGCGACGAGTGGTAAACGAGTTGCATGGGCGCTTCGTGGAGGAGATGCAGCGAAGCGGAGGATTCCCACCAGAATGCGAAGACGCAGGATGGTATCATCGGTAGAGACCTACAAGCGGATGGCTGCATCGCTTGGAGAGATCTACCCTGGAGCTAAGCTGGTGGAGGTTGACTGGGACGAAATCCCCAGCAAACCGAGGGCGCGAGTGTGGCTCACTGAAAAGCCAGCCGACCCTAGAACCATTCTAACAATGCTTAGGATGTGCAACCCGACGCTCCCCCCGGCGGACTGGAGAGTCGCCAAGGTCGAGGAGGCGGTGGGACTGCGCAGGCAGGTCGTCCTCACCCTCAACGAGGAGACCGTAACAAATCCAATGCGAAGACCAAGCAAGGAGGTATCGGGCTGGAGGAAGACGCGCAAGAGCCAGACTTGGAAGAGCCGACCGAAGAGGGGCACCCGGAAGGAATGTCGGATGAGGAGGAGGACATCCTGGAAGGGTACACCTAGGAGGAAAGCGACTTGGCAAGGGCACTTGGTGGAGTCGGAATGGAGGAGGACTCTCTGCTGAGCTCCGAGACGGAGGCAGAAATAACTGTGGTGGAGATTTAAAAGGATTTCCCTGACGATCTTACAAATAAACCTCCACCACAGTAAAAGCGGCGTCAGCTGCCCTCCTACTCAACCTCGCCGAGAGTGGAGCTGATGTGGAGTTTAGGCTCTGCAAAGCCGATACTACAGGTAAAACTCGAGCCTGCATCCTTGCAAAAAAGAACCTTAACCTCTTTTTGCTACCCAATTTCAGCAATGAAGACCACGTAGCCGCAGCCATAGAGAGCCCAAATGGCCCTCTAAGGATATGTTCGGCGTATATGGGCCACGACCAGGAGGCCCTCCCCCGCACCCGCTAATCAAACAGCTGGTGGAAGACAGCAGGAAGCACAAGATCGACCTGATCATAGGTTGCGATGCTAACGCCCATCATCATCAGTGGGGTAGCACTGACACGAACGAGAGGGGTGAGTCAATCTTCGATTTTATCCTAGGCTCCAATTTTCTGGTGGGTAACAGGGGTACAGAACCCACTTTCATAGGCAAGAACAGAAGGGAAGTACTTGACGTCACTCTTTACTCTGAATCCCTAGCAGACAGGATTTTTAGATGGGGAGTCCTAGAGAAACACTCATTCTCATTTAACTCCTTGGTCCAAGCTTGTTAGCTTCATCCCGGCTGTCTGTGCTGGCTGGTGTTCCGTTTGTTCTGTGTTTGTCAAGTCTTCTGGTGGAGTCACCTGTACCTGTGGAAAAGAATCAGGATCGGAGATACTGTCCGACGGGCTCCTTATTGGTATCTTCTTTAAGTGGCTAATATTCCGGGTTAATTATTTATTATTCCGGGCGTTTACCATCACTCGACACTACAGCTATGTTTCCTTTTCTCTCTATGACTTCGTATTCTGTAGGGTCGAAGTTTGGTGTTAGCTTATGTGGAAACACAACATATCACAAACATTTCAATTTCCTTCGCCCCTCTCTTTTTATCAGCTGATTCTTTCCCCTTCTGTTTTGCAATGCAGTCTTGGTCTCGTTCTGATGAGTCTAATAATTCCGTGCCCAAATCCTGAATCCCTGGCACCTTATCACGGATCAGCCTGTTAAACATCAACTGCGTAGGAGCTGTACCTGTGCTACTATGTGGGGTTACATTGTACATCAACAAAAATGTTTGTATCTCCTGTTTATAGTTATTTTTGTGTTGATATGCGATCTTTAATCGCTTTACTAGCGATCTATTTATATTTTCAACTTCACCATTTGCTTGAGGCCAGTAAGGCGGAGTTCTAATCTGCTCTATGCCACAAACCCTGCAATATTCTTTAAACTCACTACTGATGTACTGCCGGCCATTGTCCGTCCGTAAGTATTTGGGGAAACCAAGTCTGCAGAAAATATCTTTCATTACATCGATAATGGTCGTTGATGTTATCGAACGCAAGAACTTAAACTCCAAGTATCGCGAGTAATAATCAATGAAAACGAGTACGAATTCGCCATTTGGCAAAAAACCCAACAAATCGGAAGCCACGCATATCCAAGGACCCTTTGGAAACGGTGTCCTACTCATCGGTGCTGGAGTGTTTGCTTGCGAGACCAGAAGGCAATCTCTGAAGGCCACCAAACCTTGGAGCGTAACCGACGCTTCATTGCGGATTCGCCAGGATGGCCTTCATGAGCTAGCTCTAGCACCTTTTCCTGCAGAGAAGTCGGGATGATTAAACGGTTTCCTCTCAATAGGATGTTCCCGATTGTGGAAAGCTCGAATCGGAACGGGTAGAGGCTATTTGATGCGGCGGAAGTCCATGAATCATCTTGCAAACAAGTAATGGCATCCACAATTTCTTCATCAAGGATGCTTTTCTCCGCTATTTTCGATATGCTCATTGACTTAGGAATTGAGCCCTCCAGTATACGAAAAATGCTATATTCGGCTCTTGACTCGAAATCCTTTGTCGATGATATATTACACAGACGAGACAAAGTGTCTGAGATGTTTTCCTTCCCAGCTTTATAAATAACCTTGAATTTATAAATCTGTAGTCGCAGCAGCCACCTTTCGATGCGAGCTGGTGGTTTTGACGATGGCTTAAATATTGTTTCGAGTGGCTTGTGGTCGGTAACCAATTCAAACTCTATACCGGCTAAGTAGTAATAAAATTTTTCTACCGCCCATACCAGTGCCAAGCTTTCTTTATCGGTTTGTGAGTACCGCTTCTCCACATCAGACAAACTTCGGCTGGCAAAAGAAATGATCTGGGGTTCGCCTCGTTCCGTGAATTGTAGCGCCACCGGGCTTGCATCAGCAATGAGACGTGTTCGATGTTTTACATTGAAGTATGAAAGTCTGGGTATTTCAGCCAGGCGAGTTTTCAAATCGTTGAACGCTTCTTTCTCTTTGGGGCCCCAGAAAAATTTGGTGTCTTTTCCCAACAATTTCCTTAGCGGTTCTGTGCGATCGGCTAGATCCGGAATAAACTTCCCGACGTAAGTGACCAGTCCTAGGAAGCTTCTCGTCTCCTCCTTATTTCTCGGGTCTCGAAATGAAGTGATGACATCTACTTTTTCGGGATCAACACTGATTCCCTTGTCGGATAGAATGTGGCCTAGAAATTTTAAACGGTGTGTTTTCCAAACACATTTTGAGTCATTCAGTACCATTATTGTTCTTGAATATTTCCCGGACTTTCCTGACCGTCTCGTCATGCTCATCTTCATTTGATCCAAATATGATGACATCATCGATATAATTAAGAACGTTGGAGCATGGTGCCAATAACTCTTCAAGCCGTCGTTGGAATATCTCGGGGACTGAATTTATCCCAAACACTAATCGTTTGTAGCGGAACAAACCCCTTGGGGTTATAAATGTGGTTATCTGCCGGCTTGCCTCATCCAATTCTAATTGATGATATGCATCTTTCAAGTCGAGCCGCGAAAAGTATGTAGCATCCTTCAACTTTGTCATAAATGCCCTCATCACTGCTCGATTAGCCATCCGCATATCTAAGCACAACTGGATGTCGCCGTTTTCTTTAAAAGCTATTATGATAGGCGAGATACAAGGGCTTTGACCGACCACTGGCTCTATTATGTCACTGCTTAAAGCTTCCTCTAGTTTGGACAGTACCTTAGCTTCGATGGCAACCGGTATACGTCACATTGGCTGTTGTATGCGCCTAATGCTAGGGTCAATTAATAACTTGACTGTTACTCCTTTCCACTTGGGAAATGGGGGAAATGCACTCAGCTCGGTTGACTTGTAATCCTAATGCTAAGACGTTCAACTTGATCGCTGTTTCTCGGCCCAGTAACGATTGTTTCCCATTTTCAATGACATAAAATGAAGCAATGATCTCTTTATCTGAGCCTGTTGATATGGTAGTCTCGAATACACGAATTACATTAAGCAATTGGTTTGAAGCATAACCCCGAAATTGTCTCTCCGAGTTGGATCTGATGTTGAAGACTACGGCTTTGTTTGCTTCCATTGATAACCAATCAGCTTGGCTAATTAGATTGAAACGCGAGCCCTTGTCGATGATAAGGGGAACCAGCTGCCATCCTATTGAACACTCTATCAGTTCATCAATTTCATAATCATCGCTGCAAATTCGGAAACAATCTTCTTTGGTCGGTTTCATTCCATAAAGAGCGCATTCATCTTGTACTTGCCGCACATCTATCCGTGACCGTTTTGGGCCACCGTTGTTTGGCTGTGTGGACTGGCGTTTGAGATTCGTTCTGCACTTGCGGGCGAAATTCCCAAACCGCGAGCATTTGTTGCATTTTACTTGTCGCGCCGGGCAGGTCAGGTTATCGTCAGAATGACCCATTCGACCACATCTACCGCATTCTGTACCCTTGCGCGGTTTCCGAAATGATATTTTATTTATTGTTTCTCTTTCTGCCTGAGAAATCATCGATTGTGATTGCTTAATAATTTCTTCCTCTACTCTACAAGCTTCGATCACTTCAGTCAAGGTATGCTCTTTCCCAAGTAGCTTTCTCTTCAATTCCAGCGAAGTCCAGGAGTCCATGATTTTATCTTTTAAACAGATTTCTTCAATTTCGGCCTTACTGGAGCCAAAATCGCATTTCTGCATTTGCAAAACTCTCACCTTCCAAAGGTGAAAGATTCCTAAACATATGCCGCTCGAAGGTTGCGTTCTGTTTCGGTGAGAAATATTCATTTAGCTTTCCCACCAGCACCAGAAATACGTCGACTCCTTCATTCTTATCCGGGTCTACTAGTGCATCGGGTAAGGAGAAAGCAACCGTCTGCAATTGCACGCCTCCCAAGTGGAGCAATCTATTTCGTTTCCTGGTAGGAGTTTCAATCTCTTCAGCATCGATATATATTTGAAATGCGCGAAACCATCTTTCCCACTCGTTTCGTAACAGTGATTTTTCGATGGTTTTACACAGGAAAGGTTTGATTATATTTTCACCCATTTCCCTTTTTCGGCGAATTCTGCAAGTGAAACGAAAACCAAAATTTTATTTATTAATTTTTTTTCCCCGGCAAACTGTCTCTGACTATGTCAGCTTATTACAAGGCTAATTTCTTCTGCACAAACAGATTATCTCATTGTTCAATAGGGTTTTTTTCTTTCAACTTACAACGTACTGTTGCCCAGTTAAGAATTTTATACTTCCATTTTTTTTTTAACTCTCTTGACTTGCAACCAACTGTTACTTAGTCACTCTTTTAATTATGCTTGATCTTTGTCTTTTCCTCTTTTTTTTCTCTTGACTTGCCAACCAACTGTTACTCAGTCACGCTCTTAAATTAGGCTTATGTTATTTTGAATTGTGATCAGTAACGCTCGCTTCATTAGATTTTGGTCTTCCCCTCACTATCATGATTTCTTATGCTGGAAGTGGTACGGTACCATAAGAGCGGAAGAACAAGTAGAACACAAGAGAGACAAAGAAAGAAAAAAAAACGACACATGCATTTGTACCAAGTACCGCAATATCATAAAATTACGTCTTGCAAATATACATGTGGTTTAGTTCAAATGTTGGTTAATTCTTGTTTTTATACCCTTGCAGAGGGTATTATAATTTTGGTCAAAAGTGTGCAACGCAGTGAAGGAGACATCTCCGACCCTATAAAGTATATATATTCTTGATCAGGATCACCTCCTGAGTTGATATGAGCATGTCCGTCTGTCCGTCTGTCTGTCCGTCTGTCTGTCTGTTTCTACGCGAACTAGTCTCTCAGTTTTAAAGCTATCGTCTTGAAACTTTGCACACACCCTTCATTCCTTTGCACGCAGTATATAAATCGGAACGGCCCGAATCGGCCGACTATATCCTATAGCTGCCATATAACTGATTGATCGGAAATGGTATAACTTTGACGTTTTTAAAGTTAGAGAGTTCAAATTCGACATTTTTTGGCAAAACATTACGACATGCCAAATTTCATAAGGATCGGCCGACTATATCCTATAGCTGCCATATAACTGAACGATCGGAAATGACCCAACTTTTGTGTTTTTGAAGATAGAAGTTTGGGGCATTTTTAGGTTTTGTATTATAATAATTTGGGTTATATTATCATATTCTTAAAAGGATCGGCCAACTATATCCGATGTTCGCGATATATATCCGGTTTTAACTGCAAGGGTATATAAACTTCGGCTCCGCCCGAAGTTAGCTTTTCTTCCTTGCGCCAGGGCATTCAAGAAACCACCATGGTGGTCGCAAAAACTTGCGCCCTTTAAAACCAAGGCCCGCAAGGCCTTTAATTTCGCCAGGAAATCAAACTCGGAAACAGCCTGGGAGTCGTATAAAGCGGACCTTAAGCGATATAACAAAGAACTTCGCAAGGCAAAAAGGAATGCCTGGGCCAAGTTCTGCACGAACAGTCATCAAACATCAGAGACCTCCCGACTCAGGAAGGTCCTCGCAACTACTGCACCAAATGTAGGTTACATTAAAACCTCAGAAGGTAACTGGACATCGTCCAGCAGAGAAACCCTAGAGGCTCTCATAGGGACACATTTCCCGGGATGCTCTCGAGAAGACACAACCCTGGAAATGCAGACACAGGGGAATAGCCCACCCACCACTAATCCACTTGAATACCTATTGAATGATAGATATCTCAGCTGGGCAATAAATAGCTTCAAGCCCTTCAAATCCCCGGGCCCAGATGGCATTGTTCCGGCTCAACTAATCAAAGCCGGTCCCAACCTGAAATCTTGGGTCAAGATAGCTTTCTCAGCAATCTTCAGGATGGGCATCGTACCCCAAATGTGGTTGCGGACGAAAGTCGTATTTATACCCAAGGCGGGAAAACCATCTCACTGCACCCCCAAGGACTTCAGACCAATAAGCCTGTCGTCCTTCCTTCTCAAGACAATGGAGAGACTAATCAGCCTCCATATTAATCTTACTTTAAACCCAGATGATATCTCGGGATCACAGCATGCGTATAGGAAGGGCCGATCCACGGAAACGGCACTCCACGAAATCACTACTTTTGTCGAAAAGGCACTTAGTGATAAGGAATACGCACTTATTGCTTTTCTAGACATAAAAGGTGCGTTCAACACCATCCTACCAAGATCGATAATCAATGCGCTGACAGGACTAGGAATAGACAATCAATCCATACGCATTATAGAACAGATCCTGGTAAACAGGGCTGTTGAGGCGTCACTAGGAGGAGAATCTATTCATAGATACGTCAGAAGAGGCACCCCGAAAGGAGGCGTACTCTCACCCCTACTCTGGAACGTGGCGGTTAATAGCCTACTGCGATCCCTAGAAGGGGGTGGTTGCAAAGTTATCGCTTACGCGGATGATGTCGCAATTGCCTTCTCTGGAAAAATTCCCAAGACTCTATGTGACCGCATGACGGACAAACTTAGGGTCCTCTCAACGTGGGCAGTTAGAAATGGACTAGGTGTAAACCCATCCAAAACAGAGCTCGTCCTCTTCACCAGGAAGTACAAAATACAAAACTTAAGGCTTCTAAAACTATTAGGAGAAACACTATCCCTTAGCGATAGCGCCAAGTACCTAGGGATTACGCTAGACAGGAAACTGGACTGGAAGTCAAACACTATGGATAGAGCTAACAAGGCTACAATCGCGCTCTATACTTCCAGAAAAGCCATTGGCCTTAAATGGGGAATGTCCCCAAAAATAGTAAGATGACTTTGCACAGCGGTCATAAGACCCATCCTTTTCTACGGGGTGGTGGTCTGGTGGCCTGCTCTCACCAACTCCACAATTAGAGAGAAACTTAGGAAAACGCAAAGGATGGCGGAGGTCTGTATCACAGGGAGCCTACGTACCACACCGACGGATGCCCTAGACTTCATACTCGACCTATTACCGGTAGAGATAATGGGGGTCAAGATAGCCACGCTATCGGCAATCAGGCTACGAGAGACGGGCACATGGAAATGGACTGACAATGGACATACCAAGTTAGATCTACACCACTGCACGCCAACGGGGTCTACAGACTACTGCGTACCTGTCGATCATCCCACCTTAAAATACAAGGTCTACATTCCAACAAGGGAGGAATGGGCCACACAAATCCCGGGACCAGCCGGTTCCCTCCATATCTACACAGACGGTTCAAAATTGAATGGCCAGGTGGGAGGCGTTTTTCATTGCGAACGGCTGTGTCTAAATGAGTCCTTCAGACTCCCCGACCACTGTAGTGTCTTCCAAGCAGAAGTAATAGCTATCGAAGAAGCACTCAGATCCCCAGCATTTGTTGGCAATCAAGACACAATCTGTATCTTTTCAGACAGTCAAGCGGCACTCAAAACCCTTGACGAATTTTCATCCAACTCCAGGACAGTAAATGACTGCCGCAGTTCTCTTAACGAGATGGCAGAGCAGCATGACATCCACCTCATATGGGTACCCGGGCACAGGGACCACGAGGGTAATTGCGCCGCCGACGAACTGGCAAGAGCAGGTATTACCAATCCTCTCCTACCGGAGAAGGAACCAGTAGGTATCCCCTTAGCTACGTGTAGGCTAAAATGCAGGGATCACTTTGACCGCGCATCACTGAGGAAATGGAGAAATCTCCAAAACTGCAGGAACTCC
Source organism: Drosophila parabipectinata (assembly GCA_018153455.1). Taxonomy (NCBI): domain Eukaryota; kingdom Metazoa; phylum Arthropoda; class Insecta; order Diptera; family Drosophilidae; genus Drosophila; species Drosophila parabipectinata. The sequence goes on from JAECYA010000082.1 coordinate 973,116, forward strand.
CGCATGATATGGCCGATCTAGGAGAAGGTCAATGATGCTTATCGCCCTTAATAGGCAGGACTGTAGTCTGGCGATCAAGGCCATTACGGGACATTGGTTAATAGGAGCACACGAGCCGCGAGCGAGGCGTCGATGCAGCTCGAGGGCGTGCACGGGTCGATGAGGGCCCCCGTGTCGAAGATCCGGGTCCCGGTGTCTATGCGCACTAGTGCAGTCGGCAGCACGTTGACGCTGTTCCGCTGCAGCAGCGACGAGAGGGTGGGCGCAGCGACCGCGTCCTGCGGGTGCCTTCGATGAGAGGCGGAACATTGCCTAGGTGCCGATGACGCGGGCGGATGAGCGGTGGACGGCAACCGATGAGTGGCGGACGAAAGCCGTGGAGCACCCGAACCGCACCGGGAGTTGGCGGGTGACGGCCGGGCGCCAGCCGAGAGACTCCGTGTCCTGTCTCCCGCGCTCCGTGACCGGTGCTCCTCTTGACGTGCCTTGCGCCGAGCCCGCGGCTTCTTCTCGAGGTGCAGCAGCGTGTGGTGATCCTGACCACACGTCTTACTGTCGTCTCCACGCCGACACGATCCGTCGGAGTGCTCGTGGGCCATGCAGCTCGAGCAATACCGGTTCCCAAGAACCGCCCGGAGCCGCTTCTCGGCATTAAGGCGTAGGAAGCGCCGACACTTCTTCAAGGGATGGATCCCATTGCAGACTCGGCATCGGTAGGATTGAATACCTCGAGTACAGGGTCTTCGGACATTGGCGCGAGTGGCCGCGAATTCAGGCACGCCTCGATCTTCGCCAAGAAAGTAGCCAGCTCCGTAAAGGTGTATTTCCGCCAGGCGGTAGACTTGTAGAACAAAGTCTTGAAGCTTTTGACGCCTGCTTCCCACAGGCCCCTCATGTGGGGAGCGCCCGGAGGAATGAAATGCCAGAGAAGCTGGTGACTATAGGCACCGGTCACAGCCCCTTTTAGGCTCTGGAGAAAATCGCGGGATAGTAAAGCAGCTGCCCTCACAAAGGGCTTCCCGTTGTCGGACTGCACTTGACGGGGGCATCCTATTCCGGACACGAACCGTGCGAAAGCCGCCAGAAATTTCTCGGTCGTAAGGTCCGACGTGGGCTCTAAATGGATAGCCTTAGTGGATAAGCACACAAACACCAACACATAACCCTTTGATGAGATGATGAGAGATGAGGGTGATGGGACAGGCCCTCCCCGTATAGTTTTTTATCTCGAAAGGACCGGCATAATCCACACCGGTGTACGTGAATGGGCGCGAGAAGGACGTCCGTTCCTTAGGAAGCTCTCCCATGAAATGTGTCTGCAACTTCTTCTTGTGGATTACACATACTTTACAAGAATAGACGACGGACTTGACCAAATTCCTCACCCTTGGAATCCAGAATTTGGCCCGGATCATCAGCTGATTGCCACCGTGCAGCGTGATGCGATGCGTAAATTGAACAAGGAGTCACGACAGATGGCAGTCGTACGAAGGATTATAGGGTGCCGGTCGTCATATTAGAGAAGTTCAGAGGACGTGACCCGGCCGCAGGCTCTAATAAGGCCTTGCGAATCCACGAAGGGGTTCAGTGAAGTGTCGTTTCAGACGAAGTGTCTGCGCTGTGTGACGGAAACTAGAGGGGGGCATCATTGCCTTGAGTGGGCCAATCGCTGCGAGACCTTTGCAGCCAGTCAGGACTGTGCCACCACAACTGGTTACCCGCAAGATTTTGGAGAGCTACGCCCCGGCTAGCGAGATCCGCAGGGTTCTGCTCGAAGCGGACATGCCCATTTATGCACGTCGGTGAACTAGGTGATCTTGGTAACCCGGTTGTCCACTGACACGCTGGCTTCTGCAGACACGCGAGGACAATAGTCAAGTCCGTCCAACGTTTTAACTGGGGCCACTGAAGTCTTTGCAGTCAGCAGGGTCACTATTACCGTGGACCCAACCTCGACACGAGGAACACGAATCTGATCGTGTTCCTCGAGGAACACGAATCTGATCGAGCACCGAGTAATTCTTTAGTAATTCACCGAGTAACCCATCGCTGACAGAAATCTTGAGAGAGGGCGTCGTCCCACCCTAGATCAGAAAGCCAAATGTCTTGCATGAACATTTTCGCCCGAACAATGAAAGAAGCGAGCCAACCTTTTGGATCGAACAATTTGGCAATTTGGAAGAGGACTTGGCGCTTTGTAAAAGCCGATCCGAAAGTCAATTCTGGCGGGACAAAAAAGAACTCATCAGTCGTCGCTTTCCACCGCACGCCGAGTGTCTTGGACGTGCTCTCTGCATCGATGTCGAGAAAGTCAGCACGAATAAGGTGGTCGCTCGGAATGTCAGCCAAGATAGCCTTGCTATTCGACGCCCATTTCCTAAGTGGGAACCCTGCCGACTCTAGGGCCCTTTTCAGCTCCCGAATCGCAGCGTGGGCTTCAGTTTTGGAGTCTGCCCCCGCGAGAACGTCATCAACGTACATAAACTGCCGGATAATTTGGCTTGCCTGCAGATACTTCGACTCTTCGTCGTCAGCGAGCTGTCGCAGCACACGGATCGCCAGGAACGGGGCACAATTGACACCGAAGGTGACCGTATTCAACTCGTAGTCGCGGATATCCCCATAGGGATTGCGAAACAAAATACGTTGGAGCGGAGTATGCTTGGGGCCTACCCAAATTTGCCGATACATCTTCTCGATGTCGGCGTTGAAGACAAACCTAAAGTATCGCCACTTTAGGATTTGAATCGTCAGGTCGGATTGTAAGACCGGCCCCGCGTAAGAATGTGGTTTAGACTGGTCCCGTTTGCGGACGGGCTCGAAGCATTAAAGACCACCCGCACCTTGGTGGTCGTGCTTTCGGGCTTGAAGACGGCATGATGTGGAAGATAGTAAGTAGCGGAACTGCTCGCGGGAGAGACCTCGGTCATGTGGTCTATGTCGATGTATTCCTGGATTACCGAATCATAGAGGGCCTCAAGGGGCGGATCCCTCTTCAGGCGCTGCTCATTACGTCGGAACTAAGCGAGAGCACGCTGCGGGGGTTGGCTGGAGATAATGGGCCTGTCAGCACCCATCCAAAAATGGTCTCCTAACCGAGAAGCGACCCGCAGATGTTAGCCTTGGCATTACCGAGGAGAATGGACGGAAGAATGTCAGCTCCTATTAACACATCGACTT